>JBBMOL010000164.1:0-33063 GCA_037954665.1 Laguncularia racemosa
ACCTTCCCTTTCCTTTCTACTCAGTTGATCCCCCCACACTATGGCATAATCTAAAACTTAATGGCAGCAAGTCACTTTCTTTCTCCCACTATAATTTGAAAATTTTAAACACCTCTTCCCTTTTTCCCATTTTAATATCCCTCGGGCATTTTTCCCTTAGAAAGGGGGAAATCTTCTCTTTAACATATTGATTACCCTCTCTATTCCTCACCTCTAACTCCCAATCCCTATTTCCTTTTTTCCACCACAGACCTCTTAATCCGGATGAGGTTCATCAAGTCTCATCAAAATTTTTCTCCATCCCTTTGTCCTCCTTAGAAAACTCTCCCCTTACCCCTTTAAAAAGACTTTTTTAGTTTGCTTTAGTTTTTGCTCCATCGTTTAATGAATTTATTCCTTCCCCAAAACATTTCTTTTCTCACTCCTCAATGCCTCAATCACTAACCTAGAATCAAACCTCCCCCCTCCCTTGGGAAAATTTTTTGCTCGACTGTTCCGCAATAAAAGGTTGTACTAACAAAAATTATTTTAAAAAAAAAACCTCTGATTCACCCTCTGTTTTTCCCTCAAAAAGGGTATCCCCAATCACTTATGTATTCCCCAAAATAGAAATGAATAAATCCCCAAATCCCTCTCCTAAATTCTTTGGAACTAATCAAACTACCCCAAAAATTTTTTCGTAAATTCAAGAACAAAACTCTCCAAGTTTAATTTTTCCTTTTTTTTTTTTTTTTTTTTTTTTGTTTTTCCCTTTCTTTTTTTTTTATTTTAACAAGATTGTAAATGAAATACATATCAAGAGACAATTTAACACTATGGATTTGAGTATAAGCGTGGTTTATGAAACTTGATTGAACGATTGATATAATGAGGGAGTTAGGGTTTGGCCTTTCTCAAACCCGAACTGATTTTTAAAAACAACCTAGGCTTGATAAAAAAACACTCCCCGGGACGAAACCCTATCCCAAATTTTTTTGGAATTGCAACCTAAAGCCAAAAACGAAGTGGAACCCGACCCATTCCCTTAGATGAGGCAAGAACCTGGTATTTCTTTTGACCCCACAATGGGGATAAAAGGGACGTTTGATAAGTCGGATTTGAACGCTACGGAAGAGTTTGAAATTTCAAAAAGTTTTTGGAAAACCAAAGAGAGGAATACTTTAAAATTATGTTTATCAATGTTGTATTAATTTTTATGTTTTGTTTTCAAACCCCTAAAAATTTTAAATAGGGTTTACAACTCTAAGGAAAAACCCAAAAAAAACATACAAACAAAGTGAGTAAAAATAAAAAACAGGGAAAGTCACCGAGTAAATGCCGGGGGCGTAGTAGCCCGGTAGATGTAGCCAGGTATAACGTGGCGGGGTAGTCCCCCCTGTATGCCTAATTTCAATGCCCGGGTTTAAAGGCGGGGATCATTTTAGCCATTTGTTAAAACCGGAGCTTTGACCCCCTATCTTTATCTCCTTGATGAAATTTTACAAAACAAATTCATTTTTATGGTTACTCCAACTTTCCCGGTTCTTGGATTCCTTTATAGCTCATTTAAATGCTTCCCGAACATTTCGCTCGTTCTTATATCATTTTGGGGGCACTTTTAAAAGGATCCCATTCCCCCTTCTACTTTACTCCCCTCATGGCTTTTACAGTGAGTATCTTTTTACGTTGTAGGGGAAACTCTTGGATAAAAGAGGCTTATCCCTGGGTTTTTTTGTTGCAAAAGGGGGATGAGTAAAGGGGCCTACGGGGTGGAAACCCGTTTTGGAAATCCTTCAATAAATTTTTATAGTATTTTGCTAACCCAAGAAATTTCAAATTTTTTTTATGTCTTCGTTTAGGATTCATTCAAGCCCTTATTTCGTAGGGTCTACATAATCTCTTTTTTTTACATGTTTAGAAAACTACTGGGTTTAGCTAGGGAAATTTACACTTCTTAAGTTTTCCAAGTAATGCTAGGGCTACATAGAATGTAAAATTTTGTCTTTAAACCTTAAGGCTTCCTTTCAAAGTCAGAAGGTATCCATTGGTTTAAGGGCCCAGTAAGGCTAATCTATTATGTAATAAAATTTTCATAATACATGGATAATTAAACAAGGAAACTTTTTAGAATTTTTCTTATCTTGTTTTCCCACTCTTTGCCTTTCCTTGTTGGTTTTTTAAGGTTTTAAGTTCAAATTTAAATTTCATTCACACTTTTTTACCACTTCAAAACTATCATGCCCTATAGCCTTTTGGTTTTATAGTTTTTGCCCTTCTTACACGGGAAACCAGGGATAGCCCCTATTATCAAGGTTTGCCTTACAAAAATAAGGTGTTCTATCTAAATTCTTGGTCGGGTTAACTTTTTCAAGAATATAGGGATTGAAAAAAATTTTAAGTATAGAATGTTATAAAGTCCTTTTATATATTTTGTTTCAATTTAAAAATTTAAAAACAATTAATCCCCAAACTACTATTTGAAATCAAAAAACGAACTTTTAAAAAAAAACATAAGTGATCTCTCCCCTCAAATCCCCCTTTTTTCCCCTTATTCTTGCACTAACAAACCGCTTTTATTTGCCAAATCGACCAAAAGGTGCCCATAATAGGGATTGCTATGGCAAATGTAAACTAAAAGCTGTGGCAGATCCCTTTAAACCAATCCACAAAAAATCATGCAAGTTAATTAATCGGAAAAGTCGTGCATGAGTAACACATGATACAATAATAATTTTTATTTATCGAACATCACATATAGCATGGTTTATGCCCCCTATTGTTTTTGGGTGTGAAAAACACAAATATACCCTAGCTTTTGGCCTTTGTGATTTAAGTTGTATTTTTAGTGATTCGTAAAATCTATATAATTTTTTAAAATACCTGTAGACTTGAAAATACATATAAACAAACTAAGCCCATCATGGGGTATATATTGTGAGAGGCTCACAAGCTCAATTACCCCTAAACACTGAGTCCTCGAACTAGGAGTCTTAAGTCTCAATTAGAAGGTGGCATTTCCCAATTCCACTTAGTTTTGAAAGGTCAAGACAAGGTGTGCCCATGGGTACACATCCATGGGGCTTTTCCATACTATCGCATGTTGTAAACGACCTTCTTACAAGTAGATGCTATCATGTTTGATTCATTTTATTTATAACTAAATAATCTTAAGTCAAGTTATCAGGATCTATAGTAAATAAATAATCTTAAGTCAAGTTATCAAGGATCTATAGTAATTAAATACAGACACTTGCAATTTCTATAGTCTAAATATAAGGGAAAGCAATTATCAATTAGCCGGGAACATTTAAGATAAATTGGCATTCAACCATGGCATTTAAACACTATTAGTACCCTAAATTATCCCCACATACTATTCCAATATTTATACACATGCAAGTGCACTAACTTCATATACAAGCAAGGAACAATATCATTAGATTCTCACTCACTCGACCATATGGTCTTTAGTCATAGTAATTAGGTGATGGGTTGTCCTTGAATGACGTGTCACCTAATAGGTCAAAATAACTTTATAAGTTGGGTGTTAAAACCAGCCAATGCTAATTTACCAATTTGTTAGTTCTCTCAGTTTTGAAGGTTTTAGTGTTTTCTTCATAACGTTTTCATTTTAAGTTCATTTTTCGCATATTTATAGTTGTTTATAAGAGTTTTGAATTTTATTTCAATTTTGGAAGTCATTTTGGTTATTTGAACTTTAGAGATTATGTTAGTGCTCGAAACAGATTGGGTGTAACCCGATTTTGGCTTGGTTTAGGGTTCCTTTTAACATAATTTAATCTAATTAATCCAAGGGAATTAATTCTAACCACTTGGAATGTATTTGGGAATTCCAAATGGCATGTTATTTTTCTATTCATTTCTATAAATTTCATAATTTAGCCTAAGAATTTCGTATGGGCTTTTGAATGCTTTAATTTAAAGTTTTTCCTTCCTAATTGTGTTGGTTTTATGTTTTTCTTTAGGATTTTTATTGCCATAATTTTCCTAATATTATTTTAACATTCTTAAGCTATGGAAATTTAGAAATTTGAAAATTTAATTAGGTTTGGCCATGGTTTTAAAGTTTTAAACTAGTCTTGCCATTTCTTCCAATTTCCTATTGCAAAAAGGGTCTCCTTTGTCATCCAAATTTTCTACAATTATGGAGGCGAAAAATACATAAAAAATTCTCTTAATTAACTCCAAAACATAGGAATCTAGAAGTCCCTTAAGTCTCAAATTCTAAATCTCTTTATATTTTTCCAAAACTTCAATATATAAGCGACATTAGAAGGTGAATCTTCATAGTTTTACGTCCCAAAATTAAGGTTATGTTTCCAATTTATTTCCTAAGAAAAATATTCTCTAAATATATGTGTAAAGTTACCAAAATCAAAGAAAGATAACTCTATTCTAATATGAGAAAATCAGAGTATTACAAAATAAATAAATAAATAAATAAAATGCTAGCAAAATTAAAGGAAGTCCTATACGTTAGAGTCTAATTGAAGGGGCTAGATCTTCCTCTTTCTACTTTATCTTAGGGTAGCCTTTGGTTTTGATCTTCCTTGGATCTTTAGCTCCTCAAATGGATTGTTGATTGATGCAAAACATATTAGAAAATGAGCTTAATTTGGTGTTGCTTGAGGCTTGATTAAATGGGTGGTGTTTGGAGGGTGTTACAGTGGAAAACATAGTCGTGGTTTGGAGTCCTCTTTAGATCCGAATTTTAGGTGTGTTCTTGAGATGTTTGGGTAGCTTTTGAGAGTTTTTTTCTTGTGGCATTTCATCAAAAGTGAGTGAGCTACATAGGGAGAATCAGTAGGATTGAAACCTGAAGTGGATAGCTTAGTAAAGGGGGTTAAAAGTTGCGGTTTAGTGTGTGATTCAAATTAGAAGATTTTTCTTAGGAGTTTTAGTATAGCTTTGGGAGTTTTTTTACTAGGACAATTCTCAGATGGAAGGGAAGTGTCATATGGATAATAGGTCCAAATGAAATTGTAAATGGATAGCTTAGTAGAGTCTATTGTCCATTGGTCCATAACTTAGTTATTTAGGTAAGAGCTTTACACAATGGATAATGAGTCTAATCTTATGGGACATGACCTAATGATTGAGGTGATTTACTACAAATTTATCTCTCCTTTTTGCCACCTAGTTATCCTCTAATAGTCCTTGCATTTTTTTTAAGTTAATCTAGTTAGTTTCCTAATTGCTTTCTTAGTTACTTTTAACTAATATCATCACATGGACTTGAGCAGAATTAGGGACTTGTTTTGGGCCAATAATTTTTTTTTCTTGTAATTTAATGGCCTTAAATGGGACATATATGGGGGAATTACCATATTAAATTTAGGCTTAATATCTGATCATTTGATGGTTCAAATGTTGCCCATTTTCTCTTCCTCTCAATGCCACTTATAAGGATTATTAGGGCTATGTTTTCCAATTTTTGTTTTACCTAATGTGATTGTTTTGTAGAGTTGTATTTGATTAAATTTTTAGGTCTTTTATGCTAATTATATAGTCATTTGTCATCATTTAAGTTTTTGTTTCATTTAGATGGAAGTTTGGGATTTTCCAAGCTTAACATTTGTTTTTCCCAATTCCGAAGCAAATCCTAACATTGATGGTTGGTTCTAAGAATTTGGGAATTGAATTTAGTCATTTTGAACATCTAAATCCAATTTTAGTTTTCGAAGGTGATGTTTTATCATTCGGGTTTGGTTAGGCTATGATTCCTTAACTTTCGGATACGCTAGTTGGTTCACGCATCGCAAGGTGAATGCTATTTTGCAGTTAGGTTTTCTTATTCATTTTTTGAAGTATCTCTGACATTTTCCTTCATACTAATTCTTGAAATGAAATTTTTCGAGGTTCAGAAGTAAAGAACATTTGCAAATTAGGATTGGAGATTTAACTTAGGAAGCAGGAGAAAAAATGGCCACATTACATATATAGTCAATAATAGGAGAAAAAAATTAAGATTAGCAGATAAAAGATAAAGATATCAAAGAAACCAAGAGTAGAATGGAGTATGGCAAGGCTCTTGAATTTAACATAGATGTAGAGGGGACCTTGAGATATGGAACAAAACTATGTTGTCAAGGGATATAGAATTGAAGAGAGAGATAATGAAAAGTGGCACATTGCTTAGCCTACATAATACATTCAGGAAGCACTAAGTGTAGAAAGACTTAAAGGAGTCACTACTAGTGGAAGAACATAAAAGGAAGATAACCGAGAATGTAGTTAGATGCCTCACTTGCCAGCAAATTTGAATGGAGAATTAGAGGCCAGCTAAAGAATTACAACCTCTTCTAGTACTAGAATGGAAATGGGAGTATATGACAATGGAATTTCTTATAGCCTTCTCGAATACCAAAGAGAAACAGGGTGTAGTTGGGTAATAGAAGATAGGTTAATCAAGTTTGCTCATTTTCTACCTACCATAGTGGGATACAAGTTGGAGATTCTAGCCTAGATATACATATAGGAGATAGTCAATTACATAGAGTGTTAGTACCATCACTTTGATAGAGACATGAGGTTTGTAAGTAGATTCTGAAGCAGCTTACATAAAGCATTGGGCATTAAACTACAGTTCAGCATGACCTTTCACCCTTAGACAGATGGTCAATTTGAGAGAACTAATATAGATGCTGGAAGATTTTCTTAGAGCATGTGCATTGGATTTTAAAGGTAATTAGAATGAGCATATCTCTCTAGTTGATTTTGCCTATAGTAAATACTACTAGGCAACCATCTAGATGGCTCCTTATAAGGCTCTTTATGGAAGAAGATGCAAATCCCACTACATTGGGATGAAGTGGGAGAAAGGTAGCTGCTAGGACCAAAATTAGTCTAAGAGGAAATGGACAAGGTCATGCTAATTAAGTAGAGAATAAAACAGCTCAATGCAGACAAAAAAGCTATGCAGACAAGAGAAGATGCTCTTTTGAATTCCAAGTGGGAGATAAGGTTCTATTGAGAGTCTCTCAAACCAAAGGGCTAATCAGATTTAGGCTAAGAAGGAAGCTAAACTCGAGGTATGTAGGCCCATTAGAAGTCTTGGAAAGAATAGGTATAGTGGCTTATAAGCTGGCTCTCCCACCAAGTTTGGCTGAGGTACATAACGTATTCCATGTATCTATATTGAGGAAATATGTACCTAATTCATCTAAATCATAGCTTTAGAGCCATTGAATGCGCAACTAAACTTGTCTTCTATAGAAAGACTAGTTAGAGTGGTGAACACCAAAGAATAAGTGCTAAGAAGGAGGATGATTCCCTTTGTTAAGGTACAATGGACACATTAGATAGAACGAGAAGTGGTGTGGTAGTTAAAAGAAGAGATGAGAAAGAAGTATCCAAAAACTCTTCCATAACTAGGTATTTTCGAGGAGAAAGTTTTATAAAAGGTAGGGGTAGAGGAGAATGTAAAACCTAAATAATATATTTATTTAATAATATTGTAATAGAAAAACTAAGGTGAAATCTAAAATTTTAAGAAGTTAAGGGTAATATAGTCTTTTTACCAACTAAGTATAAAAACCTCTCATTTGACCTAGCACTCCCTTTTCTACAATCTTACAGTAATGAACAAGAAATCTCTAAAAACACTCTCAAGAAAAACCTAAAGGTGATTAAGAGGGAGCAACAAGGTTCAAATTTAAAACATACTAAGTAAGAAATAGGATGATGAAATTTCATTTAAGACTAACGAATGGAGTATTCAAAACCATTTCTAACACTTGTTCAAATGGAATCCAGATTGAACAAGGGATGGGACAAGCATAGAAATCATCCAATTAAGAATTCAAGAGATGGAAATTGAAAAGTAAGTATCCTAACTTATGAAATTTGATTAGAAATTACATCTATTAGGATTTTAAATTAAGCTTAGAATTAAGGGATGTTGGAATTAGGATGAATTGGGAGAAGAGGAATTAGAGCTCATGGAGTAAAATGGGGAACACAGTCAAGTACACACCTGTATACATTCCTATGTTAGAATGAATGTGTATAGAAAGGTACACGATCATTGACTGGCTACATGCTTATTGTGTGTTGAAATACAAAAATACACAGAAAGGTACACGACCACTAGTACGATCGTATTCTACATTATGTCCCTCTATATGACCTTCTACATGGCCATGTTGACTAAGAACACTTCCCATTCAATTTTAATTCAAGAGCATGTAATTGGGAATAAGTATAGGTTTGTAAGAACTATGAGGCTATAAAAGTGTGAGGAAAATCAACTTTTGTAATCTAGGTATGTGTAACTTGTGTGTTCCCTATGCTTTGTTTAAGTTAGTATATATGTAATGAAATGGATATGTGCTTAGCTAAGCCTAGAGGCCCATAGTGGTAGATTCGTAGAGAGCACCCTAATGATCTTTGTATGATGCTATCCTTATTAGAGTCATGCTTGGAATGATTTGGTAGGTTTAAGGTTTAACCATAGGTGTATGATCTATAATGGCAGTTCCCATCACCAAGTTTAAGTGGTTAGATGATCAATGTGTATGAGGTCCGTTAGTAGCAGTTCCCATCACTACATTTAAGGTTTAAAGGATCATGGGTGTGAGGCCTATGGCAGCTATTCTCATCACTAGTTCATGTTCTAAATGTTTAAGTGTGTTAAGAGGTTCATGACTACCCTACTGTTGTTTATTGGCATAAAATATAACATGAAATGGTTGACTGTTGTTTAATTTTTGCATATCATATATGAGTTAAGTTTCTATGTGTCCATCCACGTGTTCTTGTGATATACATATTGGTTATTAACTCACTCTTTGGGAATATTTTTAATTGCAAGTACTAAGGGGGTTGATAACCTATTGGTAACTTAAGAGTGAATGAACTAAAAAGGGAAGAAGAAGATAATTATCATTATTATTATGGTGAATAGATTTTAGGAGAAGTTGAGTTATATTTATGTAATGAACATTGAACATTTTGGTGGAAAATAGAAGTCTTTATTAATTATTCCATTACGTTAGAATTTTGATTATGGATTTCATGTTAAATTGATTTTATGGTTTAAATAATAAATTAGACTGCATTTATAAAATGTTGGATATATTGTATATGTTGAATTGTGGTTATAGAAATTATAGGATTAAGTGATATCAAAGTAGATCTAGAGCCTTAATGTATCCTTGTGTAATAAGGACACGTGCAGTTATAGCATTGCCTAGGTTTTGGGGCATTACATGATCTAATATGCGACCTATGATTTATCTTTCTCATAGTTGAGTTCTTATATCAAATCAGTTCTCATTTTGTGGTCATTGCTCAAATTTAGGGATTTTTCATTATAGATATCTATATACTTCTCTACATGAAATATTCATTTGGGATTCACCTTTAGTGGGTTTATCTTATAGTCTTAGGGTTTTTAATTGTGTTGATTGATTTAGTGTTTTTTTGAACAATTACATTCAATGTAGGGTTCTTAGAGTAGTGTAAAGGTATGGTAATCAAAGTGTATAGAGAATATTAGATTATTTATCTTGCTAAAGGGAACTCCTTTTATAGTGTTGTAAGGATGTTATACTTTAGGTAAGTAAATCTTCTTAAAGGCACCTAGTTTATTTTAGGAAATTTCTTCTAGAGTGTGTTTTTTAAAGAGTTAGATTATTTTCTTAATTTATTCTCATCAATTAGGTGCTTTCCTTTTTTTTGGTCATGCTCGGTTGAAGTGAGCTTTGGGCATTAAGCAATTTAGAGCTATAACACTTGCTCCCCCACTCTCATTAGTGACATGGCATTGATGAGAGTAGTGGTCATATCATATTTCTATTCTAAGATGATGTGCAGATGTGCTATCCAAGCCATTCTCTAGCCAAGGGTTGTTAGTTTGTCCTAAAAAGGATGCTAGCCAACCTTGGCATTTAGAGCAATTGTGTTAAGGCTTTCTACCTAGCTACCTTCTTATTAGAATACTTTGCCTAGGCTAAGTAAAGTTGAGGAGCAATTCATCCAACCTAAGGTTCCCTATTAATCTAATTAGGGAACTTGAACTCGAGTTAACTTGTTCAAGCTACGTATGTGTAAACAAGTTGTGCCTAACAAATACAAGCCCTAAAGATAAGCTTTGAACCTAATGAAGTTGAGGAAACCTATTAGGTACACTTCCATCTTTTTTAACTATCGATTTCAAAGCTTATGTTTGTGCATGAGTATGCATTTAACACATAGGGACACATGGCAATATAGGGTTTAAAGTATCCATAGAGGCCAAAAAATCTCAACCCTTCATTTTAGAGGCTTAACAAATGGTACAATCCTTATTGCTCTCAAAAATGCACATGTCTTCTATAATTGCTTATAGAAGGCACCAAAGCATCATTTTCCACAATTGTTGCAACATTTGCATCTAGAATTCTTCTTTAACTTTCTCTAACTTCCTCTTTGCACTTGTTTGTCCCAATCAATGCCTCACTTTTCGTACTTTCCTTTTCAAATCAATTCCTTAGGTATGTGAACACTTCCTTTTTATGTACCCTTTTCAGATTTTGCTCATGGGATTATCTCTCCTCCAGGTGCAATAATGGACAAAGTAGGCCTTCAAGTCGACCTTTGATGATAGTACTATAGGCTAGAGAGGTGGACAATGGTATCTTTAGATCATTTGAAGAAGAGGGCAACGAGGAGTTTCGTAGAGAATTGGCCTTAGACATTTATACTGATGATGGGGAAGATTGGAGATCCATCAACTCAATTTATGATGAATAATCCACATTTGGGTTAAGACTTAATGGAGTTAAGAGCATAGCTTGTGAGGTTGATGCTAATGTAGTAACATTGTACTACGTGCCCCTCCCAAAATGCTAGGTTATCTGACTTGCTTGCAAAAATGAACGTATCACTTTGATGGCGAACAATCGGTTTTCTATATTAGAAGTTCATGGAATTTGAGTAGCGGCTACCCTTCAGACTTCTAAAAGGAGTTCTTTAATTACTACCACATTAACCCATGCCAATTTATTTTAAATGTGCATATAGTGTTGGTAGCATTCAAGAGTCTATGTGAATTGTATAGGGTGAAGACAACTCCTCAATTGATCTAGTTTTTTTATAGAGTGAAGCAATCTAACCAGCTCAGGATTCATTTCTATTTGCCTGATTACTTAAGAGTGAAGTTAATGGATGGGCTAGTCTCCTTAGTGCATGATTGGAAAGGGAACTTCATAGTGATTGAAATGCCTAAGGTACCTGACTTATAGCTTTGTTAGGTGAACCTAATACAAACCAAGTTGATCAAACTAATGCTATTTAACAAGTGTCATTAGGAGATCCTCCTATAAGCCCTTAAGGAAAATGGTAGACCCTTTAGTGCCTAAGCTTAATGAGGGCTTTTCGATAAATTGTTATAGGGACACCTAAGAAGTTAGATGATGAGGTTAGTAACCAAGTGAACACCTTGGGGGTTAAAATGAGGCTAGGGATCTTCAAGGTGAAGTTAAGGATTACTACCCTAAATGGGGTTAACTTAGCAGCTACAACTTAGAGGCTTGGTTCCACTCGTAATGTTTACTTTGGTAAGGCTTTTATTTAGTTATACTAACCTTCTTACTTATTTTGTATGACATGGTAACACTTCAACTAATGTGACTCTTTGACCTCGTAGCCCCTTAGGTTGATTGTGGCAATAAAAAAGCTCATGGAGGAAAAAAAAACTAGGTTAGGAGCTCATCTTTCTAATGAAAGCTGCTACTAGAGGAACCATCATCAAGAGTCCGAAGCCCCCTTATGTCATGAAGCTAGCCACTTGATCCACGCAAAAAGAGATATAAAATGAGCGTGAATAAATACCGGTAAGCGTACCAGATCAGATCAAGTAATATAGTAAGAGAAGAGTGTCGAACCACGAAGATTGATTAAGTAATAGACCTATATCAATTTCTTCTATTATTTAGGTAATGATATTTGATGAGAATCGAATGAATTATACTAAATGCGTAAAAAGGAAATTGTGTTTGAAAAAGGATGAATTGATGGTGGGAAATTAGAATCCACCCTAATTCCACAAATCATATTGCCTTCATGTTATAATAACTTATAGCTATATGGATTTTCACAAGAAATTGACAAAACCTTAATCATTTATCAAGTTTTAAAGTACATTACCCCAATTTAATTTAATAGCTCTCGCTAATTAAAATCAATGGAGGATTCTAATTCACAATCATAAATTTTCCAATTATATGATTGCCTAATATCTTTAAAATAATTTCTACTAATCCCTTAGTGAAAAATTTAATAAAAATATTGCATCAAATACTTAGGTCAATTTCTAATAAAATTCAATAATACTGCTTCCGCATGAATTATTAAATCTTACTTAGGAATTCCTGATAAAACCTATATTTCTCTTTCGAGTCATTTACATTCCTATGCATTGATTTCAATTAAAAATACAATTCATAGCCGGACTTCTTATATGAAAATTCTGTATATCTATATGTCCTATAACATGAATTACAATGATCATTTTAGTTTGAATTATGGCTTCATCATGTTTCCCACAAGAATAATTTAGAACATTATGGTATGGATTGCATAAAAACAATTGAAGTAAATAAATGCAATGGAATTCACATTAAATAATAAAAATAAACTGTAAAATGGCATAGCAGAAAATTAAATAAATGAAACAATTGCTATAATCTTCAAAGTTTGTAAAACTTCAATCTTCCGAAATGATTCCTAAAGTTCTTCAATTGAAAGCAAACTTCAATACATTCTTTCTTCAAACTAAAATTTAGAATAACATGAAATGTAAAAGAATTTAAAGAGAAGATAAAATGCTAAGCTCTCAAAGGAATTCTAATAATTCAAAAGATCTAAAAACAAAGGATACTCTCAAGGTTCACACAAGGGGTCTATTTATAGATCCAAAGAGGAGGGAGGATAAGGCTGATCTGATGAGGAATTAAGTCGGCAAATTAATTAAGATACGATTTTGAGAGATTTTCGCAATGGATATTCGAGGAACAATGTAGGTCAGCTCAAGGTCGGCGGCTTTAATGTGTTATGAGGTCGGTTTAATGTAGTCGGCTCAAGGCCGGCGGCCTTGGTAAGTAGGTCGGCCTAAAGCTGGCGGCCTTCATGCAATCCTTGACTTGCTTCTTCAATTTTGTGAAAAACTCCTCCAATTAACTTGTAATTTACTTTTAGGTCCTCAAACCTAAATTTTTCACAATAAACACCATTAAATACCATTTATTTATATTTTCTTATAATATTGAAATAAATTTAATATAAATCCAAAAGACAATATAAGTATAATGTGATCTTATCAACATCCCCACACTTGAACTTTTGCTTGAGGACAAGCAAAATAATTGAATCAAACAGAGAAATCCATCATTGAACTTCTAGTGCCCATTGTTCTGACCATACTGAAACTTGTAACTAGTATATCTAGTTGAAATTTAGTAGTTAATCTAAATAAAATAGATTTTTAACCCCGGTGTTTAACAATCAAAGAAAAATACTTAGTCCATAAGGAAAAACATTCATTTAAACTTGATTGGTTATTAGCAAGTATAATCTCCCTCAATTTTACTTCTCTAAACAAGATAAAAAAAGTGAAAGCATATGGTATCCATTTTTTTTCCTAGAATTTCTCCCTTTTTAATTTAGTCTTTATTTCACTTATTGTCCTATATTCACATTTTTTTTTTTTTCCTTAATTGACAATCGGAGTTAAACTTCACTTTTCTGAGGGACCAAAGCTCGCCCATGTCAACCTGGCTTTCATTAAGGTACTAAATTTTTGCCTTTCCGCCCTTCTCGTTATTGTGAGTTCATTGAGTCAGTACATCCTAGGCTCATCACCTAAGTGACCAGGTTTTAAGGGACCCTACGAACTCTTCCTCACACTAACATTTAAGATTGGATACTCTTAGCTCACTTTCCTGAGTCATTGGAGTAAAGGCTCTTTTTTTTTTTTTTTGCATAAATGAATATTAGTTAAGATTATTTTTATAAGGGATCACTAAGTAAAATATTTCCTTTACCTCTTTCACTAGGTGTTAAGTAATTCTCAAAGAAATTTCAAGAGAAATTTATCCCAACCAATTTTTCTTTGAAGTAAACTTGCTTGTTTTTTCAACTTAAGGACTCAATCTTAAGTTCAAAGGCTAAACATAGGGTAAACTCATTCTCTAGAGATTTTACTATTCAATTTTAACTATGTAAACTAGTCACAACAGTTGGTGAGTGGGGCACCAATCTAAGTCAATTTCAAAATTTCATTGATGATAAAACACTTAAGCACATAAATAAAGTATGGGAATTGTAAGATCATGATGTGTGCAATCAATCATTATACTTCTATATTTATAATCCCTTCCCCACACTTAAATTGGACAATGTCCTCATTGTTCCTATAATAGCACAAAATTGAGGAAAAGAATGTCAATGCAAAAATTGAAACACTGGTACTTCCCTAGTGTAAAATTGTTCATCAGCAAGAAAATTCCTCCCAAAATTTCTGTCATCCTTAGAGTGTCTTGAACGCAAGAGGGAGTGAGTGAGAGAGTGAAGAGAAAATAGGTCAAAGAGAGAGGAGAAGTGTGAGAGAGAGGAAGAGCAGTTGTGAGAGAATAAGTGAGTACGAGAGAAAAAATAAGTGAGCAAATGAGAGAGAGAGAAGGCCCAGCCAATGTCTAAAAACAGACAAAGGCCGACACCCTGTACCTATACGTCGCCGGTCTTTATAAGTCAGCTTTTATTTGTACCGAGAGTTTAGGCCGACTTATAGCCAGTGGCTTTTATCCGGCCTTCAATTTTTTTTTTTTATATCAACAAAACTAATACACTAGTGTATATACTTATTGAGCATGGGCTGCCTCCCATGAAGCGCTTAGTTTATAGTCGCTAACCCGACTTTTCCAGTTAAAGTTCTCAAATCTCCTAAATCCACAGCTGTGGCATTTCTATCAACATTTTCCCCTTCATAGTAATGTTTGAGAAGATAACCGTTTACCTTGAAAGTACGGTTGTCTTATGCCTTCAACTCAACTGCACCATAAGGAAACACATTAACAATTTCAAAGGGTCCAGACCATCATGATTTCAACTTACCTAGGAACATCTTCAAGCGAGAGTTGTATAGTAAGACCTTTTGACCAGGGAAAAATTCTTGCCTCACGATGTTCTTATCATGCATCGCTTTGTTCGTTCTTTATAAATTTTGGCATTTTCATATGCTTCTTCTCTCAATTCAGCCATCTGATTTAGTTGAAGCAATATTTTTTCACCTACAGCTTTCTCATCAAAGTTAAGGTATTTAATAGCCTAGTATGCCTTATGCTCGAGCTCTACTGGTAAGTGACACAATTTACCAACAAAATCTTGTATGGGGACATTCCTATATGGGTTTTAAACGTTGTTCTATAAGCCTATAATGCGTCGTCGATTTTTAAAGACCAATCTTTCCTGGATGCATTGACAGTCTTTTCTAGAATTCGCTTAATTTCCCTATTAGATACCTTAATTTGTCCACACGTTTGTGGATGATAAGGGGTGGCAATTTTGTGAGTAAACTCCCATATTTTAATAATAATTTCTCCAATTGCCTGTTACAAAAATGTGTTCCCCCATCACTTATTAAAGCTCTAGGTACCCCAAATCTTGAAAATATATTCTTTTTCAAAAATTTAATGACAACCCTGCTATCATTAGTTGTAGAGTAACTGCCTCTACCTATTTCAAAGCATAATCAATAGCTAAAAGAATATATTTTTTTGAAAAGATGAGGGAAAAGGACCCATAAAGTCGATTCCCCAAACGTCAAAAAGCTCAATTACAAGTATATTATTTTGTGGTAATTTGTGTCTTCTAGAAATGTTGTCAGTCCTTTGACATTGAGCACAAGACATGATGTAGTTCCTGCAATCACTGAACAAACCTGGGCCAATAAAATCCACATGATAAAATTTTAGCTGCCGTTTTTTCTACACCAAAAGTGACCATCCTACCTCTCTAGAATGACAATGCTGTATAATGCTAAGCTGTTCACTTTCAGGTACGCACCGTCTAATTATTTGGTCAGCCAATTTTTAAAGAGATATGGTTCATCCCAAAAATAAAACTTCACATCATGTCAAAATTTCTTTTCTATTGGTAGGATAAACCATATGGAGTGATTTTGCTAACCAAATAATTAATGATTATGAGCATACCAAGGTAATCCTTGGACTTCAACTACATGCAATTGTTCATCAGGAACTTTTATTAATAGGTGAATCAAAACAATTAGATTCCAGACGGGATAAATGATTAGCCACCACATTTTCAGTTCCCTTCTTATCTTTAATTTCCAGGTTAAATTCTTGTAGTAGTAGAATCTATCGAATTAACCTAGGTTTAACATCAGTTTTAGCAAATAAATACTTAAGGCAGCATGGTCAATATATCTATGATTTTAGAACCTATTAGATAAGGCCAGAATTTATCGCATGAAAAATATGACTGCTAAAAGTTAATTTTCAATTGTGGCATAATTCCTTTAGGCCTCATTTAAGGTTCTACGCGCACTAGTATATTACATGAAATCACTTATCTTTCCTTTGCCTAAGTACCGCTCCTACAGCATAGTCACTAGCATCGCACATCAACTCGAAGGGAAGCTCCCAATCAGGTGCAACAATCACTGGTGCAGTAGTGAGCTTCTCCTTCAATAGATTAAATGCCTGCAAACAATTATCATAAAAAATAAGGCAGAATCTTTTTCTAATAAATTACAAAGAGGTCTTGAGATTTTAGAGAAGTCTTTGATAAATCTCCTATAGAAGCCAGAATGTCCCAAGAAGCTTTTGATTCCTTTCATTGTAGTAGGTGGTGGTAGCTTCTCTATCACCTCTATTTTTTCCCTATCAACCTCAATTCCCTACTTAGATACTTTGTGCCCTAAGACTATTCCCTCTCTTACCATGAAATGGCATTTTTCCCAGTTAAGAAGCTGATTAGTTTCCTTACATCTCTTAAGCACACATCCTAAATTTGTCAGACATGTTTCGAATGACTTCCCAAAAACAGAAAAATCATCCATGAATATTTCTATAAAATTTTCTATCATGTCAGAAAATACGGACATCATGCATCTTTGAAATGTAGCGGGTGCATTACAAAGACCAAAGGGCATTCTCTTAAAAGCAAATGTGCCATAGGGACAAGCAAAGGTGGTTTTCTCCTAGTCCTCGGGTGCTATATGTATTTGATTGTAACCAAAATAACCATCTAAAAAGCAATAATAATCATACCCTGCAAGTTTTTCTAACATCTGATCTATAAAAGGGAGGGGGAAATGATCTTTGCGGTGTAGCATCATTTAGTTTTCTATAGTCTATACAGACTCTCCAATCAGTTACAGTGCGAGTGGGAATTAATTCATTAGCCTCATTTCTTACTACAGTCATACTACTTTTTTTGGTACAACTAGGATAGGACTAACCCATTTACTATCAGAAATTGGAAAAAAATACCTACATCTAACAGTTTAAGCACTTCTTTTTCTACAACTTCCTTAAGAGTTGGGTTAAGTCTTCTTTGTAGTTGTACTGTAGGTTTGCACTCAGCCTCAAGAAATATCCTATGAGTACAAATTGAAGGCTAATTCCTTAATATCAGCAATGGTCCACCCAATAGCTTCCTTATGCCTCTTAGAACATCCAAAAGTTGTTGCTCTTGATTACCTGTCAAAGAAGAAGAAATGATTATTAGCAAAGTATCATCTATTCCAAGATATGCATATTTCAAATGACTAGGTAATGGTTTAAGCTCAAGCACCGGGGATTATGTCAACGATGGAATTGGCTTCTTCTCATTGTTCCTAGCTCCTCATAGTAGTGAGCTCGAATTTCTAATGCATCTTCCACACATTCTTCAATTAGTTCTTCATGATCACTCCATTCATCTATATCCCTTGAGAACCGATTTCTATTGTCTACATTCCTGCATTCTCTTCAATATTCTCATAGGAAACTTCATCAATAATATCAATTGTGTAATAGAGCTTACAATCATCAATTTCCTAATGGCCTCATAAACATTGAAAGTGACTTCTTCATCCATAACTCTCAAGGTCAGCTTACCTTGTTCCACATCTATCAATGCCTTACCTATTGCCAGGAATTGTCTTCTAAGATCATGGGTACCTCTCTATCTTCTTCCATTTCCAAGACTATAAAGTCAATTGGAAAGATGAATTGTCCACTTTTACTAGGACATTCTCCACTATACCCTTGTGGGTACTTAACAATTCTATCCGCAAGTTGTAAGGTGACGTGCATCTCCTTACATTCTCCAAGTCCTAGTTTTCTGAAAATGGACGAGGCATTAAATTTATACTTGCACCAGAATCTATAAGTACTTTATCAAAATGAAAATTACCAATAGTGCAAGGAACAGTAAAATTTCCATGATCTCTTTGTTTTCTTGGCAAATTGGATAAATTCTTCTATAAGATCATAGAACACTCCCCTGTAAGCATTATAGATTCATTCCATCTATCTTTCTCTTCTTGGTGAGCAAATCCTTCATGAATCTAGCATATGAAGGCATTTGCTGAAGTGCATCTGCAAAAGGAATGTTAATTTGCAATTTTTTAAAGACTCCTAAAAATTTAACAAATTGTGAATCCAATTGTTGTTGCTTCAACCTTCTTGGGAAAGGAATAAGAGGAACATATGCTTTCACTTTTGGTGAATTTTGTTTTGGTTCCTCTTCCTTTTGTTTCCCTTTATCTTTCTCTAGGTTAACCTCCTCTTCCTCAAGTTTCTTATCAACTAATTCCTTACCACTTCTTAGCATAATAGCATTTACACCTTAGGATTCTACTCAGTATTGCTAGGTAAAGACCCAGATGGTCTTTACTCAACTGTTGAGACATTTGACTAAGCTGATTTTCAAGATTCTTAATGGTGGCTTGTTGATTTTGCAACATTGTGTCAGTCTTTTGCATATAACTTATCATGAGTTCTTCCATTTTAGACTAACCTTGCTGAGAAGAGGTATTATGATTAGGATATTGTTGATGGGGAATATTATGATTAAGACCTTGCTTTTGAAATCCAGGAGGTTTAAGTGCGTTGTTATCATTTCTCCATGAGAAATTTAGATGGTTACGCCACCTTGGATTGTAGGTGTTTGAATAAGGTCCTTAATTACCTCTTTGGAAATTGTTGATAAAATTTACTTGCTCTCCATGGGATGAGGAGGAAAAGTTTCTAGAAGGGCACTCAAGAGTTGAGTGTGGTCCTGAGCATAACTCACAACAAGAAATATTGATTAATATTAAAAGAAGGTGCAGAGGTAAGTTTAGTTACCTAGGCGGTAAGAGCAAAAATCTGAGCTGTAAGGTATCCATGTCATTGATAGATGCCACTCTGGACTTACCTCTTTCATGTTGCCAATTATATGCACTAGAGGCCATTTCATCTATCAAAGCACTAGCCTCATCATACGTCTTACTCATTAGTGCACCACCAGAAGCAGCATCTACCAGAGATCTCATGTCTCATCTAAACTGAGATAGAAAATCTCAATAAGGAGATTATCTGGTAATCCATGATGGGGAATTTTCTAATTGCTTCCTTGAATCTTTGCCATGCTTCATAAAGTGAATCACCACTAAACTTAGTGAAGTTTGTGATTTCATTTCTTAACCTAACAGTTCTAGCTGGTGGAAAAAATCTCCTTAAAAATTTAGATGAGAGATCAACCCAAGTGGTTACAGAATCTTGTGGCGTGAATTGTACCAAGCCCTAGCTTTTTCTCTAAGTGAAAACGGAAAAAGTTGTAGCCTAATTACATCATCAGATACATTATTCATTTTCACTGTATTATAATATTGAAGAAATACTACAATATGCTCATTAGGACTCTCATTTGGATATCCTCCAAATTGATTTGATTGAACCATTTGAACGAGTGTTGGTTTTAACTCAAAATTGTTAGCCTGAATTCTCGATCTTCTGATTGTAGGACCTGAAACAACAGGTACCGTGTATTCCCGAAGTGCTCTACCAACACCCTGAATCTGATTGTCGTTCTCATCTGCCATGTTCTCTTCTTTCTTTCTTCTCTGCTCTCTTCTAAGTTTCGCAAGGTTGCATTCTACCTCAAGATTAATTTATTGAAGTTCAGCACTTCTACTCTTGCGCATAAAAAGAAATTCAAAGAGAACAGGAAACAATCACACAATGATAAGAAAAATTAAATACAAAATAATTGTGCCTAAATTAACAATAGAATCTGAATATGGTCTAATATTAATCAATCCCCGACAACGACGCCAAAAACTTGATCCACGCAAAAAGAGATATAAATGAGCGTGAATAAATCCCGGCAAGTGTACCAGATCGGATCAAGTAATATAGTGAGAGAAGAGTGTCGAACCGAAGATTGATAAAGTAATAGAACTATATCAATTTCTACTATTATTTAGGCAATGATATTTTTTGAGAATTGAATGAATTATACTAAATGCGCAAAAAGGAAATTGTTTTTGAAAAAGGATGAATTGATGGTGGGAAATTAGAATCTACCCTAATTCTACTAATCATATTGCCTTCATGTTATAATAACTCATAGCTATATGGATTTTCACAAGAATTGACAAAACCTTAATCCTTTATTAAGTTTTAAAGTAACATTACCCAATTTATTTAATAGCTCATGCTAATTTAAATCAATGGATGATTCTAATTCACAATCATAAATTTCCCAATTATATGATTGCCTAATATCTGTAAAATAATTTCTCCTAATCCCTTAGTGAAAAATTTAATAAAAATATTGCATGAAACACTTAGGTCAATTTCTAATAAAATTCAATAACCCTGCTTCTGTATGAATTATTAAATCTTACTTAGGAATTCTGATAAAACCTAAATTTCTCTTTCGAGTCATTTACATTCCTATGCATTGATTTCAATTACAAAATACAATTCATAGCAGGACTTCTTATATGAAAATTCCGTATATCTATATGTCTTATAACATGAATACAATGATCATTTTAGTTTGAATTATGGCTTCATCATGGTTTCCCACAAGGATGATTAGAACATTATGGTATGGATTGCATAAAAACAATTGAAGTAAATAAGTGCATGGAATTCATATTAAATAATAAAAATAAACTGATAAATGGCATAGAAGAAAATTAAATAAATGAAACAATTGCTATAATCTTCAAAAGTTTGTAAAACTTCAATCTTCCGAAATGATTCCTAAGTTCTTCAATTGAAAGCAAACTTCAATAACATTCTTTCTTCAAACTAAAATTTAGAATAACATGAAATGTAAAAGAATTTAAAGAGAAGATAAAATGCTAAGCTCTCAAGGAATTCTAATAATTCAAAAGATCTAAAAACAAAGGATACTCTCAAGGTTCACACAAGGGGTCTATTTATAGATCCAAAGAGGAGGAGGATAAGGTTGATTTGATGAGGAATTCAGTCGGCAAATTAATTAAGATACGATTTTGGAGAGAATTTCGCAATGGATATCCGAGGAACAATGTAGGCCGCTCAAGGCCGGCGACTTTGATGTGTTATGAGGCCGGTTTAATGTAGGTCGGCTCAAGTCCGGCAGCCTTTGGTAGTAGATCGGCCTAAAGCCGGCGGCCTTCAATGCAACCCTTGACTTGCTTCTTCAATTTTGTGAAAAACTCTTCCAATTAACTTGTAATTTACTTTTAGGTCCTCAAAACCTGAATTTTCACAATAAACACCATTAAATACCATTTCTTTATTATTTTCTTATAATATTGAAATAAATTTAATATATAATCCAAAAGAAAATATAAGTATAATGTGATCTTATCACTCTAAATTTCTGCGAGAAAGGAAAGCATTGATTGCCGAATTTGGATGATCGTGCACATACTTGAATAAGGTGAAGCTCTTGGGCTAAGTGTGCTTGGGTAGGGGAAGTTATTTCCATCCTAAGTGATATTGAGGCAAGGCCTAATGCTCTAGTGGAGGATTGATACAATGACCAAACGATAGAAAAAAAGGCTCCATGAAAACCCTTAAGGTCAAGAGGGAGCATAGGGGGAGTAATGACCTACCATGGACTCCTAAGTCCACCTTTTCTTGAGTGCCACTACCATTAATGGCTCGAACTACTAAGTGAGGGTCAAGACGAATTGACCTATTTAAGGGAACCCTTAGCCCTTAAGAGAAGGAGAGGTGGATGAACATTATAGCAAGGATATGTACCTCAGACTTACATAACTACTTCTTTATTTACCTCACAAAGGAGAATTTTCACCGACTTTTCTTTCTCTTTGTCTTCTCACTTTTTCATTCTTTGTTGTTTTATCATAGGTCATGTTTATAAATACACAAGGCTACATTAGGGTCTTCTATGCTTGTATCAAGGGTGAAAGGTAAGTATGTTAATGATTTACAAAGTTTAACTCTTATTTTGAGTTATTAAATTGCTAATATTGGCATAAAAACTCTCACTTACAGAGATAGATTGTAATGGAGGTCAAATTGAATGATGCTGAGGAGAAGCTCAGTGTTATCAAGGAAGACTGTCACAAAAAGGTGGTTGAAGCCAAGGATAAGGTTTGGAAGAACACATCTAAGCTAGCGAAGACGTGGTAAGAGTTTCAAGGGGTTATAGGTCATATCAATGTACTATCCATAGAAGTTGCTAACTAACCATTAGTGGAAGACTTACTGTATTGTGAGCTTTGATGGCAGAAGGCCATCATGTCAAACTATAAGAGGATTGGGATCTCATGCAAAATTGCCTCACTAAATCTAATGAGGAGGAGGCAATAATGGACTAGATTGTGAGGCTTAAAAAGCATGCCACTAATCAAAACATGTGCATCTAGATGCTAAAGGTAAATGAGAGGACTATTAAGGAATGGTACAATGAGGGGATCTAGAACTTTAGTGAGTATGTCGAGCAATTGGCTAGAGTCATGGAGGGAAGCCAAAGGATCACGAGGCATTGGATCAACAAGAGGAATCCTTTGTATGATCTTCATAGGTTGGAGAAAAAATGTGCATACCAAACACCCCTTTGAAGGAGTGGGAGGAGATGGAGGCCAAAAGGGGAGTGTTAAAGGTTAAGGATGAGCAAAATGATGAGGATGTGCCGTCATCACTCGAGATAATCATAGTGGAAGACTTTCTTACCTTTCCTCCACCTATTGAAGAAGAGACACCCCTTCTCCTCTATTGAATGAAGAAGAGGCACCTCCTCCTCTTCCTCGAGTCAATTAACATGATAACCTTCCTCCCATCCCGTGAAAAGAGCCACTATTAGACTAGCTCCTAGTGCCAACCATGGAAGAGGTACCAAAGCCGACCTTGGCCCTAGTAAAGGATCCAACATCATAAATTTTAGTTATTTTTTTTTGTTGCATTTTAGTTTTCTTTTGTAAGTTCAATGATTAGTATGCCAACCTAAAACTTTATAAAGAACTTTCTTGACGAATGAAGTGTTGATTTCTTATATTTTGTGATATTATGTGTGATATTACTACCTTTTATCTATTGAGGCTTTTGATTATGGTCAAATAATAATGTATACTTTACTATTTGTTTCTTAATTTTTTTTAAACTGAAGTGCATCTGGTTGGAATTTATATATATTTTTAGTTTTTGTGTTTTTATGGGAGTATCCTCATTATTTAAGCTTATGCCTACTCATGAAGAGTTCCACTATTTGCCCTATTACTTTTGACCAGTAGTTTTTCTAATCTATTGTTGGTGGGTGGTCATTTATAAGGCAAAATATTGTCATTGTTCAGGCTTCAGCATAATCAATGGGAGACTTCCACATTCTAGCTTCAGAGTATAAATATAGCCATTGATCCAAGGGTTGGGTGCTCACTCGCTAGGTGTCTAGTGAAGTTCCTTATTGCCTATCTAAGGCATATCACTTTACTTGTTACTCACAATTCTATATGATTGAGTTTTAGTTTCATGTTCGTTCTATAATATAGACAATATTTTTGCAAATAATAGATGCAAGTAACAAATGTGAACTGTAACTCCATTATGAATAGGAATGTTTATAAAATCAAAGGTACTTTAAAATAAACTCTAGAGTATAATATAGGAATTACGTAAAATATGGGCGTAAATTATCCGCATTCTAAGTTCTAAGGATTGGGTAGCTATTGAGTCTTTCAAGCTCATATCCACCATGTCAAACCATTCTTTGAACTCGAATAAAGTCTTCCAAATTTAGGGGTAGTTTGCCCTACTCCTCTCTTGATCTAGTGGCCACATGCTTCTAATAAACTAAATCACCTAGTTAAAAAGACCTTATGCTTCGCTTTCTTGTCTTAGTATCTTATTATTCATTGTTGGTAAGCTACCACCATATAATCGGCTTGGTCTCATAGCTCTTCAAGGAGATTGAGGTTTAGCTTAGAGCACATTCTCATTGACTTAGAAATAGAAGTCTTAGGTGCAAAGATTCAAGAGCTTGAGCTCGGCCAATAGGATAGCCAGTCCCAAAAGCTAGACTAAAGGGGCTTTCCACTATTTCAATTTACAGAGTCATTCAGTAACCCATAGAATATAGGGAAACTTGTTTACCCATTTCCCTTTATCTTGATTAACTCTTTTCTGGAGGCTTTACAAGATGACCTTATTAGTGGCTTCAGCATGGTCACTCAACTGTAGGTGGGCAACCGAAGTATAATAGATCTTGATATTGTACTTTCCATAGAACTCTTAGAATTTAACATTATTAAATTGACAACCATTATTAGTGATGATGGCAATAGGAATTCTAAAGCAACATAGTATAGTGTAGTGATAAAGTCCCTCACATTATGTACGATATTTTGGCCACTACCTCAACTTCTACCCACTTTGTAAAGTAATCAACAGCAATGAATATATACTAGTGCTAATCTATAGCCTTAGGGAGCAGCGTAAGGATATGAAGTCCTAATTAGGCAAAAGGCTATAAAGTCATAATTGGCATAAGATTAGTGTTTGGTTGTGTGTCAATTGGCATGCTTTTGGCACTTGTTGCATCATTGCACAATTACCTTAGCATCCTTTTCATGGTAATCTAGTAATATCGGGCTTGAAATGCCTTGATGGCTAAGGAATGCCCCATTATGTAGCTATTATAGACTCAAGCGTAGAGCATGATCAATAAGTTCTCAACTTCTAAAGGTCGAAGGCATTTGAGAACTAGAAAATTACACACCCTTTTGTTAAGCTACCCATTGAGTAATATATACTAGGCTACTTTCTACCTTAAGGCTTTTGCTTTTCTTCTTTCATTATAGATAACTCCATTTACTAAGTATTTGATGATCTCATCCATCAAGCACAATTCTTGAGGTGATTAGATCCCATTGGTGAGGCATTCTTGACAAACCTAGCAATACACTTCTTAGGAAGGAATTCTATAAATACCTTCTTGTCTAAGTCGAAGAAGCATGTTGTGGCTAGTTTAGACTAATCTTTTGCTTTAGTTCTAAGCTTGAAGAATCTTTGCAATGCTCTATGATGTAAAGCTAGAGCATAAGGATTTAACAACCTCTAAGCATTTGGTCACCCTTCTATCTTCAACAACATACTCTCCATTGACCTATTAGACCATTAGTTGAAAATATGAAAAATCTCAACTTTTTCCACTCTAGTTCCCTTATCAATTTTAATCTAACAATGAGAGCTTCATATTTTGCTATATTATTACTAGCGAAGAACCTAAACTTTAAAGCATAATGAATTTCAAAACAATGTGGTCCACAAAATATAAGCCCTACTCCATTCCCTCCTTTAGTAGATGAGCTATCTACAAGAGGGCTTAAATGGGCTTCTTATGGTGATGAGATCCATGATGGGAGCCAAGCCGAAAGATGGAATGTGGATCCACTTGAAGTGCCACCTGAACCAATCACAAGAAATCGAGCAAAACGATTCAAGGAAGCACTTAACGAGTTGATAAAGGATGTCCACGAAGCCGGAAAGGATTAGAGCAATCATGAAGTTGAAAGGATTGGAACAACCATGGGAAGGCCTTGCTCTTGTACAAGTCATAAAGGATACGGGTTGATGAGGGCGTGTCTTTTCAAGGCACGACCGTATATGGTGTCGAGAAAATCCACAGAAAGATACACGTCTAGAAGTACATGGCCGTATATGTCTCCAACGCCGGCTCAAGGCCACCGGCCTTCATTCCAACGCCGCCGGCCTTCATGTCCACGCCGCCGACCTTCATGTCTTTTTTTGTTATTTTTACGCAACTTATTGAGGTGATGTCGTTTTGGGCTTTATTGTTACGAATTGCAAATCCTAATATAAAGCTCTAGGTTTAGAACATATGAAATATAGAACAAACAACATTGAAGTTTGAGAAAAACACTTTTGGAGAATTCTTCTTTAGTTCTTTAAAGAACTAATCTAGAACTTATCGGATTTTATTTCTTTGGCGTTCATCCCGACTTATCAATCGGTCTTTCATCCCGATTGTGGTGTCTTCATATTATACCAAGGTTCTTGTCTCACTTATAGACAACGGGTCATAATTTCCATTGAGTGTGTTTGGCATCTTAGGTAGCGAATTCCGAACGTATTGGTATTGGGTTTCGTCACACGTTGGCGTGGTTCGTATTAGTTAGGAATCGGAGCAAACCGATTTCGTATCAATTTGGTATCAGAGCTTAGGTTTGTTAAACACAGTTCAGTTTGAGGAAGGTAACATCAAAACCCTAACTCCAATCGTTCATATCAATTGTTCGTATTCAATTTCATAGTGTTAATTGCCTATTGAAAGTGTAGTACCTACTATTCAATTTTGTTTCAAAAAAAAAAAGAAAGAAAGAAAAGGAACGTGATCAAGAGTAACAAAAAAAAAATTCGGAATGAAAAAAGAGGAAAATTACGAGCCTAGAGTGTTTTGAATTCTACAAAAGGGAATTAGTGTAGTTTGGGTTAGTTCCAAAAGAATTGAGAAGAGGAATTGGTGAATTGATATCATTATGCTTGTGAGAATACACGAGTGACTGTGTGATATCATAATTTGAGCGAAACACGAAAAGGGAGTGTATCATGAGGTTTAATCAATATATATATTTGTGTTAGTACTAATCTTTTTCTGTAGAAACTATGTCGAGACAACATTCTCTTGAAAGTGAGAGGGGAAGGTTTGATGCTAGGTTAGTGATTAAGGCATTGAGGGGTGAGATGAAGAGAATGTTTCAGGAGGGGATGGAACAAATTCATGAGACGATAAAGCAAAGACTAGAGCAATCCAAAAATGTCTTCCAAGGGCGTAAGAGGGAGAATTGTTCTAGGAGAGTATCGAAGGGTGGAGATGAAATGTCGGATGATGAATTTAATAAAGCTTCTGTTGGAGTTATAGAGGTTATAGCGTAGGAATAGAGGAACTAGGGATTGAGAAGATAGAGGAGATGGGAATAGAGAGGATAATCAATTGAGTAGTATAAAGATGAAGATTCCTCCTTTCTAAGGGAAGAATGATCCCAAGGCGTACTTAGAGTGGGAGAAGAAGGTGGAGATGGTGTTTGATTGTCATAACTATAGTGGGAGAAAGAAAGTGAAACTTGCTGCCATTGGAATTTTTGGATTTGCTATAGTATGGTGGGATCAACTAATGTTGAATAGAAGAAGGAATGGCGAACCACCTATTGAGTCGTGGAAGAGATGAAAAGGGTGATGAAGAAGGGGTTTGTGCCTGCAAATTACTATCATGAATTACACAACAAATTGCAAACTCTTAAGTAGGGAAGCCGAAGTGTGGACGAGTATTTCAAGAGATGGAAGTTACAATGATTAGGGCGAATGTAGAGGTGGTTAGAAAGGTTACCATGGCTAGGTTTCTTGATGGATTAAATAGAGAAATTCAAAATGTCGTTGAATTGCAGCATTATGTAAATTGGAAGATATGGTCCATATGGCTATAAAGGTTGAGAACTAGCACAGGAGGAAAGGTAGTAGTAATGCACGGTTTCACAGGGTACTGGTTCATCCACCAAGAAGACTAACCAATGGAAGAAAGAAGAAAAGCCTTTACCACTAAACCGAAAGGAGAGCTGAGCAAGTGGTGTCTACTCCTAGTAATCAAGGTAACCCTGATTCTTCTACTTCTAGAAATCGTGACATTAGATGTTTTAAATGCAAAGGTAGAGGCCATATTGCTAGTCAATGTCCAAATTAGGCGTGTGATGATGGTGAGTATGAGACTAAGGGGATAGTGAAGAGGATGATATGCCTCCATTATAGGATGCTAGTGATGATGAGGAGCTTGCAATAGGGAGGTTAGTGGCAGTAGTGAAACGAGCTTTGAATCTGTAGGTGAAGGAAGAAGAGGAGGTGCAAAGAGAGAATATTTTCATATTAGATGTTATCTAGGTGATCATATTTGCAGTTTGATTATTGATGGAGGAAGTTGCACCAATGTGGTGAGTAAACTTTTATTGTTTAGAGGCTAGGAATCAAGACTACTAAACACCCTAGTCCATATAACCAAATTTTTCAATTATGATGTGTTTAAAACCCTTAAAACCCAAAAATGATATAGCTCTAATACCAAAATTTTGATGTGCCCAAATTTCCCAAACTTAAGGGACAAAACAAAAAAATCAAGGAAAAAACCTTAATTCACAAAAAAAAAAAACCAGTTCACTTGACTAGGTAAATGCGGAAATCCCAAGGCAAGTCTTAACGTGCAGCAACCTTGCACTACACAAAACTCCACAAATTTACACCACCGCACACACCTAATCACGCTGCACTCACCTCACCACAACACAATTCACCACGTTACAACACCTTCAATTAACATACACACATAACGCCACACATACATACCCTTCACTAATTTTACAAAAACACAACTCCACACACATATACCTTTTATACATGTTGCAGCACACACATACACACTCTTCTACACTTGTATTTCTTCACTTTATACAAGTTTCAAACCGTAAGTCACAACAAAAGGCAGCTTAAGTTCAAATTCAAAATGAGATCATTAATTGCAATGTTCCACAAATGGTAGGAGCCACTTTCAAATTCAAATGAACACACAATTAAACAATGACTTAATGTGTGTTTTGAAATTCAAATTGCTTCCTTAACTCATACCCCAAATCTGGAAATTGCACTTCTCTCCAAGTCAGAATTACACAATGGAAACACAACAACAAACTTCACAACCTCTCGCACACCACAACTAGTCACGCAAAAACAAGGTAATTTTTTTTTAAGCTCAAACAATTGTTGAATTAACAACACTTCTATTCTTCCTTCCTTCCATGAAAATTATTAATCACAAGATGAATACAACAACCTTCCCAATCCAACTTCAACAATCTGCAAATTAAATTCCAAGCCAAGGTAATTTCGCAATCTCAAAACACAACAACAACAACAATTTGCGGTTTTCACTAAATCACCCTAATTGATGATTAACTCCACGAAATCAAATACAACCAATTCCCTTCTCTCAACATGTGCTCTAATACCAAAAGATGATGTGCCTAAACACACTTAAAAGCACATCCAAAAGACTTAAGAAAAACTATCTCAAGTCAAGGCAAAATCGGATCCACAAATGGCACTTTTCAATTGAACCCTAATGATGAAAATGATGAAATTCAAACATCCAATGATATAATTAGAATACCACTATGAAAAGCTCTAAGACCAAAAAGATGATGCACGTAAAACCAAGATTAAGCACATGAAAACCAATTGGAAAGACAATCAAGCAATGTCAATCAAACTAGTCATAATCTCGTGAACAATGGCGTCAATTTCCAATGTTTATAACCAATTCTTCAATTATGATGTGTTTGAATCTTAAATCCAAATATGATATAGCTCTGATACCAAAATATGATGTGCCTAATTCCAAGCTTAAGCACAATCAAAAGAATCAAGGAAAACACCTTAATTCACAAAACACAAAACCGGTTCACTTGACTAGGTAAATGCGGAAATCCTAAGGCAATGGAATGAATTCCAAAGAGCTCTAATTGCTATTATAATCCAAACAAGTAATCTTCATCAAATAATAACAATTAGAATTGAAAACTAGTGAATCAAATCAAGAAATCAAATGGGTCAAACCGTAAATTCTAACCTTCGTTCAACTATCCAATTCACGCCACAATAAAGAGAATAATATCATATATCAACATAATCAATCCTATAACAAGCTAATTTGATCATGAATTTCAAATTAAAACAAGTCCAAGAACATCTAAACCAACCCTAGATATGACTCACTAGAGAAGAAATGAACAACAACAAAGCTGAATCGATATTACTCACGATTTCTCCTTATTGCACTCGCCACAATTTCAACTTCTTGGGATTGAAATTGATAAGAGAATTGGAATTAGGAAAACCCTAAGCCCTCTCACGAAATGTGAAGTGTTTGTTCTGCAAAATTAGCCTCCTCAAACCTCTCTTAAGCAAGTATTTATACTTGTTAACTCCTAGGGTTAAAAAGTGCTCAAAATTACAAGTTTGCCACTTTTAAGGTGGCTAGCCCTAAATGAAAATTACAAGAAATGAAAGTGTCCCAAAACCAAAATTCAACCAAAATAGTTCATAAAATAAGAAATATATAAAAGAAATGATCTTCAAGATGCCGGTCTTCTATAGGATCCATCGACCCAGCTCATCGCCAGTTCAGGTCGATCCATGGATAACCCACAAGCTGAGTCTGAGGGAGTTTGTCCATTGCCCTATAAAATATGATAATTGTGCCTTTTGGAAAACATGATACAAGAATAATAGAAAAGAGGTTAATATATAAATAATTCTAGGGTCGATCTGCTCAAAATGGGCCCTCAACGCCAAGATTTGAAATCCTTTAGTTTTTACATGAATGATAGGTCTTGTCGGATTTTTATTCCTATCATGAAGGGGCAACACAAGCTGAACAAAAGGCATGCACGTTGGGTGGAGTTCATCGAAACATTTCCATATATCATCCACTATAAGCAAGGTAAAGAGAATGTCTTTTGCTGATGCACTTTCTAGAAGGTATGCTCTTATCTCTACTCTTAGTTTTAGACTGCTTGGTTTTGAGTACATTAAGGAATTATATGCTATTGATCGAGATTTTTGTGAGGGGTATGTGCATTGTGAGAAGAGTGGGCATGGTAAATTTTATAAATATGAAGGATTCTTTTTTAGGGAAAGTAAACTATGCATTCCAATTTGTTCTTTAAGAGAATTACTAGTGAGGGAGTCTCATGGAGGAGGTTTAATGGGACATTTTGGAGTAGCTAAAACCTTAGGGGTATTGTAGGAACACTTCTTTTTGGCCTCACCTGAAACGAGATGTTGAGAGGATTTGTGAGCGATGTGTCACGTGTAAGCAAGCAAAATCTAGAGTCCAACCTCAAGGGCTTTATACTCCACTCCCCATTCCTCATGAGCCTTGGGTAGATATTTCCATAGATTTTGTGTTAGATTACCTAGGTCTAGACATAGTCGAGATTCTATATTTGTAGTCGTGGATAGATTTTCTAAGATGGCATATTTCATTCCTTGTCACAAAACAGATGATGCTTGCAATATTGCTATTTTGTTCTTTGGAAAAGTTGTGAGATTACATGGTATGCCTAGAACAATCGTATCGGATAGAGATGCTAATTTTCTTGAGCTACTTCTGGAAGACCTTGGGGGCTAAGTTAGGAATAAGTTATTGTTTTCTACTACTTGTCATCCACAGACTGATGGTCAAACTGAGGTAGTAAATCGAACTTTATCTACTTTGTTGAGGGCTGTAATTAAAAGAATATCTATTTGCCGCATGTTGAATTTTCCTATAATCGTACAATGCATTCTACTACTAAGTTTACTCCTTTTGACATTGTGTAGGGTTTTTTAATCCACTAACTCCTTTGGATTTATCACCTTTGCCTATTTCTAAGTATGTTAATCTAGATGGCAAGAAGAAAGCAAAATTTGTTAAATAGATCCATGAGAAGGCAAGGCTAAACATTGAGCGAAGAACAGAGCAGTATGTGAAACAAGCCAACAAGGGTCGTTGATAAGCTGTCTTTGAACCTGGAGACTGGGTTTAGGTTCACATGCGCAAAGAGCAGTTTCCTGTACAACGTCAATCTAAACTACTTCTTAGAGGCGATGGACCATTTCAAATTCTTGAGTGTATCAACAATAATGCATATAAGATAGATTTGCTTGGTGAGTATCAAGTAAGCGCTACTTTTAATGTTACTGATCTGAGTCCTTTTGATGTAGGCGATGATTTGAGGACAAATCCTTTTCAAGAGGAGGGGAATGATGAGATCCATGATGGGAGCCAAGCCGGAAGATGGAATGTGGATCCTCTTGAAGTGCCACCTGGACCGATCATAAGAAATCGAGCGAAAAGATTCAAGGAAGCACTTAACGGGTTGCTAAAGGATATCTACGAAGCCGAAAAGGATTTGAGTAATCATGAAGTTGGAAAGGATTGGAACAAACCATGGGAAGGCCCTTACTCTTGTACAAGTATAAAAGATATAGGTTGATGAGGGCATGTCTTTTCAAGGCGTAGTTGTGTAGGAGTTTGAAGGTTACACAGAATCATCACGGTCATATACACGACTAAAAGGCATGGCCATATATGGTGTCAAGAAAATCCACAGAAAAATACACGTCTAGAAGTACATGACCGTGTATGTCTCCAACGCCGGCTTAAGGCCGCTGGCCTTCATGTCTTGTTTTTGTTATTTTTACGCAACTTATTGAAGTGATGTCGTTTTGGGCTTTATTGTTTCGAATTGTAAACCTAGTATAAAGCTCCTAGGGTTTAGAACAGATGAAATATAGAACATACAACATTGAAGTTTGAGAAAAACACTTTTGAGAGATTCCTCTCTTGGTTCTTTAAAGAACTAATCTGAACTTATCGGATTTTATTTCTGTGGCATTCATCCCGACTTATCAATCGGTCTTTCATCCCGATTGTGGCGTCTTCATATTATACCAAGGTTCTTGTCTCGCTTATAGACAATGGGTCGCGGTTTCCATTTGAGTGTGTTCGGCTCTTAGGTAGCAA
>JBBMOL010000164.1:1345849-1705269 GCA_037954665.1 Laguncularia racemosa
GAGGCACTTTCACAAATGCCAAAATATGCTAAGTTCCTAAAGGAGCTTCTATCTAACAAGCAAAAGTTAGAGGATGTGTCTATCGTAGAAGTTGATGCAAATTGCTCATCTATCATTTAGAATAAACTTCCTCCAAAGCTAAGGGATCTAGGCAGCTTCACAATTCCGTGTGTCATTGGTGATACTTCAATTGATAAGTCCCTAGCTAATCTTGGGGCTAGCATTAATTTAATTCCATACTCCTTTTTCAAGAAGTTAGGACTATCTAACCTAACATCGACTAGGATGAGTTTGCAGCTTGCTGACTACTCTGTGAAGATTCCTAAAGGGATAATCGATGATGTCTTAGTAAAGGGAGGGAATTTCATTTACCCCGTCGACTTTATAGTGCTAGAAATGGATGAGGATGGGGATACCCCTCTAATACTTGGGAGACCTTTCCAAGAAATTGCGTTGATGTGGAAGGAGGCAAGCTTACTTTGAGAATCGTTGATGAAGAGATGATAATCCAAATTGATGCTGCTATGGAACACACTATGTGCATTGATGACTCTTGTTACTCTATTGATGTTGTCAATATGTCAGTAAATGAACATATGAAGGAAGTTCTGAGCAAGGATGAGTTAGAGCTGAGCTTGACATTTGAAGAGAAGAAGGATGCTAATAACCCAGAGGTTGCATTACCCATTGAGCAGCTTGATGCTTTAAAAGATATTACACCTCAACATGGGTTTGAAAAGTTGAGAACAGAAAATGAGGTAAGACTTAAAACTTCTATAGAAGAGCCGCCAGGGTTAGAATTAAAACAATTACTAGAGTATCTAGAATATGCTTTCCTTGTAGAAGACTCCAGTCTGCTGGTTATTATAGCCTCAAATTTGTCTCGAGAGTAAAAAGACCAATTATTTACGGTCTTAAGAGCACATAAGCGAGCCATCGCTTGAAAAATATCTGATATAAAAGGTATCAACCCCTCCTTTTGTACTCATAAAATTTTATTAGAAGAAGGATTCAAGCCGATAGTGTAACTATAGAGGTGGCTAAATCCTAATATGAAGGAGGTGGTTAAGAAGGAGGTGATCAAACTTCTTAATGTTGGACTTATTTATACCATATTTGATAGCGGCTAGTTTAGTTCAACGCAAGCGGTGCTAAAGATAGGGAGGAGTTGGATCTCCAATTGCTAGAGACTTAATGGAAGAAAATGAAGAGCGTCAAGCCAACAACATTAAACAAGTGCGCTTCTTAAGAGGCAACCCATGTCTAACTTAGGTACGTAGTGTTTTTTTTTTCTTTTTGTTGCCACTATCCTAAGTCTATTACTTTTAGAAATTTGCAAATCTTAACGGGAGTTTCTAAGCTTATTTGAAGAGAGCGAGAGTAATCTCTAAGTGTGGGGAAGCACCAATGACAAATAAGGAAGTTTAAATTTTAATCACTAAGTGCACCTGGTAAGTCTCTCTTTATGTTCATTTACACTTTTAGAGGTGCACGACGATCATAGTTGTCGTCTATTGGCTTGGGAAAGTCTTTTTTTTCCTCCACACAATTAGTACTCAAAGCTATGCATAATCTAACGAGATTCTGTGGAGTTTTCTTAGTCAATATGACCATGAGCGTAGTCGTACTGAAGCTAAGGCTGACTTTATCAAAGGTTTTGTGGAAAATTTGAAGTTAGCATGACCATGAGCATGGTTGTGCTATAGCTAGGGCAGACCTGCCCTGTAAAAACATCATCTTATTTGCCTCTTTTAAAGGTCAGCACGGCCCCAAGCATGGCTGTGCAGTAGCCCATGTTGAAAAAAAAATTAAAAAACCCACACATATATACAGTTTCTCTCTCTCCTCCCTCACTCTCTAAACCATCCTCTAAATTTGTTGGGCGACTTCACCGGTAATTAAGACTGATAGTCTAACTTTTCTTTTTTAACTTTAATTTCTTTATTTTATTTTTTTAAGATGATGCAGCACGAACCTTAGGTTCCCAATTCTAATGATGACATGCCATTACTGATTTGCTTTATATCCGACCTTGAACTCTATATGCAACCGTCTACATATAAAACTAGGGAAGTTCTTAGTATCCTTTTTCTTTCATTTTTGTGCAACCATTTACATATAAAACTGGGGAAGTTCTTAGTATCCTTTTTCTTTCATTTTTTCTTTTCCTTTAGTTTTTTTTTTTTCCTTTTCCCTTTTGTGTGCTTGATTTAGGAAGACATTGGGGATAATGTCTTGAATAAGTATGGGGAAGGGGTATAAGGAAATGAAAAAAAAGAAGAAGAGAAATTTAGGTCTTACTTTACTTGTGTTAATTATGCATTGTCTCGTTAAATTTTCCCCATTTACAAATTTGTAATTGATTTTGATTGTTGATTTTTAATCATTAAAAGGGAGAAATCCTTGAAATTGTGCTCATAAAAGTTAGTGATTCTATGCCCCTTACTCACCTATTGTTGGACTTGGTATAATTAGTTGGAATTTTAAGATGAAATCTAAGTGGGGTAACCTCACTTGCTATTTAAGTATTGATTCTTGAGTTATAAAATTGATAGAAGTCCTTAGTTAAAAGTTAAATAGTTGTATATTCTTTTTAGCTTATTAGTTATTATATTTACTTTTCAAAAACTTTGAGAGCTCTTCTAACTTTTTGTTGAAGGTGCATATAAAATCTATCACTAGGTGATTCCTCTTAAGTAATCTCTTAAAAATTAATTAATTAATGTGTTAATTGAGCAATAATGAGAAAAGCTTGGTTAGTATGGGTGGGCTTTAGTCCCTTAGAAGAGCGAAGTCTAACTCCGGATCACTCAATTAAAGAGATAATAAGTCACTACTCCAATAACTTGGGTTCTCCAAATTAAGAGTATCTTTATGAATCCCTAAGGTTAGGATAATGGAGGTTCGATGGAGTCCCTTTAAAACCCAGTCACCTAAGGTTGTCTGGCCTGGGATCGGCTGACCGATAATATTATAATAACAAGATGGGATACAAAAAGGGCAAAGTTTAGTGGATCTTGTAACTTAAATAATTAAGTCTGTAGGGATGCATTCAATTGAGGGGATAACTTCTATTAACTTGGGTGATGAGCTCAAGATTATCATTTGAACATTCGTTACATAGGTTGCAAGATCTTAAATAACTGAAATTAAAAAAAAAAGAAAAAAAGAAAAGAGGAAAACTTAGAAGAAAAGAGAAAAACTAGGAAATTTTTTTAGAGGTTTAACAAAAAAAGGAAGAAAATCTAAGGGAATGATAGATGCCATATACTTTTACTTGAGGTTGCTGTGCTTAGAAGAGGTAATTGAACAGTTTATATATTCTCTAGTAAGTTGTGAGATATGACCAAGCCACTTTTTCTTTGTTTGACTTTCTTCATAACTTGAGAAGCATTTCTTAAATGATAAGGGTAATAGTTTAACTTGGATTAATCTATAAACTCCAATTTTTGTATGACAGGTATACGTACAATCATGGTAGGTTTAAGTGGTAGGCATTAATGAATCACTAAGATCGAATTAAATAGAGGATGCTACTTGTGATTTAAAGTCTAACGATGAGTACAATTGATGAGAGGAAATGTATTTTGTCTTTATTTTGTTTGATTGAGGACAAGTAAACAGTTAAGTGTGGGGAGATTTGATAAGTGTTAGAAGAACATTAATTCTAATGCTTATTATTTATAATTTTATATAGATTTCATGTAATTTGTGAAGAAAAGGGTACTTATATGATTAAATTTTAATTTCAAGTATCAATGTAGACAAAAGAAAGGTTTAAGGATGATATGAGTAAAGGCGAGGTGAAATTTGGGGAAAAAAATGAAGAAAATTGATTTTTACTTCAACACAACCTTCAGCACAACCCATGCAAACACTAGTACTGGATGAAAAAAATAATTAGTAGCTAATTTTTTTTTCAGTCTTACCCCTAACACGACCTTGCTAGAGGCCGTGCTAAACTGGGCAGTGAAAAATAATGTGTTTGAAAAGTTAGCACAACCTCGAGCACAACTATGTTGATGGCCATGTTGAACCCTATTTTCACTAGAACTATAAATAGACGCTTTGTTTTATTTTAAACGGACTTCTTTCCTTCTGACTTCATTTTGAAAACCCTAAGAGAGCTTTATTATGAACTTCAAGAGGAGAATTGTCCAAGCATCATTAGAGATCACAAAACAACAAGGAATTATTCTTTTTAGCATGAATCAATTTTATTTCTCTAGATTCTCTGTTTTTATTGAAAACTCCAAGGAGGAGTAATTCTTTGTATCTTTCATCTTCTGAAACCCTAACTCATGTGCTAAACCACTAATTGATCAATGAATTATTTATATCTTTGCATCTATTCATGTGTTTCCATTGTTCTTATAATTGATTTATGCATGCAAATTGATTGCATGTCTGATTTTTATTAAATTGAAAGAGGTTTCATCTAGTAAATTAGATCTTCATGAATAGAGAGATTACATGTTTTACCTAGAGGTAGGAAGACATTGATTTTCTATAATTTATTGGAATTGTGAACTTAATGAGATCTTGCATAACGGTAGTGAGGGAGAGGTCTTCATTATCTTATACATGATTATGAATTGATTAACTCAAGAGAGTAATTGATTTTACTTGAGAATTTCTGTAGTGTAAAGAGTAAATCGATTCGTTAATCGATACCTTATTTTGATAATTTAAGGATTAGGGTGGAACAAGATGAGGAGTATATTTTGTGATTGAATACATTTTTTAGACAATATCATTTAATTCTAAGGTTATTAGAATTTGTTAGTTATTAATTTGATTCAACATTTCCACATCATAAATTAGACTAGATAATAGAGAAAGGTAATACTAGTACTTGTTTTCTACATCCTAGATGATGATATCTATTAAATCTATATTAAATTGATAGGTACACTACTTTGCTCGATAATAGATTTTATTGATTATAAATTTAAAACTTAAACGATCGGTGAGATTCAAGCGATACCATTACTCATATGAAATCTTATATTAAACAAATATACTTTCTTAAAAAATAAAATATAATTCAATCCATAAATCGATTGAACTAAATTGAAATTTTATGGCTTATGGAAAAGTTATGAAACCAAATTGTATAGTTTGGTTCGAAGTAATAAAAACCCAAACTGCACATTTATAGTTTAGTTTGGTTCAAAGGAAAAACTAAACCAAACTGAAATGTTCTCACTCCTATTTAAGGATGGAAGTGAGCTAGTTTTTGCAAGGTACTCGATTTGATAAAAATCCTATAAGGTTTTTACATAGTTTTAAGCTTGTTATTAAAACCCAATTGAGTTTTAGATTGGGTTTGGGTTTAAACCATTAACCCACCCTGATACCAAAAAGAAAAAAAAATAAAGAAAAGAAAAGAAAAGGAAATCATCTATTGTCTTCCTCTTTTAAAACTTGAATAATAAACAAGTAAATAATAGTTAAAAAAGTAAAGAGGAACATAGGGTTTGCTTTGCTCCATCACACCACTTTAATCATAAGTCACCTCACTCCTTAGCTCACTCCTTAGACTTAAACTTCATTTTCATTTTCAAAGTTCAAACTCTCTACTCCTTAGTTTCTTCTCCAATCTTCTTTAGTCCTTTAGTCCCTCTCATAGTCATAGTTGAACTATGTCTCTCTCTCTCTCTCATAGTCTCATCTCACCTCTATCACAACCTACAAACTCTCATCTCTTGCTCTTTATCCCATACTGGCATAGTGGTAGTCGCATAAACAATGACACCAACACAACACTCTCTTTTTCATTCCCTCTTTTTATTATTAGGTATGTGTAAACTAGTGGGCTTTATAATTAGGTTTTTGGTTATTGGATTTCTTTTTTTTTTTTGTTGGCTATAAGTTTTGTGTTGTTCAAGAAGGAAAATAAGGGCATTTGCCTCTTCTTAGCATGTCTATTTTCAGCATAAACAACATAATATTATGTGTGTTTATTTTATTGTATCGCATTTTTATATGGACAAATTGTACATGCAAGGAAAACATGCACACATAAGTGTTTATTTCATTGATTTTATCTATTTAACAAAAAAAGTCCTTATTCTAATGTTTTAGTCATTAGGGGAGGGAGGGCAGTGGATGGGGGAGACCCTATAGGGTGTCAAGGAGGGTTCGAGTTTTTTAAAAACTATTCAAAACCCACCTTAATTGCATCCTTAATCCAATTCACTACCACTCCTACACCTCACCATAGTTGCTACAACTATTATTGAGCAAGGTTCGATTTACCCATTAAAACCAAACTAAACCATAAAGTATGGCTTGAATCTTATTTCACTTACAATTTGAATAGTACAATTCGATTCAATTCAATCCAATTCATGATTTAAAGTATAAAATAATTACCAAAAAGTTCTTTTAGATGGAAAAAAAAAAGATCGTGAAGTAATTGAAGAAAAAACCATGTGGATTGTACAATTTTTGTTAATAGTTTATAAACATAAAGTCATAAGGAGGAGAAAAAAAATCCATTCATTATACCAGCAATAGCTTTTGTGTATATTGATAAAGGCATATTTTATCATGTTGTATCTTGTGATTGGTATATATATTATTGCCAATTATTAGAAATTTCCAATAAACAGATACTTAAATTGCATTTATGTTAATATCTTAGGGATTAATGGACTTGAAGATGTACATGATGCAAATCATGAAGAAATCACAAGCAAGGGATGAGACATGGCCGTACCTAAAAGAAGAAGGAAAGAAATAAATGCCAAGAAGCTTATGGAGTTATCCCACGGCCGTGGTTTATGTGGTGGCAGTAACAACCACATTACACACGGCCGTGCCTAAAAGAAGAAGGAAAGAAATAAATGCCGAGAAGCTTATGGAGTTATCCCACGGCCGTGGTTTATGTGGTGGTAGTAACAACCACATTACACACGGCCGTGCCTCATGTGGTGGACTACCGACTTTTCATATTCTTGTGCAATTTGTACGTTTCTGTGGAGCATAAAAGGAGTGGGGAGAAAGAAAAGAGGAGAAAAAACACACGACCGAGGGGGGTGAGAAAAGAGAAAAAAAGACGACCGGGGGGAGGAGAAGAGATTTTGAACAATTTGGCAGATTTGAGAACTTTGTTTTGAGAAACTTTAGCTTTTTACAAGGGAATTGAAGATTGAATTCAATTGTGCTTCCATCAATTGAGATCAAGTCAGAAATCTCTGAAGAGTTGTTTTAGGATCTTATTTCCATATTTGCTACATATTTGTGACTTCTTATCCTAATCATATTTTGCATTTTTGTGAATTGGTTTTTATGTCTTTAATGGATTCTTTAACATTTTTCGTTGAATTTTGTCTTGTTGTTATCTATTGTATGGCTGGCTAATTTCATTTGTGGGAATAGTGGATGAAGCCCTAGTTTGCTAAAATGATCAGTGTAGTTTGGTTATGAGATTGACATATATGTGGAGTATTCATGTTGAGAATTCCTATAATTTCAATTTAATTGTGATAAGATTAGATTGTTAGAAATCCAATCAATACGAAAGTGGAGATAGGATTTGTTAGGAATTCTTAATTAGACTAATGAGTCAATGCGAAAGCGGCGTTAATTGGTTTAATTAGGGTTCATATAGAGATTAAAGCTATGTTCTAATTAATTATTCACTGAGAGATTAAGGATAATTGTATTAGGGCATAAGGCGATCATAGCATTGAAAAATGTATGAGAGTATATTAGAATCCTCTATTAATTAGAGATACGAAAGTGGACTAATTGATTTGAGGTTTAAAATGTTGAACTCACGTGAATAACCACATATAAGTTGATTTCAATAACTTAACGGTAGTTTGATTAGCATGACTAGGGTGAATTCTAAATTCGTACTGTTCACTTGGAAGTATTTATAAGAATCTTATAATTCTCATTAGCATAGAACTTAATTTAATCTCCTTAGTTAAATATAAAAAAGATTCCTATTTGAATTACCTAAATATCAGTATAAGTTATTATAGGTTTGGTAATCTTTTTAGTCCTCGAGGGAACGATACTCTACTCATCATATATTACTTGATTGCGACCTAGTATACTTGCTAGCGGTTTCACATATACATTTCACGAGTGATCAAGTTTTTGGCGCCGTTGCCGGGGACTATAAGATATTAGACTTTGTAGCTTTGTTGGTAATTTAGGTGCATTTTATTTTGTTGATAATGTGTCTTTACTTTTCTGTCTTTTCTACGGGTGCGCATGCAAAGGAGTAGGAGTCTTGAACTTCTGCCCCTAGATCCTGAGATAGAGCGTACTATACATCGTTTGAGAAGAGATAATAGACAGAGAGGAGAGAATCAAGAGGAAATCATGGCAGATGACAATAACAATCTTCCTATTCAGGCTGCCCCGCGAGCACTTCGCGATTTTTCAGTCCCAACTGTTCAAGGACCAGCAATTAGAAGGCCAGCTATTCAGGCCAACACTTTTAAGCTAAAGCCGGCACTTATACAGATGGTGTAATCCAATCAGTTTGGTGGATATACACATGAGAGCCCTGATGAGCACATAGTAGGATTCCTTCAGTATTCTAACTTGATAAAGATGAATGGTGTTTCTGATGATGCCATAAGACTGCAACTTTTTCCTTTCTCATTGAAGGATAAGGCAAGAGCTTGGTATAATTCCTTACCTCAAGATTCTGTTACCATATGGGCTGAACTTCAATCAATGTTTCTTAGAAGATTTTTCCCACCATCACGTACTGCCAAATTAAGAAATGATATCACCAACTTTTCCAAGTTCAGTGGTGAATCATTATATGAGGCATGGGAACGATTTAAGGAAACAATCCGGAAGTGTCCACACCATGGCCTACTTGATAATCTCTTAATTGAGGTATTTTATCTTAGTTTGGATGACACTATGAGGTCATTGGTAGATGCAGCAGCTGGAGGTGCATTGATGGGTAAAACATACACTGAAGCCAGTGCTTTAATTGAAGAAATGGCATCCAGTGCACATAATTGGCAACATGAAAGAGGGAAATCAAGAGTTGCATCAGTTAGTGATATCGATTCTATTTCAGCTCAGTTGGCAGCTCTCACTACTCAGGTAGGCAAACTTTCTTCTTCTCAATCAGTTAATGCTAACTTGCTTGCTAGTTGTAACTTGTGTTCAGGACCACACCCCTCTTTGGAATGTCCATTGGGAAACTTTCCAGCATCATCCAATAGAGAGCAAGTCAACTATGCCAACAATTTTCAAAGAGATAATCAAGGGCCTTATTCCAACACTTACAATCCAGGCTGGCGAAATCATCCAAACTTCTCATGGAGGAATGAGAACAACGTACAGAACCCACCACCTAGATTTCAAAAACAAGTCCCTACTTAGATTCCTCCTCCTCAGTAAAGTCAGTCAAGAATAGAAGAGCTCATGCTGAGTTATGTGCAAAAGACTGACACTATGCTACAGAATCAACAAGCCACCATTAGAAACTTAGAGAACCAAATTGGCCAGATCTCTCAACAGCTAAGCAATAGACCATCTGGATCTTTGCCTAGCAAAACTGAGGAGAATCCAAAAGGTGTCAATGCAATTGTGTTGAGGAGTGGTAAGGAATTGGAAAAAAGTTGACACACATGCTCAAGAGAAAGAGGAGAGTTCAAAGAAAGACAAAGGGAAGAAAAAGGTAGAGGAACCAAAACAGCAAACACCAGAGGTGAAACCCTATATTCCTCCTGTACCTTTCCCAGGGCGATTAAAGCAACAGCAATTAGATTCCCAATTCGGTAAATTCTTGGAGCTGTTTAAGAAGCTCCAAATCAACATTCTTTTTGCAGAGGCACTCCAGCAGATGCCTTCATATGCGAAATTCATGAAAGAGCTTCTTACAAAAAAGCAAAAAATTGATGGCAATGAACCGGTAATGCTTACAAGAGAATGTTCTATGATTCTTCAAAAGGACATTTCAACTTTGCCAAAGAAACAAAGAGATCAGGGGAGTTTTACTGTTCCTTGCACAATTGGAAATTTTTATTTTGATAAAGTTCTTATTGATTCAGGTGCAAGTATTAACTTAATGCCTCTCTCTATTTTCAGGGAACTTAGATTGGGAGACTGCAAGGAGACCCAAGTCACTTTGCAATTAGCTGACAGGAGCATTAAATATCCCAAAGGTATTGTGGAGAATGTTTTAGTGAAAGTAGACAAGTTCTACTTTCCAATTGATTTCATTGTCCTGGAGATGGAAGAGGATAGAGAGGTGCCCATGATTCTTGGTAGACCATTCCTTGCTACAGGTAAAGCTTTAATAGATGTGGAACAAGGTAAGCTCACTTTAAGAGTTATGGATGAACAAATAACTTTTAATGTGTATGATGATATGAAACAATTTGATGAATGTAAGTCCTATTACACTATTGATAACATTGATGAGCTTACTAGTGAATCTAAGGAAGAGAAAGCAGGCTTGGTTACGTTAGAATCTGTTCTTAGAGATGTGGATGATTGGAGTGATGATGAAAAGCCTATGGATGAATGTATGGAGGAAGCGATAGAAATCAAGGCTCGATATTATGAGGAGTTGGGTACAAGTGCAACAAAACCAGTGCCATCTTTGACACAACCTCCGGTGCTAGAACTTAAACCTTTACCTAGTCATTTGAAATATGCTTATTTGGGAATGGATAATACTTTGCCAATAATTATTTCTTCTTTCTTGACAGGTGATCAGGAGCAATAACTTTTAGAAGCGTTGAGAGAGCATAAGGAGGCAATAGGATGGACAATTGCAGATATCAAGGGAATTAGCCCTCTAATTTGCACTCATCGCATATTCTTGGAGGCTGAATGTAAACCTATAGTTCAACCATAGCGACGACTAAACCCAACTCTTAAAGAGGTAGTGAAAAAAGAAGTACTCAAGCTGTTAGATGCAGGTATTATCTATCCTATCTCTGATAGTAAATGGGTTAGTCTAGTTCAAGTAGTGCCAAAAAAATGTGGTATGACTGTAGTAAAGAATGACTCCAATGAGTTAATCCCTACCCATACTGTGACCGGGTGGAGAGTGTGTATAGACTATAGAAAAGTGAATGACGCCACCCGCAAAGATCATTTTCCCCTCCCATTTATTGATCAGATTTTAGAAAAACTAGCAGGGCATGGGTACTATTGCTTTTTAGATGGTTATTTTCGGTATAATCAGATCCATATAGCACCTGAGGACCAAGAAAAAACCACATTCACATGTCCTTATGGCACCTTTGCCTATAGAAGGATGCCCTTTGGTTTATGTAACGCACCTGCTACTTTTCAGAGGTGTATGATGTCTATTTTTTCTGACATGTTAGAGAACTTCATTGAGGTGTTTATGGATGATGTTTCAATTGTTAGGAAGTCATTTGATGCATGTCTGATAAATTTAGGCTAAGTGCTTAAAAGATGTAATGAGACCAATCTGATTCTTAACTGGGAGAAATGCCATTTTATGGTAAGAGAGGGAATAGTCTTGGCTCATAAGATATCAGAAAGAGGGATTGAGGTCGACTGAGCAAAAGTGGAGATCATTGAAAAGTTGCCACCACCTACTTCATTGAAAGGAGTCAGAAGTTTCCTGGGACATGCTGGTTTTTACAAAAGATTTATCAGGGACTTCTCTAAAATCTTTAAACCTCTTTGTAATTTACTTGAAAAAGATAATGCTTTTAATTTTAATGACAAATGTTTGCAGGCATTCAATTTGTTGAAGGAGAAGCTCACAACTGCACCAGTAATTGTTGCACCTGATTGGGAGCTTCCGTTTGAATTGATGTGTGATGCCAGTGACTATGCAATAAGAGCAGTACTTGGGAAAAAGAGAGGTAAGTTGTTTCATGTCATATATTATGCTAGTAGAGCCTTGAATGAGGCTCAAAGGAACTATGCTACTACTGAAAAAGAACTCTTAACAATTATATTTGCATGTGATAAGTTCCGATCCTATCTAATAGGTTCTAAGATCATAGTATATACAGACCATGCTGCGCTCAAGTATTTGTTTGCTAAAACTGATGCTAAGCCAAGGTTAATTCGTTGGATTTTACTGCTACAAGAATTTAATCTTGAAATCAAAGACAAAAAGGGAACAGAGAATGTTTTAGCTGATCATTTGTCAAGGTTGGAATCTGAGTGTTCGGATCCACCTATCAATGAAAATTTCCCAGATGAACAATTGTATGGAGTTGAAATCCAAGGACTACCTTGGTATGCTGACATAGTTAATTATTTGGTTAGCAAAATCATACCTTATGGTATTTCATACCAACAGAAAAAGAAGTTTTTACATGATGTAAAATTTTACTTTTGGGATGAACCATATTTGTTTAAAAATTGTGCTGATCAAATAATTAGACGATGTGTGCCAAAAATTGAACAAATTAGCATCATTCAGCATTGTCATTCAAAAGAGGTAAGAGGTCATTTTGGTGTAGAGAGAACCGCAGCTAAAGTTTTATCTTGTGGATTTTATTGGCCTAGTTTGTTTCGGGGATTGCAGGAACTATATCATGTCTTGTGCTCAATGCCAAAAGACAGGTAACATTTCTAGGAGACATGAATTACCGTAGAATGGTATTCTTATAATAGAAGTTTTTTATGTTTGGGGGATAGATTTTATGGGTCCATTTCCCTCTTCTTATTCAAACAAATACATTCTCTTGGTTGTCGACTATGTTTCGAAATGGGTAGAAGCAGTTGCTTTGCAAACTAACGACGCCAGAGTTGTAGTTAGATTTTTGAAAAGAAACATTTTTTCAAGATTTAGAGTACCTCGAGCTATCATAAGTGATGGGGGGTCGCATTTTTGTAACAAGAAAATTGAAAAATTATTATCAAAATATGGGGTTACTCATAAAATTGCTACTCCTTATCATCCTCAAACTTCAGGTCAAGCCGAGGTATCTAATAGGGAAATTAAACGTATTTTGGAAAAAACTGTTAATGCATCTAGAAAAGATTGGTCATTAAAACTTGATGATGCATTATGGGCTTATAGAACTGCGTTTAAAACTCCCATAGGAATGTCCCCATACAAGATTGTGTTTGGTAAGTCATGTCACCTACCAGTGGAGCTTGAGCACAAAGCATACTGGGCCATAAAGTTCCTTAACTTTGATTTGCAAGCTGCAGGTGAAAAGAGATTACTCCAGTTGAATAAATTGGCAGAATTAAGAGAAGAAGCATATGAGAATGCAAAGATCTATAAGGAGAGAGCTAAGAGATGGCATGATCAGAACATTTTAAAACGAGAGTTTTTGCCAGGTCAGAAAGTTTTATTATATAACTCTCGATTAAAATTGTTCCCAGGTAAGTTAAGATCAAGATGGTCCGGACCTTTTGTTATTTCACAAGTTTTTCCTTATGGTACAGTAGAATTGAGATCAGAAGATAACCAAACTTTCAAAGTAAATGGTCAACTTCTTAAACATTATCATGAAAGGGAAAACTTTGATAGAGATGCCACCACTGTGGATCTTTCACAGCCTAAGTGAAAAGGAGGAAAGTCGAGCTAAAGAATTTAAACTAAGCGCTTCATGGGAGGCAGCCCATAATTAAAGATTTTTGTAAATTAATTTTATTTTTCAAAAAAAAAAATTCGATTGAGGATTTTAAGGGATGAGATACGGTCGTGGTTCGTGTGGTGGCCCTAAATCCACCACATGTCATACGGCCATGCCACGGTAATGTGAAAATTGCGGATTGACTCACCCCTTACACTACGGCCGTGTGTAAAAAAAAATAAAAAATTTACCATGGCGAGGGTTATGCAATAATTCCTTAAACACTATAGGTGATGTTAGACTGTGAATATTCTTAATCTATTTTGTCTCTTTGTGTTTCTTTGTTCTAACTTCAGGAACTAAAGGTAAAATGTGCAGTTCATATGGAAAAGCAATGGCCCTTTCATGATGAAATATTCCAGAGACTTTGCTACACTTTCATCTCAGGGAAGTTTCGTTATTCCCAAAGTACTTTTATGGTTTAATCAATTTTCTTTTGCAATTAGGAAAGACAATAGGGACATTGTTTGAATTACGTGTGGGGGGAGGAAAAATAAAATAGGCCATTATTTATGATAATTTTGATGTCTGTTAATGTTAATTTGTGTGGAATGAATATTTTGGACAATTATACTTCACCATTATCTTGAACTGTTGTATTGGAAAAGTCTAATATGATCTGGAAATGTGGTATAAATTTTCTTTTATCTAATTGATTTGATTTGGTGCCTTACTCATTAGCTGTTGTAATTGGTTTACTTAGTTTAAATTTAGTAGTGGAATCTTTAAGGAAAAATTTGACCTTTTGTTTAGACTCTTGAATTTAAAGTTCGGAAGTAGGTAGAGTCCTTTAGTGCAAAACAAGCAAGTTTACTTCTAAGTGAATTAAGCTTGTATTTTGTCTTTTGAAGTGCTTTGAGAATATTTTAACTCTTAGAAGAAGAGGTAGAGGGAACTTTTTACTTGGTGATTCCTTATAAAAATAGTCCTAAAAAAAAATTTAATAAATAAAATAAAATATTTAGAGCCTTTACTCCAATGACACAGGTAAGTGAGTTAAGAGTATCCTAACTTAAATATTAGTGTGAGGAAGAGTTCGTAAGGGTCCCTTTAAAACCTGGTCACTTGGGTGATGAGCCCGGGATGTGCCGACTCAATGAACTCACAATAACGTGAAGGGCGGAAAGGCAAAATTTTAATATATTAATAAAAGCCAGTTGATATGGGCAGGCTTTAGTCCCTCAGAAGAGTGAAGTCAGACTCCACTGTCAATCTGAGAATGAAATAAGACTATTATAAAAAGGAAAAAATCTAGGGGAAGAGTGGATACCATATGCTTTAACTTTGTGTTATCTTATTCAGATAAGTAATTAAAGAGATTTTATACTTGCTAGTTGCTTTTGAAGTTTAAATGAGTGTTTTGTTTTATTGGACTAAGAATTTATCTTTTGAAATAAGAATTCGGTGGTTAAACATTAGGAATAAAAGTTAGTGTTTCCAGATTAACTACTCAATTTTTTCTAAGTATACCAGTTACATGTTGTCAGTTTAGTTAGAGTGGTAGGCACCATCTTTTCAAATCAATTTTGAGGAAAGAAAATTTTGTATTTTCATTTGACAGATTATTAATTGCTTGAGGACAAGCAGAAGTTCAAGTATGGGGGAGTTGATAAAGGCATATTTTATCATGTTGTATCTTGCGATTGGTATATATATTATTGCCAATTATTAGAAATTTCCAATAAAAAGATACTTAAATTGCATTATGTTAATATCTTAGGGATTAATGGACTTGAAGATGTACATGATGTAAATCATGAAGAAATCATAAGCAAGGGATGAGACATGGCCGTGCCTAAAAGAAGAAGGAAAGAAATAAATGCCGAGAAGCTTATGGAGTTATCCCACGGCCGTGGTTTATGTGGTGGCAGTAACAACCACATTACACACGGCCGTGCCTAAAAGAAGAAGGAAAGAAACAAATGCCGAGAAGCTTATGGAGTTATCCCACGGCCGTGGTTTATGTGGTGGCAGTAACAACCACATTACACACGGTCGTGCCCCATGTGGTGGACTGCCAACTTTTCATATTCTTGTGCAATTTGTACGTTTCTGTGGAGCATAAAAGGAGTGGGGAGAAAGAAAAGAGGAGAAAAAACACACGACCGAGGGGGGTGAGAAAAGAGAAAAAAAGACGACCGGGGGGAGGAGAGGAGATTTTGAACAATTTGGCATATTTGAGAACTTTGTTTTGAGAAACTTTAGCTTTTTACAAGGGAATTGAAGATTGAATTCAATTGTGCTTCCATCAATTGAGATCAAGTCAGAAATCTCTGAAGAGTTGTTTTAGGATCTTATTTCCAGATTTGCTACATATTGGTGACTTCTTATCCTAATCATATTTTGCATTTCTGTGAATTGGTTTTTATGTCTTTAATGGATTCTTTAACATTTTTCGTTGAATTTTGTCTTGTTGTTATCTATTGTATGGCTGGCTAATTTCATTTGTGGGAATAGTGGATGAAGCCCTAGTTTGCTAAAATGATCAGTGTAGTTTGGTTATGAGATTGACATATATGTGGAGTATTCATGTTGAGAATTCCTATAATTTCAATTTAATTGTGATAAGATTAGATTGTTAGAAATCCAATCAATACGAAAGTGGAGATAGGATTTGTTAGGAATTCTTAACTAGACTAATGAGTCAATGCGAAAGCGGCGTTAATTGGTTTAATTAGGGTTCATATAGAGATTAAAGCTATGTTCTAATTAATTATTCACTGAGAGATTAAGGATAATTGTATTAGGGCATAAGGCGATCATAGCATTGAAAAATGTATGAGAGTATATTAGAATCCTCTATTAATTAGAGATACGAAAGTGGACTAATTGATTTGAGGTTTAAAATGTTGAACTCACGTGAATAACCACATATAAGTTGATTTCAATAACTTAACGGTAGTTTGATTAGCATGACTAGGGTGAATTCTAAATTCGTACTGTTCACTTGGAAGTATTTATAAGAATCTTATAATTCTCATTAGCATAGAACTTAATTTAATCTCTTTAGTTAAATATAAAAAAAGATTCTTGTTTGAATTACCTAAATATCAGTATAAGTTATTATAGGTTTGGTAATCTTTTTAATCCTCGAGGGAACGATACTCTACTCATCATATATTACCTGATTGTGACCTAGTATACTTGCTAGCGGTTTCACATATACATTTCACGAGTGATCAAGTTTTTGATATACTGAGAAAACAAATTCAAGTTGACAAAAATATTCACTAAATTCCACAATCCATAAAACAAGATTTAACATTAAATTTTTGTAGATCTTCTATATAGTTTCAATAAATAAATGACAATATAAATAATTAGATAAAAGCTTTAGCAACCTTACCACCACAAACCGCCAAGCAAGGATATCTTAAATTCCCATCATCATAACCACCACCATTGTAAGCATAATTCTTGATGCGATTAAGAGCTAAGTTTCATTAGAACATAAATCTATGATGTAAAATGAAAGTGGTAAGTCCTTCCAAGTATCCTAGAAAAATATAAAGATGTTTAGAATGGGTCTAGCAAAAATGTGCGTTGCTCGTGTGGATTTTACTCACCACAAAAGTAACTACACAACCTAATTCCTACTTTAATATGACTCACAAAGCAAGGGATTTGGGTTCTCGCGTCAACCTTGCTAAATGGTCGATAAGAGAGAGAATTTGAAGTAAGAACTCACAAATAAAAAGTATATCCTATATTAAATTATGTGATGTTTTTGGTTGCTTATATAAGGGGGCTATTTATAATAAGCCCATTAGGATAAAGGATAAAAAGGGAAAAGTAAAATAGTATAACACTAAATGAGTAATTATAATGTCTTAGTATTATCCAAAAAGGGTAAAATAGTAAAGACATCATAAAAGAATAATTCTGGAATCTACTGGTGTCAAGATGCATGTTGCTATGGAGTTAGTATGCAATCCAACGTATAAGACAAGCATTCTAGGTCCTTTTGGTCAGAGTTGGCTATGTTATAAAAATGCTCAACTAGTATTACTGTCAACTAGTTAGCTTAATCCTTTGTCTATTCAATTGGGGGGTTGGAGTAAAAGTGGTCGAATACTAGATTAGGTTAGCAATGATTACAAGTAAATCCTCAGAGGTTATTCAACAAGGCACTTTAGGTTAGCCTATCTAGATCGACCTCAATTTAAGTGATTGTCAAAGGGGGGACCATAGCTATGTAAGTCATGCAACTTATAGTATTAGGCAATGGTAGCCTCATCCTTAGTCAGTTGGTCAAGGATCCTCCTTACAAGGTTCTAGAATTTGTGCACTATAGCCTTAGTAATGAGACTAAATGTTAGATTCTTATCATTCTCTCAAAGGTATTGAAGCTTTACCCCCAAATCTAGTACATCTTCAACTTGTTTTTCCTTAAGTAGGTAAGGAATCGAGTCATTGAAATTGAAGGTTGGTGAGATGCCATATCCTTATAGGAGCTCAAGCTTGTAGGCATTTCTATTAATCTTCTAAAGGATTTTAAATAGTCCATTACGTGGAGAGGGCAACTTATGAGTTCTATGGCTGGAAAACCTCTCATTAGGTGAATCTACACTAAGTCCCCAAGGTTGAAATTTATAGCCCTCAAGCCTCAATTTCCTTATTGTTGTTGTTTGGTCACAACCTTAGTAAGTTGCTTAGAAGCCTTGTAGTGCAACTTGTAGATCTCCTATGCTCAATTGACACCACTTAAATTTTCCTCCCATAACATAGGTGTTAAGACCATATCTATACGTAAAGTTTGATTGTACCCATACACAACCTTAAATAGAGACTTACTAGTCAAACTATGTATAGACCTATTGTAAGCAAAGTTAATAGTAGGTAAACACAAGTCCTAGTTGATAAGGTTCTTACCAATTATAGCTTAGAAGTAGAGATCCTAGAGTTCAATTGACAACCTCCATTTGTCCCTTGGATTAAGGATGTCATTAGATCCTAAACATCAACTTTGTCATCAACCATAGTGTCCTCCTAAAGAAGCTTAGGAATTTTGAGTCTTGATCCGAGATGATGTTGTGGAGAGCTCTATGTAACCACACGATCTCTTACATAAATAGGTTATATCATCTATCTTGTGGTAAGGGATGAAGTTCACTATTTTATTGAACTGATCTATGACCACCATAATGGAGTCCCTTCCTCTAGTCGTCCTATGCAATCTTAAGATAAAGTCTATGCTTAAGTTAGGCTATGGTCTAGTAGGTATGGGTAGGAGCATATATTCTCCAAAAGCTTCCTTTCTCTCCTTTTCCATTTTACACACCACATACCTCTTTAGTACTCAATGTTCTTTCAATAGCTCATAGGTCCTCTTTCCCTCAAAATGTCTTGATAAACATCTAATGTGTGCTTCTTAAACTAACAATTCTTATATTGAGCTAGCAAGGATGTACAATCTTCCCTTCTTAAATAGATATCCTTTGGCTATATAGAATCCTTCTACAGTCATACCAAACTTACATTTTGCCATAATGGGCCTAAATTAGGAATCTTACTTGCACTATCTAGTCAGTAGTCTAAAGTTAAGCAACTTAGACTATAATGTGATAATCTGCATGTCTTTGCGATAAGGCATTAACCATAATGTTTGCACTCCCCTTCTTGTACTTGATCACATAGGAAAAGCTTTCAAAAAATTTAGCCCATTTAGCCTACCTACTCAATAATTTCTATTAACCTTGCAAGTACTTTAGTGACTTATAGTTAGTATAGATGATGAATTCTTGATCTAATAGATAATGTTACCACACATTGAGTGCTCAGATTAAGGAGTAAAATTCTTTATCATAGGTTAAATAATTTAAGGTGATGCAATGGGGCTTCTCACTAAGGTAGGTAATAGGTCTTCTTTCTTGCATCAAGATGGCACCTATTCTATAGTCTAGTGCTTCACACCTTAGCTTAAAGATTTCCGCAAATTTGGTAATGTGAGCATTGGAGTGGTGGTGGGCTTTTCCTTGATCTCCTTAAAACTTCACTAAGCTTGCTCTTTCTACCTGAACTCCATTCCCTTATTTGTTAGCTTGATCGATGGGGCCACAATTATGCTAAAGTTGCAAATAAATCACTTGTAAAAAGAAGCAAGCTTGTGAAAGCTTCCAACCTCAACCATGCTCTATGGAGTTAGCCAACTAAGTATAGCTTTAATCTTCTCATCATCCACTTGAACTCCATCTCGAAGCATTGTAAACCTTGAGAATATCACGTTAGGTTAACAAAATTTAGATTTCTTTAGGTTACCATATAACCTTTTAGTTCTCAATAGCTTAAACATAGCTCTTAGATGATTAGCATGGTCAACTATTTCTCAACTGTAGATCAAAAGGCCATCAAAGTACCACACACTTTCTTAATAGGTTACATGAAACATGGTTCATGACCTCATGTAGGTGCTCAATGCATTGGTCAACCTAAATAGCATGACCATCCATTCATATAGTCTATGACATGTCTTAAAGGCTACCTTCCATTTACCTCCTAACCTATACAATTTGTTGGTAACCACTTTTCAAGCCGATCTTTGAAAAGGTCCAAGCTCCATGTAGCTTGTTTAACTTATCGTCAAGTTAAGGAGTTGGATATTAGTATTTAATGGTAATCCTATTGATAACTCGATTATCAATGCACGTTCTCCATAAATCATCCTTCTTAGGCACTGTCATTTCGGGCATAGCATAAAGGCTTGTGCTCCCCCTTACATATCCCTTCTCAATTAGTTCATCTACTTAGCATTTAAGCTCCTTAGCTTAGTCTAGGTTTATATGATATGCAAGTCAGTTCAATAAGGATCTCTAGATTATAAATCAATGCCATGTTCAATCCCTCACAAGGGTGGTAATCCACTTGGCAACTCCTTAGAAAACAAATCATGGAACTCCCACAACAAATTCTTCACCTCCATGGGCAATGTATCTAGGTTAGTGGCTTCTAGTAATTGTTTGATCATGAGTTAGTAAATTGGCATGCCTAAGCTCATGTTTTGTTCTAGCTCACTTCTCAACATGAATAAGCTCTTCTTTTGATCCCAAGAGATTTGATTCTAAGTTTCTTGTACCTCTTTGGCATCATTAGATGCAAGACTACCTTCTTGCCATCCTTTTAGAACACATAAGTATTGCGATACCCATCATGTTGTACATGATGGTCAAATAGCTAAGGTTATCTAAGTAGTATATGTGAAGCACACATGGGTAACATGTCGCAAAGGATTTAATCTTAGTACCCATCCCAATTGTGATCGGTACTCATGCTTGTTGTGTAACATGTAAGGCCCTTTTTCTCAAGTAGCTAATGCAATTTATAAGTTAGGAATGTTTGATCATTAATAGCTTCAACCAATTGACTAGGGATGATGTAGCTACATTAGTATAGCTCCCTCCATCAATAATCAATGTACACAAGTGTCCCTTTACCTTACATCCAATATTGAATAAGTTCACCCTCTACTCTTCCTCTTCTAATGGTGTCACACTTGAAACCCTTCTTATCGCCATGCCCAAATACTAGCCCTACTTAGTATTTATTACAGCATCCTTATCATCATTATACTCTATGAGAGCCTCTTCTAAACTCCCATATTTCTTTTCAATCTCTTCATCATTGGTGCTCTCAAACTTATATTGTGTTCTTTGTCCTTTCATGATCATGGCTCACTGGTTTGGACATTGAGAAGCAATGTGTCTAAATCCTAAGCACTTGAAATACTTAATCTAGCTCATTTTTCAACTTAAGCCTTACCCAATCCCCTTCTTAGGTTTAGGAGTGGTGATAGTCATTTTTCTACGTTGGTTGTGCTTCCTCTCAACATTAGCATCTCATCAATCAACATCTCTAATTGCTATACCTTTTAGGTGCCTATTTATAAGTTGAGTTAGAGGAACTGATCTTGACATTAACACTTTATTTAGGTTATTATGCCTCTATTACTTGACCCTTTGAGCTAATTAAATGGTATTACCTAGAGTATTCAAACACTATAACTCAACTACACAAGCTATCTCATGCTTTAACCCAACTATAAATTGAGCTATGGTTCTATCTTTAAGTTCTTTGACTTCACATCATGTCATTAACATTTGAAAGCATTGTATTACAAATTTATTATCTATATTTTTAGGTAATTAAATAGGTCCTATCATTACCTAGTTGATCTAGCTATAATTGAAATTCAAGCTTAACTACTTAAAGATCTATATGAGTACTAAGACTATAAGGCCCTAATCTACAAATCTAACATTGTAAGAATTAGGGGTCCTAGGTTTTAGTCAAGGTCTTCTCACCCAATTAAGTAAGCTAAACCCCACAGGATAACTAAAGGTAATGCCCAATTGTAGAAAGCCACAATTCTCCCCCATGATAATTGAATGCTCTACATGAGTTATACCTATTTTTCCATAAAAGTAGCTAAAATTCTGTAATTACACATAGCACAATATCAATTTCCCATTAACTTCAACTTCATTTAAAATCACACAACCCCATAACTACGAATTAAGCACAAATACCCATATTCATGGAGGATGAAGTATTCAACACAATACACATGAATATAAGCATGAAAATAACATTTAATGTAATAGAACATGAGTTTAAGAGGAAACCCATGTTCATCAAAGCTAGCATTGATGAACTCATACAAACATACCAGAATCCTAGTACATTCAATGCTTGAATCTTCCACCAAATGCCTTGTAGATGTTAGAATCCAGTAAAAATCTACGGTAGAATCACTTAAACTAAGAGAAAATACAAAAGAAATCAAAATCTACATTGGAAATGACCTAAGGAAACCTAAACTAAAGAGAATATTGGCATTCTTAAACCATAAACCCTACTACAAATGGCAAAAGTCTCCAAACCTATCAAAAATGGATGGAAAAACGCATATTTATATATTAGAGCTAGTGGTCGAATAGTAGCAACCCCACCATCCAGACACTAAACACATGTTGCCTTATGGTTCCAATACTTTAGTAAATGTTGCATCTTGATTCGTAAAACCCTATTATTAACATTCAGATGCTATAAACATTACCGCTAGGATGGCAACTTGTTTTAGTTTTGTGAACTTTTAGGCCCTTTAGCACCTAGATGGCTTGCTAGTGATTAGTCACCTATTTTTCCAACTATCAACTAGACACCATTTAGGCTAGAGTCCAACTGCCATTATTTGTCCACTACTTTCATTCCTTTTTTCTTCATTCCAACTACTAGGGGTTAGTCTCTAATAGAATTGTACAATGAAACTCAATAGAAGCAATTCTTAAGTATTTTGCAATGAAACTCGATATTGTGCTAGAAACTCCTAAGATCAAGTAATTGCTTGTGTTGATCATGAGTGAGGTTTCTACACTAAATTAATGCATATTGTCACATTTTCGTCTAACTCTCATGTAACTTAATGGAGATTTAGGTAGGATGAGTGCGTGGTTTTACACACTTATCACTGGGTCCTTCTATTTGAGTTGGTTATGCTATAGAAGAGCTTGCCTAGTACTATTGCTAACTAGTTGGCTTAGTTCCTTACCTATTTAATTGGTTGGTTGGAGTAAGATTGGTTAGATGATAGATCAAGTTGGTAGCCATTGCTAGTGGGTCCTTAAAGGTTGTTCAACAAAGTGCTCTAAGTCAACCCATCTAAATCACCCTCAATTTGAGTGATTGTCAAAGGGGTACATTGTTAGCATAAGTCATGTAGCTCATAAGATTAGGCGAGGGTGGTCTCTTCTTTGGTTGGTGGTCAAATAAGATCCTCCTTGCAAGGTTATGGAGTTTGTGTGCTTTAACCTTAGTGATGGGACTAGAGGTCATATTCCTATCAATTCTCATAGCAACAACATGACTACCATTGGCACCACTAATACTACCATTACAATAATATCATCAACAAAGCTACCAATGAATTGCCACAATTACCACTATTAAATTGCTACAATTGCCATTGGCACCATAATTACATTAACAACCTCACCATCATTAGCTTTTACCTCCACTATCACTACCATTAACATCATCACCTCCCACCATAACAACATCATTGTTCTATCCCCATCATTATAGTGCATGCCAAGCACCATCTCTATTGCCTATATAGCATCACATCACCAACACAAAAACTGTCACTACCACTATCTTCAAAACTACACCACCACAACTATTGTATGATAATCATCATAAATGCTGCAATATTATTATACCATTACTTATAACAACCTCCACTAGCACCATTATTATTATATCAATAATCCCACTACCATCACCCTCATGTCCCCATCATCACCACCACCACAGCTACTTCACCCTTTCATCCTTGTGGCTATACCTATACAAATGTAATTACCACCATTACAATGATAATGGTAATGGTAACCATGGGATAGTAGTGGTGGTAATGAGGTGGTGGTGGTATCACAGTAGCAATATGGTTGTAGTGATAATGCAACTAGTGTTAAATCGGTGATAATAAGGTTACTAAGGTGGTCATGGTCATGAAGTGTCTAAGGTTAGGGTGTAGGAGTAGTGCTTGTAACGCCCCAAAACCTAGGCCGCACTATTGCCCACTATATGTCCTTATCTTATAAGGACATGTTAAGACTTTGAATCAACTTTGATATATTTTTACTTGTAACTCCTATATAAAAGCATTTCATATATCCCCAAAATTCAAATAATTTCATTAAACATACCAAATATCTAATGTATCGGAAGTCTTTAAACACAAAAACAACATTCCTCAAAAGATACTATCTATTACAATCAAATAACATAATTCTCCTAAATCCTAATCAGCATAATAGTAATGGTAACCTTCATCTTCCTCTCTCTATGGTTTACCCAAACCTAAGTTATCTTATGGGTTCTCATCTCCCTCAACATTTGTATCTAAAAATGTTCCTCGAAGGGTGAGTTAATGCCCAGTACATATAACACAAACATATATACATGAACAAACATGAACAAGTATCACACACATCATGTAGTACTTAAATATAAAAAAAAAAAACCATTTTTTAATACAATTTATATCCACAAGCATCAATAAGGTATTCATGACCCCCTTAATACACTTAACACACCGGAGCATGATTTGGTGATGGGAACTACCACTACGGGCCTATACCCATGTTTACTTAAACCACGTAACCTTAGTGATGGGAATTGCCATTATAGGCCCCATACCCATGTCCATGTAAACCTCTTTACCAACTTTTAGCGCAAATAATTTTCAAACATGACTTCACTAAGGACAATGTCACACAAGGATCATTAGGGTGCCCCCTAGGGATCTACCACTATGGACTCCTAGGCCGAGTCAAGCACATACGACATATAACTTGAACACTTAAGCCAGTTCATCCAATTAAATCAAGTTTAATGCATAAACTAACTTAAACAAACACAAATCATCACACAAGTTACATGTACATTAAATCCTAGCCTTAAGCACTTCTCGTCTTAGACTTAAGCTACATTGAAATCTATACCTATCAACAAGCTCTTCTTAGTACTTAATCTTATATTGATATCATCTCTTAATTCTCTTAATCTTATTTATTCAATTTCTCTAAGGCCTTATTAATTATCTAGGATGCATGGAAATTAGCTTAATTTGATGTTAAATGGATGTATAATTAAGTTATACTTTATTCAACATGGCCATATTGGGGATCGTGTTGCTCAATACGGGCTAGAGCACAATCGTGTTAAGGGTTGTGTATCTTTTAGTGTAAAGTTTGGCTTCAACACGATTGAAACACGACCATATTGGGAAGTCATGTTCTTCTTAAATTACCATGATCAAAACATGACCATGTTAGGAGGCTGTGTTACCCTTAACTCAACACGATTGAAACACAACTGTGTTAAGAGGCCGTGTATCTCTTGGTGTAACAGTCACACTTAACACAATTGAAATACGACCGTATTAAGAGGTCGTGTTGCCCTTGATAGAACATAATCAAAACACAACCGTGTTAAGAGGTCGTATGTCTCTTGGTGTAACCTTCACATTTAACACGATTCAAACACAACTGTGTTGGGAGACCATGTTACCTTCGGCAATCTCCACAAACTTCTAATTCTTCATTCCTAATTTTCCTAAACCCGATTCTCTCTATTTCTAAGCTTGATTAAGTATCCAAAACACATAGTTACATATAAATTACAAGGAGTAGATCACTTACATTAAATTTCCAATGGTTTGAATCCTTAAGCCCTTTGAGTCTCTTCCCCATTATGCTTTCCTCGAAATTTCGAATCCTCATGTGATTGGATTGGAACAATTTCCCTTAATCATCTTTAGGGTTCCTAACAAGAGTGTCTCCTCCTTTTTCTTGCTTGTCACTATATGGTTACTAATAGGGTTAAAAGAGGAGACCTAAGGTTATTACAGAGTATTTATACTCTTAATTGTGAAAAAACATATCTATCCCTCAATTTTTTATAAATTCCCCATCTTAGCCTTAGTTTACGTTGTAATATTATAATATATACATATGTTGATACATCATAAAAAAAAAAGGTATTATAGTGTTGCATTGGGTTTGTGGTGGTGATGATGTTGTGGAGATGGATTATACTTTTATAAATAGGTTTTATTGATCAAACTATTCTATTAATTAAACAAAAGGCTATCAATGCAATTTGTAATAGTTTTCAAGTATAATTATGGAACTCTAATCATTAAGATGTCCTTTGGTGTAACAACCTAGAGTTTATCAAATCTCTAAGGTTAACCATGCTTAGTAGGAGCATTTCAAAGATAGTTAAACTCTTGGGAAGTAGTTAGCACTAAGGACAAAACCATGAGACATATTATGATAAAGTAGATAATACCCCAATTTGTAGGGTTTCAATCAATGCGAGTGGTATTGTAGCAGTTCACTAACTAGAAAGAGCAAGCTAAGTGCCACAATATAGGGGTATATCTTGAGCCTAAAAGGAAGAACCTCCAGTGATGCAACGTAAAGCAAAAACTACACAATATGTGAAAAACGAAATTTGTGATACTAATAAGAATTTGATAATTATCCTTAGAAATGTTGTTTAATAAGCATTTATAGACTAGAAATCCTAAAGCTAGTAAGGAAACTAAATAAAAATAGAATAGAAAATGAAATCAATGAAAATAAACATTCTTAATCTAGACATAATATGAAAAAAAAAAAGTGTCCATAATTCTTGCACCAAACAATATGGTGATTTACACCAAATTAAAGTAGACTCAAATAAGTTTTTATTGATATATTATGGGCTTCATAACTCTTTATAAGTAAAAAGTTATGAAATTTCAAAATTGAATTTTAGAAATTATGTCCCTTCTTTCAACCTGCTTACTTCTAACAACTTTAAATGGGTTCCAACAGTTCTTGACTTGTTTGGAATGCAATTTCCAAATGCTTTTTGGATCATAGTTTCTAGCTTCGATGTCGTCTTATAAAGTCTTTGATTCTTCTTCTTTTGTAGCTTCCAATGTTCAAGCTGTTATATAGTTGGTAATCTTAACTCCTCTATTTCATCTAGTGAAAACTTCGAGATTATGTGTCCTCAATGGGGAGCACCTTTAGGACAGGTAACCTCCTAAGAAGATATTAACACTAAGAACAAAACTGTAAGGTGTATCATGTCAAAATGGACAATTCATTGATATGTGGAGTTCTAGTTGTTACAAGTGGTATTAGAGTAGTTCATTAACTAAAAGGGGAAGCTAAGTGGTACATAGGGCAAAGTGTCGTAGTATGGCGATACTTGTTAAGTATAAGGGAGAATCTCTATATTCCTCTCCACTTCTTGTGATTCTACACATATGTAATGATATTGATGAGGACATTAGTGTGTGTGAATGTGACATCTTTCAAGTATAGTGTAGTGAAACTCTAATCATCAAGGCACATTTTAGTGTCATGACCTAGAGTTCATTAGAACTCCAAAGTTAAGTGCTTAGAGGGAAGTAACTTTCACAATAGGTAACTATTTGAAAAGTAGTTGAATTATTAACATAAGAAAGAGAAGGCATTACTCTCATGCATTTAAATACTATACCATGTAGAAATTAGCATAATAGTTATGTTGGATCTTTATAGATAATTTTTCAATTTTGTCCTAAACCTTTTAAAATGATTAATTTAGTCATAAGCATTCTTAATATACTTAGATATCACTTGGTTGCAATATTTTATGGTACCACAGTCAATAAATTCTTTAATTATTGTTTGGTTTATATATTAGCCTAAGCTATTAAACAAAAGCCCCTAAGGTACTAGATGAAAAAAAAAAAAGTTGTACTATAGATTTAGTGGTATAAAAATCTATTTTACAGCAATAATAAATATATATTCAAAATTCTAAAAATAACCGCTAAGTTGTTAAAATATCAATAGACTCCATCTCTCTCTCTTTTTCTCTATTCCTATTTATCTAGTACAAGATAAATATATCCAAAAAATCTTTGCATACATTAAATGAGGTACAAGAAGATTGTACTTTCTTATTCTATTTATACTGTTTTGTTTTACCTACTAAACGCTATATAAAAGTTTTAGTGTATTTCTTGATGTACCTTGGCTCTATGATGTTCACAAGAAGCTTTGATGCAAATATGTCAAATAGACTATGTAGGTCATTGCCTACATTTTGCTGTCGCATATCAGAGTCCTTAGTGTGGATATATATGGACCTAGAAGATCCGTTGGCATAGAACTTAAAAGCGTATGTCAACAGCAAGTGAAGCAAGCCCTCATGCGCAGACGGTTAAATGTTGCATCAATGCCGTCTAGATCCTTCCAATAAGGGCAAGGGCAACGATTCAAATGTATTGAATTTGGTGTGGTGTGAAAGCAAAGTTCCATCAAAGATACAATGGACCTAGGACAATAATGCCAAGAGGCAGATAGAAACTTAAAGAAAGAGAATATGATAATATTTTTTTCTTTGATGCATATATGTTTGAGTCCTCGTTTTCTTTCTCAAAAAAATTAAAAAAAAAATCCTTTAAACTTAGCATAATATTCAGTAAGAATATAGGGTTTCAATGGAATAGCAATAAAATAAAATAAAGATCAACATGCCAAATAAAAAGTGCACATCTTGAAATAGTAAAAGTTGTTAATAATTATGTGAGATAGTTCAACTATGATGAAAATAAAATCAAGCCATCAAATGAATAATATGAACATATAGATGGTATTTAGCCCTTATAGGTGGTTGGATGATAGATAAGCCACAAAACTCTAGTTATATAGATATGATGAAAATAAGATTTAAAGTGATTTTATGAATAGTTATTCATTACTCATTTTGACTATGTACTCATAATGATAGGAATCATGGTCCTAAATGAAGTCAAGTGGAAACTTGAGACATCTAACGTATAAAGGATTGAAATGGGTGAGGCCTACCATGGTGGAGCTACCATAAGAGGTGGCTAAGAGAGGATAGAGACCGTGGTCAACTAGGTACATTGTAATAGGTCTTAAGCAAGCTTTATGGAAATCTACTATTTCATTGAGCCTTTTAGTATGTTTCTATTATTTTTACATTGTCTTAATTAGTTTAGTGAGGAGTTAATTAGCTATTTATCTCATGGTTATTTTATTTTAGAAGTTTCCTTTACTTTTATTTGTTAGGTTTTTGTTGTCTTTGCTTATATAATAGGCCTTGTAGGCCTTAGGTTGTAACATACAACAAGCCATTCAGTCAATATTCTCATCTCTATTCTTATGAGACCTTATATCAATATTAAATATTGATCCTTCTTTGATCTTATCAATCAATAGTTCCATTATTTGATCGTAGTGATCTTATTAGTAAGATTCATCATTAGTTATATCGATTTATCTAATTAATTCTCTTTTATTCCTACAAATTGTGAGCTATATTGATTGTAGAATTTCAACTCAAAATCTAGTTTGATTACTTATTGGAGTTCTTTTAATTGACACATATCCCTTTATTTAATTGTTTATATAAACATAGAAACACCCAAAGTATCCCTTTTATTCATATTAAACCATAAAAGCCCAAAACAAACCAATCTTTCTATTTGCTACGTAATCATGAATTGAGCCTTGAATTCATGTTAGAGTTCATAACACATTCTTTATCTTCTTGTTCCCTACGATTTTCGTACCCACACCTACACCCCCCCCACACCAAACTTGTACCTAGCATCTAAGCTACACGCCACCATAGAGTTGCACCCACCAACCACTAAAGTTGCACCCATGAATAACTAGTCACAACAACTAAGCAACAATTTAGGTAAGGTTGCAAATGAATTGATTTGACTCGAGCTAAACTTTTGAAATTTCACACATGACATGTTTAAAAGGTTATCAAGCTTAAGCTAAGCCAAATTTTTACTAAACTTAAAAATTATAGGTTTAAACTCGATTAATTTAAATAAATGAGTTTTATTTTAAGTTTAAAATAGACTTGAAATAAAGATACATGACAAATTGGTTATATCCCTAGTTCTAGGGTATGACAAGAAAATATAATAAATAAGAAGCAAAATAAAATGAATAAGACAAAATATACAATTATGTCTATGAAAATGATTCTTATTTCATATTATCTATTCTTACAACAAAAATATTATGTTATTCATAATATATTAAAATATTTTATTGATGCAAGCAACGTCTACCAAATACTAAGTATGAGATATTAAATTTATATAACCTTTACTATTTAATAATATAAAATTGATTTCTCAATAAGATGAATTAAATTTGATTTTTCACTTTTCATAGTTGTAAAAAAGTAAAAAAAAAATAAAAGTGATGATGATGATTAACATATACATATGTCCATGAATAGCATAAACTAGCAGAGCAGACATTGCTGGACCAACTAGTCGAGTCTTATATAGGGGTATATCTTGAGCCTAAAAAGAAGAACCTCTAGTGATGCAACGTGAAGCGACAACTACACAATATGTGAAAAAAGAAATTTGTGATACTGATAAGAAGTTGATAATTATCCTTAGAAATGTTTTCTAATAAGCATTTATAGACTAGAAATCCTAAAGCTAGTAAGGAAACTAAATAAAAATAGAATAGAAAATGAAATCAATGAAAATAAACATTCCTAATCTAGACATAATATGAAAACAAAAAAATTTGTCCATAATTCTTGCACCAAACAACATGGTGATTTACACCAAATTAAAGTAGACTCAAATAATTTTTTATTGATATATTATGGGCTTCATAACTCTTCATAAGTAAAAAGTTATGAAATTTCAAAATTGAATTTTAGAAATTATGTCCCTTCTTTCAACCTGCTTACTTCTAACAACTTAAAATGGGTTCCAACAGTTCTTGACTTGTTTGGAATGCAATTTCCAAATGCTTTTTGGATCATAGTTTCTAGCTTCGATGTCGTATTCTAAAGTCTTTGATTCTTCTTCTTTTGTAGCTTCCAATGTTCAAGTTGTTATATAGTTGGTAATCTTAACTCCTCTATGTCATCTAGTGAAAACTCCAAGATTATGTGTTCTCAATGGGGAGCACCTTTAGGATAGGTAACCTCCTAAGAAGATATTAACACTAAGAACAAAACTGTAAGGTGTATCATGTCAAAATGGACAATACATTGATATGTGGAGTTCTATTTGTTACAAGTGTTATTAGAGTAGTTCATTAACTAAAAGGGGAAGCTAAGTGCTACATAGGGCAAAGTGCCATAATATGGCAATACTTGTTAAGTATAAGGGTGAATCTCTATATTCCTCTCTACTTCTTGTGATTCTACACATATGTAATGATATTGATGAGGAGATTAGTGTGTGTGAATGTGATATCTTTCAAGTATAGTGTAGTGAAACACTAATCATCAAGGCACATTTTAGTGTCATGAACTAGAGTTCATTAGAACTCCAAAGTTAAGTGCTTAGAGGGAAGTAACTTTCACAATAGGTAACTATTTGAAAAGTAGTTGAATTATTAACATAAGAAAGAGAAGGCATTACTCTCATGCATTTAAATACCATTTAGAAATTAGCATAATAGTTATGTTAGATCTTTATAGATAATTTTTCAATTTTGTCCTAAACCTTTTAAAATGATTAATTTAGTCATAAGCATTCTTAATATACTTAGATATCACCTGGTTGCAATATTTTATGGTACCACACCCAATAAATTCTTTAATTATTGTTTGGTTTATATATTAGCCTAAGCTATTAAACAAAAGCCCCTAAGGTACTAGATTAAAAAAAAAAAAGGTTGTACTATAGATTTAGTGGTATAAAAATCTATTTTACAGTAACAATAAATATATATTCAAAATTCTAAAAATAACCTTATGCTAAGTTGTTAAATTATCAATACACTCCATCTCTCTCTCTTTTTCTCTATTCCTATTTATCTAGTAGAAGATAAATATATCCAAAAAATCCTTGCATACGTTAAATGAGGTACAAGAAGATTGTACTATCTTATTCTATTTATACTATTTTGTTTTACCTATTAAATGCTGTATAAAATTTTTAGCGTATTTCTTGATGTAGCTTGGTTCTATGATGTTCACAAGAAGCTTTGATGCAAATATGTCAAATAGACTACGTAGGTCATTGCCTACATTTTGCCGTCACATATCAGAGTTCCTAGTGTGGATACATATGGACCTAGAAGATCTGTTGGCATAGAACTTAAAAGCTTATGTCAATAGTAGTCAACAGCAAGTAAAGCAAGCCCTCATGCGCAGACGTTTAAATGTTGCATCAATGCCGTCTAGATTCTTCCAAAAGGGCAAGGGCAACGATTCAAATATATTGAATTTGGTGTGGTGTGAAAGCAAAGTTCCATCAAAGATACAATGGACCTAGGACAATAATGCCAAGAGGCAGATAGAAACTTAAAGAAAGAGAATATGATAATATTTTTTTTCTTTGATGCATATATGTTTGAGTCCTCGTTTTCTTTCTCAAAAAATTAAAAAAAAAAAAATCCTTTTAACTTAGCACAATATTGAGTAAGAATATAGGGTTTCAATGGAATAGCAAAAAAAAAAAAAAACATAGAAATCAACGTGCCAAATAAAAAAGTGCACATCTTGAAATAGTAAAGGTTGTTAATAATTATGTGAGATAATTCAACTATAAAGAAAATAAAATCAAGCAATCAAATGAATAATATAAACATACGGACGATATTTAACCCTTATAGGTGGTTAGATGATAGGTAAGCCACAAAACTCTAGTTATATAGATACAATGAAAATAAGATTTAAAGTGACTTTATGAATAGTTATTCATTACTCATTTTGACTATGTACACATAATGATAGGAATCATGGTCCTAAATGAAGTCAAGTGGAAACTTGAGCCATCTAACATATAAATGATTGAAATGGGTGAGACCTGCCATGGTGGAGCTACCATAAGAGGTGGCTAAGAGAGGATACAAACTATGGTTGACTAGGTACATTGTAATAGGGCTTAAGCCGGTTTTATGGAAATCTACTTTTTCATTGAGCCTTTTATTATATTTCTATTATTTTACATTGTCTTAATTAGTTTATTGAAGAATTAATTAGCTATTTATCTCATGGTTATTTTATTTTAGAAGTTTTCTTTATTTTTAGGTTTTTGTTGTCTTTACTTATATAATAGGCCTTGTAGGCGTTGGGTTGTAACATACAACAAGCTTTTCAGTCAATATTCTCATCTCTATTCTTATGAGACCTTATATCAATATTAAATATTGATCCTTCTTTGATCTTATCAATCAATAGTTCCATTATTTGATCATAGTGATCTTATTAGTAAGATTTATCATTAGTTATATCAATTTATCTAATTAATTCTCTTTGATTCCTACAAATTGTGAGCTATATTAATCGTAGAATTTCAACTCAAAATCTAGTTCGATTACTTATTGGAGTTCTTTTAATTGACACATATTCCTTTATTTAATTGTTTATATAAACATAGAAACACCCAAAGTATCCCTTTTATTCATATTAAACCATAAAAGCCCAAAACAAATCAATCTTTCTATTTGCTATGCAATATGAATTGAGCCTTGAATTCACATTCGAGTTCATAACACATTCTTTATCTTCTTGTTCCCTACGATTTTTGTACCCACACCTACACCACCCACATCAAACTTTTACCTAGCATCCAAGCTACACGCCACCATAGAGTTGCACCCACTAACCACTAAAGTTGCACCCATGAATAACTAGTCACAACAACTAAGCAACAATTTGGGTAAGGTTGCAAATGAATTGATTTGACTCAAGCTAAACTTTTGAAATTTCACACATGACGTGTTTAAAAGGTTATCAAGCTTAAGCTAAACCAAATTTTTACTAAACTTAAAAATTATAGGTTTAAACTCGATTAATTTAAATAAATGAGTTTTATTTTAAGTTTAAAATAGACTTGAAATAAAGATACATGACAAATTGGTCATATCCCTAGGGTATGACAAGAAAATATAATAAATAAGATGCAAAATAAAATGAATCAAACACAATATACAATTATGTCTATGGAAATTATTCTTATTTCATATTATCTATTCTTACATTAAAAATATTATTTTATTCATAATATAATAAAATGTTTTATTGATGCAAGCAACGTCTATCAAATGCTAAGTATGATGTATTAAATTTATATAACCTTTACTATTTAATAATATAAAATTGATTTCTTAATAAGATGAATTAAATTTGATTTTTCACTTTTCATAGTTGTAAAAAAGTAAAAAAATAAAAAATAAAAATGATGATGATGATGATTTATATATACATATGTCCGTGAATAGCATAAACTAGCAGAGCAGACATTGCTGGACCAAGTAATCGAGTCTGATATATTCTACGATAGTAAAAATTTAAGAATTAAACTTCCGTAGAAACAAAAGTAACTTTTAAACCATGGACTTCACAAGTATTTCTCAATAATCATACCAATTACGACCATAATTAGACATGGGACACGTGCTTATGGCTTCTTCTTTTTTTCTTGACTTTTCTAATTCACATGGAGACTCGCAATGACAAGCATAAAAGCAACAACAATACATTAGGAAGCTTAAATAAGAAGGCAGTCAATAGTCGTCAAATAATTAAAAGAAAGGAACAAATAAAATAGTTAGATGCTGAGTCACACATTGTCATGTAGTAATAATAGCCTCTTAATATCCTTTAGTTTGTGGTGTTGCCATTAAACGTTATGGACCATGGATTTTAGACATCGACATCGACATCACCACCGATGTGGATGTCCTAACAAGAATAGTAATGTCTACTTGTTCCTTTCAGTAAATATACGATCATCAAACATTATATAAGATTATACAAGTACGTACGATATGTTTATTTATACAGTATTGTAATACAACACCAACGTTAATAATTTCAGATGCTGACTAGACATTTTTTTTATGCAAAATGACCACCTAACTTCACTTGCCACTTCTCCTAGACTTTCACATCCATTTCCACGAAACCATGCCCAGAAAAACATCATCGTCACCATCATTATCTTTTACCGAAGGAGTTTTGAGCGCCTAGCGACGAAACCGGACGATCGGCGTTGACTGCCGTCGCCGGAAGGTCTTCACCGGCGACCCTTTTAGTTGCTGCCTAAAGATACAAGAAGACAGCATATAAAAACAGTGACTTCAGGCGAGTTTTATCATATGATAGATACTATGCGTACCTGATTTTACACGATTGTATTGTATGCTTCTACATATCATGTTTATGTATGTGTGTCTGTGGTCTGTGAGAGTGAGAACTGTGAATTTATGGGTGAGAAGAGAGTTTTACTATATTATTGACATAGTTATGCTTTACTGACATACCAGGACTAGGACAGGTTTAGACATGAAAGACTGAAGGATACATTAAATGAATATTTGCAGTAATGATGTATTCATGTGCATGAAAAAGAACACCATAATCAATGAAACTATGTAATTCCTGGCATGGTTCGGTTTTATTTTTATGTCTTGGCCAGTCTAATTTTGATCTCAACATGTAATGCTCACCTTAACATAGCCATATATTTATAGTGGCGGATCCAGTATTATATCCCGAGGGAGAACTCAAGGTGAAAAATATAGAAAGGGGAATGGTAAACTAATGAAATACTTTAGAAGGATTAATCAGAATTTTTAGGTTTAATTTTGTAATTTTCTGAAGATAAGAGGAGGTTACCGGGACCCCGATCCTCGTTCTGCAGCTGAATTATTTATGCAATTAGTAACTCTGTATAGTTTAGTAACATGGCTTTCTTTTAATTTTTTTTATAATTTATGATATGGTATGAATAAATCAGGCTAGACATGGGAGTTTGGTAGTGTAGGGAAGGAGAGGAAGAAGCAGGACATAAAGGGGGTGTAGGTTGAAACTTGTAAAAGGGCTGAAAGGGTGTGCCTCTGCACTTGTTCATTTTGACAACTGTGAATGCTTTGAGAAATGAATGTGGGGACGCATCCCTGCCTAATGCCAACCGCTCATATGTACTTGCTTGTTTCAGTCTTCAGAAGTTTCCTTGTGAAATCATTGTCGTAAGAAACAGATCTTTTAACAGTATACACACAAAATTTTCCATAATTCAAGTTAATGAAATCGTACTTTATGTTTTTTGAAAACCATACATATAAATCTAGCCTCATTATATTAGTTAAAGGATAAAAAATTAAGTTATGCTGTGAAAGACCTGAATTAGATGTTAAATTGTGGATTATAATAGTGGAAATTTCCCATCTTGAAATCAAGAGCTGTTGGAAAATTCTTGACAAGAACCTGTATGTGTTTTTCTTTGCATTCTTCATACTAAGTTCCTTCAGGAAATTTCATTTGAACTTGGAATTTTGACTTTACTATGAATATTTGGATTTTTCTGGCTAGGGAATATAGACTGAGGAATTAAATCGAATTTTATTCTTCTTGTTGCTTGATCATGATGGTGCAATTATTAGTTCATATCTGTCTGACAGAGGAACAGTACACATTTATGTGGCCCTTCTATATAAATGTTGGCACAGAACTGTAATATTATTTCACTCTCAAGTTGTATATACAAGTTAATTACTAATCAAATGATTTAGGAGGAAATTGTGGAAATGGATAATGCAAATGCGAAAAAGCAATAAAAGATAGTTGTGATGGCAATGAGAACAATGGAACTCTCTGGTAGCATGTCCTGACTGTATTAACTTCCTGTATCATCTAGGTGAATAATGTTATTACCGGCTGAGCAACCATGTAACAGAGATATTATTTCATTCCCTCCCTTTTATTCTCTTTCACAGAAAGATATGGATGAGAACTAGCCATTGAGTTTGAAATAAAATCAGACTTCATAAGTTAGCTGTGCATTAATGTACATTCAATTGCAATTCATGTAATCTTTCCCAGAGCCCTCGATTTTTGCCAAGAATGACAGTGCTTGTATGCCACTTCTTGAGTCAAATTTGTAATTGTAAGTTTCTTAGGACGAGGTTATCCAATTACTTTGATGTATGATCAACTAGTTAAATGCACCAAATGTATGCTTTTGGTATATGAATGTTAACAGATCAATATTCATGTTCTTTCTTGCTTGATGATTGAATTTGCTGAAGGACAAGGGCTGCCAACAGAAAGTGAAGCAGTAATACTTTATTGTATGGGTTGGTTCACCGATTTCCTTAAGGGGTCAAGCCGAAGAGGACATTCTCATGGACAATCTAGAAGTGGAAGGAACTGGGATGAACCTCGAAACTCAGTGGTACCTTCTTACTTGCTGTCATTTTCATATCTATTTTATCAAGTTGAAGTTTGCAACAACTTAGCAATTAGCATCAGCATCAAGAGAGGAAAAATTCCTTCTCCTAACTTCTGTCATATGGATGATGTTTTTGGGCTATCCTTGAGCTTTATCTTTTAATCTATTGGAAAATCTCAATGCAGGATGATTTGACGGATAATGAGAGAGAAGAAATTGACTATGCAATTGCTCTTTCCCTTTCAGAGGCAGATGAAAAGGGGAAAAAAGTAATTGGTAAGTTCCCTGATAATTCAAACTGTATGATACTTCGACCATAACTCGGGTTTTTGGTGGTAAATTTAGATCTGGTGTGTTTTTACATTTATTATTTAAAATGTGGTGGTTAAAGGTAGATATGAGAAGTTACACGGATATCTGAAGTAACTAATTGGAAGACAATGCTGGTTTGATGTAAATGCTGAATCTGTAAGTTGTGTTGGTAAACTAATTATCTTCTTTTTTTGTCTATTTTCATTTGTAGGTGATGATAGTACATCAGAAGAAGATGAAAAACCTGCAGAAGCTCAGCCAGATGTGAATGGGCATGTTGAATCATCAGAAGAGGAAGAGGAGCATGCCAACCATCGGCTAAGAGAAGAAGAGCATGTCAACTCCCAGCCCAAAGAAGAAGAGCATAATAACTCTCAGCTTGAGGAAGATGAACAGTTTGCCAAGGCCATTCAAGAAAGTTTGGACATTGAATCTCCTCCTCGTTATAATAATGACAGCATAATCCCACTCCCACCACATCCTTACTTCTTTCCACCTGGGTAAGGGTGCTATGAACACTAAGACATCCGTACGTTTACTATGTTAATTACTACAGGACACACTTGGATTTGATGTTCATTCTTTTTCTTATGGTGAATGACCAGCTGACCTGTACCTTATGATGATAAAATCTTCAACATGGTGTTTGCTTCCATCTGAATTCTACACCAAAAAGTCTCATAAGAAAATTAATTTACATATAAAGTTTTAGCTCTTTCCCCCATTGTTCTTTATTTGTATTAACCAAGTCGTTACCTCGCATTTCAATATGTTAGCTCCTCTATTTGTGACTGTTGAGTTCAACACAATAGCGGAGTAAGAGATGATGAGTTTAAATCCCTGCACCATCTTTTAATCCCCTATTCAATTAATTGGTCCACTAAATAAGTTTGAATAAAGAACCTCAGCCCACAAGTGCGAGAATGTTAATAAAATATAGAACCACACTAGAGCTAATGGGCTTAAGTTTTTAGATCAATTGGCTAAGTAGCTAAATTTAACCATGACCATTTCCTAGTTGATGTAAACATTGAAGCAAACCTCCTTACAGCATAAGCTATTACCACATCTTTTGAGAATTTGCATGATACAATTGGGTCTATATTATCCTTAGATTTCCTCACTATACTGGAGTTGATGAATGTTGCATTATATTTCGTCCTCTTCAAGCGTGTTTGTTAACTAAACTTTTTTCTCTAGCATTTGTGCCAGTTGTAACACTGAGATTGGTCGTGGACGTTTCCTGAACTGCTTGGGTGCTGTCTGGCATCCAGAATGCTTTCGCTGTCATGCTTGCAATCAACCTATCACTGACTCTGAGGTCTAATTCCAATCCCTCAATTTTCTTTTCATAAGTTTACCTACTAGATTTTATCCTGCACGTAATTGATTGGCTTTTGAATGTCATTAACTCTAATATTTTCATTTTATGTGTCAGTTCTCATTGTCAAACAATCGTCGTTATCATAAATCCTGCTATATGAAGCAAACTCATCCAAGATGTGATGTTTGCATGAACTTTGTGAGTACTATCATTTTCTTATCGAACTTAGAAAACTACAATTGTCATGTCCACAATCTTTGACTTATATTGCCTAACTCCTGTAATCTGTGAAGAAGATCTTATAATATCCATATCACATTCAGCTTTGCATTCTTTATATAGACATATGTTGATGCAAACTACTGGTGCACAGCCAATAAGTTAAACGCTTGGAGCATTTTATGGAAAAGATTGCTTGATGCTAGCTTTATCTTTTCTCCTCATGAATTAGTTGTACTATTTGTTTTAGTAGCCTAAAAATCTACTTTCAGGATAAATCTGTTTGTGAATTTATAAGCATATAGCTAGGGGCATTAAAGTGACCTTTTTATCATCCATTTCATAACCAAAATAGTTTCTAAGAATCAAAAAGAATAGCAATAACTTTGTGGCCAGGGTCCTTCCAATATAGTGGAAAGTTTTTTTGGATCAATTATTGATTAAGTTTCTCTATGTTGCACTCAGATACTAATGAGTCCAAAATTTTGCAGAGCAAATTCAGTCAAGTAGGATATACAACATCTCTTCTGCTTGAAATATTTAAGCATAAGAATTGTAATACAGACACGGATACCAAGTTTTTCAAGGCATTATTTAATGCTATTGTTGATACCTCACACAGTGCTTAACAAAATGCAGATATTTACTGTAAGCTACAACTTTATTCTTACAGTTCATTGATGGGGACCTCATGTAATTCATACTTAGGTTTTGGCATATAAATGCACATGAAATTTCAAGGGGAGGATTCATAATTATTGTTTTTATGGAATTGCTTATGATCATCGGACAGTTGAACATATCCAACGTTCATCACCTTTTTCCTTTCAAATTATTCATCTTGTATGTGTACAAGTTTCTCTTTCATATAATGCATACAAGGTGTTACTGCTTTGGAAGAACACACTGATATCTTGTTTCCTTCATATAGATCCCAGCAAATCTGAATGGTCTTATTGAGTATAGAGCACATCCTTTCTGGGAACAAAAATACTGCCCTTCACATGAGCGAGATGGGACTCCCCGATGTTGTAGCTGTGAGAGAATGGAAGTTAGTCCTAACTCCTTAGAGCTCTAGCTTTCTTCTTCTTAAGTAACTTGATCACATAGGCTTCTTCCGTTTACTATTGAAATCAAATGTATGCAGGAAGGCGATAAAAAGTACCTTTCACTGGACGATGGTAGAAAATTGTGTTTAGAGTGTCTGGACTCAGCAATTATGGACACCCATGAGTGCCAACCTCTTTATCTTGAAATACGGGAATTTTACGAGGGTCTGATTATGAAAGTTGACCAACAAATTCCATTACTCCTGGTTGAGAGACAAGCACTAAATGAGGCCAGGGAAGGGGAAAAGAATGTGAGATCCAATCTGATGTAGTTTATATCCCTAGCAGAGAGCTGTTATTTATTTGCAGTATATCCTGATGAATTTTCTATTGATTGTCAATGACAGGGAAATCATCACTTGCCTGAGACTAGAGGCCTTTGCTTATCAGAAGAACAATGTGTTACTACAGTAAGGGGGTCATCTTTAAACCTTTTTTCCATCTTCTAGTCTAGGACCAAATTTCCTTATCCCGAAAGAGTGTTCACATCCATACCTCTATCAGTCATATACGGCCATATAAAAAATATTTGCTTATACATGGCAATATGTGATTGGTAGGGATATGGATGAGGACACCATTTGGATTTAGGGAAAGTCTGTCCTCCAGATTATTCTTATGAGGATTGATCCTTTATATTTATTCTTGGCAATCTCAGATTATACAAAGGCCAAGAATAGATGCAGGCTACCGGACCATTGACATGATAAGAGAGCCATATAAGCTAGTCCGCCAATGTGAAGTTACTGCGATTCTCATTTTGTATGGACTTCCCAGGTACATAGCTTATATCTTCTTATTTGGTGCATGTTCCAGCTTATGCATGGATATTTTCTATAGGCATGGCTGAAAATTTAAGATTTTTAGGTTGTTGACGGGCTCGATCCTTGCTCATGAGATGATGCATGCGTGGCTACGGCTTAAAGGTCATTTTCCCCTCTGTAACTAAAATTCATCTCAAGACTTCTAGTTTTGCAAAACGTTTTCAACAAATTATAGATACACGACCATCTAATTTAAAAATTTAAGCCTATTAGATCTTGTGTTGCTTAATTTTTTTTGTTAACACATACAAGTTTTTCAATATGATTGTAGGCCAAAATTAATTTCTAGTTGATGTCCTTCAGGTTACTCGAACTTAAGTCCAGAAGTTGAAGAAGGCATTTGCCAGGTCATGGCTTATATGTGGTTGGATTCCGAAATTTACTCTGATTCTGGAAATGAGGCATCATCGTCATCATCCTCAGCTCCAGCCTCTTCCACATCATCGAAGAAGGGCAAACGATCTGCTTTCGAGAAGAAGCTCGGTGCATACTTCAAGTATCAAATAGAATCAGATAAATCACCAGCTTATGGCGATGGTTTTAGGATGGGAAATGAAGCTGTGCTCAAGTACGGCCTCAGAAGAACACTAGACCATATACGGATGACGGAAAGTTTTCCTTTATGAGTGCGAGCTTAGAAAAAACAAGAAAAAGGTACACAGTTATAGTAAATGTTGATACAATTTTAATACAGAGACCAAAGGCATAGTAAGATGTTATGATCACACTATATAAGCATGGAATGTGGATGCTTTAAATCTACAACTCTATATTCACGGGGAAAAACATGGAAGAAACACTACACGAGCACATTGCATGCAATTCAACAGGCAAAAGAGTAATTAGAGTTATATGTCTTTTGAGGCAAAGCACAAGTTGTGTTCCGCCTAAGTGACATTTGTTGAGTTATTTCTCTGCTATTAGTAGTTGTAAGAAGAGTCTTACAGTTAGTTAAAAGATGTAAATTCAGCCTTTAGGATATATATAAATATATGTGTGTTTGTGTGTGTTATGTGTATTTTTGGCATTATATAATTTCGAGGAGAAGCAATCCTATAAGATTTACCAGGACAAAAGGAGAAATTTGAAAAGTTCAATATCATATGGAGTTTTTTGGGTCAATTAGTTTGAAACTTCATATGGAAGGTAAAGGCCGATCCAAACTGTATTAGTTCTTAACAACTTGATTTGGTGATCTCAAGTGAGAGCTTCGATGAGTAATCGTAGACTCCTTGAGTTTGTTAGAGCCGGCGCATTAAAATAACGAAGTTAAATTAAAAGAGGAATAAAAATAAAAACACAAAATTTTATCCTGATTCACTCATTAACTAGGGTTACGTCCAATAGAGGATTCCTCTATAATTAGCATATCGCTCTCTTCTTACATCACGCAATTATAAGCGAAAAAGGAGAATATATAGTAATAGCTATTCATGAGCCTAAGCCTAAACTTTTAATGAACAAATATGGGTTTAAATGTTAAAAGTCCTCCGGTGTCCAAGGGACGCTGCCCTCTTAAGTATGAGCGGGACTTACGTGCTTTCTTGTCGTAGGAGAGTATGAGTCACACATTAACATTCTCTCACTTGGTGAATACTTCCCATGTTTTTTTAAACCCAACACAGTTGTACACCATTCAAACTTTCCTACATTTACTACCTTAGTTAAAAAATCTACATTGTTCACCTGTGTATCAACTTTTTCTAGCATTATAACTTTTTGTTCTACTTTCTTTCGAATGAAGTGATATTGTATATCAATATGCTTTGTTCTTGCATGAAAACTAAGATTTTTAATAAAAAATATAGCACTTTGGCTATCACATCCAATCTCTACTCCTTGTGTATAACCAAGCTTTCTATACAATCTGCTTATCCAGATCACTTCCTTAGCAACATGAGTAAGAACTATGTATTTTGTTTTAGTACTAGATAAAGCAACCATGCTCTGTCTCTTGCTCATCTAACTCATAGCTCCGCTGAATAAGGAAATAACATAACCGCTTGTCGACCTTCTGCAATCAATGTCACATCCCCAATCAGCATCAACAAAACACTTTAGTTTTAATGCTTGCTATCTATTTGAGCTTTTCATACCTTCATAACATAACTCAAAATTAGACATACCGTGAAGATAACGAAGCGCCCTCTTTGTAGCTATCCAATGCTCCTTTCCTGGATTGGACATATATCTGCTCAATACTTCCATTGCTTGAGTAATATCCGGGCGAGTACATACCATGGCATACATCAAACTCCCCATTGTGCTTGCATATGGAACTGCTACCATCTCTTCAATTTCCTCTTCAATCTTGGGACATTGGGACATTAATAACTTGAAACTTATGGACATATGGGTCTTTACTGGCTTACAGTCTATCATATTGAATTTTTTTAATATATCTTCAACATATTTCTTCTGACTTAACCACAACTTTCTATTCTCTCACTCTCTTTTTATCTACATGCCTAAGATGAAGTTTGTTAAGCCTAAGTCTTTCATCTCAAACTCTTTTGCCCGCAATTCCTTCACAGTACTGATCATACTAATACTATTCTCAACTAGCAGCATATCATCAACATATAAGGTTAAAATAACAAAATCACCATCTCACCTCTTTACATAAACACAATGATCAGCATCACAGCGAACAAAGCCAAGCTTCAAGGCATAGGAGTCAAACTTCTAGTACCGCATTCTTGGAGATTGTTTCAAGCCATATAAGGACTTGTTTAGTTTGCAAACAAAATCTTCACGTGAGCAAGACCCACTTGCTTTTCTATTGTAGAGGAGTATGAGCTACACCCGAACATTCTCCACTATGAATAGGCTCTTGCAGGATTTTAGTAGATCTGAGCATCATGTTGAATGGAGATTGAGATGGGTTGGTCGTGCATTTCTCCTGCACCTACGATCTTCCTTTAGAAGAAGATCATAAAAAAGATAAAGACATGAGAAAATGTTGAAAGTGATTCAATGTACAAATGTATGTCCAGGTTGTTGTATATGTTTTGATCTTTCATGCTGGATGAAAAGAATTATGCAGATCATGTCGAGCGTGTGGTGAGTTGGGAATTCGGATTGCATGTCTGTATTTGAGAATTTTTTGTTGAGGATGAGATTAAGTAAAAGACAAAGCAAGTAAGATATGTGCTTTTCAATTTGGGCAATTTAGTATATAAAGTTTTATTCTTTTATAATTTAGTGTTTGTATTTTAAAATAAAATATAATTTAATATCTCTCTTAAGTATTAAATTATTAAAAAAAAATAAGTACTGAATCACTCAAATCCCAAAGTATAAATACTTAAATTGTCTTTATCCTAATTCTGCTTCATAAAATTTGTACATGCAAGAGCATCTAGCAAGATTGTCTCAAAGATTATTGCTTAAAGAATGAACATTGCTTCTTTTCAACTTGTCAAAAATGGCTTGTTAGCTTTGTGTGTGATTTGTAGTGGAAATACTTTAAGTAAGAGGAATCCTTGTAAATGAGTGTGGAAAAAAAAAAAAAAAAGCCATTTCGAATTAACATTGACTAATAAAGCCATTTCGGATTAATATTGATAGATAGAGATGAAACATAGAATATATAAAATATTAAAAATAAAAATGCATATATAAAGTGATAAATGGTAAAAATATAAGATAAAATTTACCTTATATTTAATCTTTCATAAGCCTATACCCATTCTATGATAAGAACAAACATTATCCTTAAAAGTTTATCTTGCCATTTGCATGTGTATATAAATAGCTCAATAATATAATGAAAATGCCACTGATTGTGGTGAAAAACTATTTCAAGTTTTCTAATAGTTGCATCCTAATAACTTAAATGGTTGATCATGATATATAGTAATACTTGCATTATTAGCACTATTCATCAAAACCAACAAGACTATGGGTGCAAATAAATCAAGCCAGCTTACAAACCTAATTCAACTTAGCTTGATATTTTCTTGAGTTTAATTCTATTATGGTTAGGCTTGAACTATTAGAGTAGTTTATCAAAGTAATTTTGAACTTAAAACTATTTTAACTCAATCAGCTCATAAGCTTAAACATAGGTAGGGTTCAAGTATCGAAATCAATTACTATTATATTTTATTTTGAGTTGAGCTTGAACTCTATTACTATTATATTCTATTTAACTTTTTTACACCTTTAGGTTAAACCATGAAACCTTTAAGATCTTACATGGTTGAAGATGTTTGAAGATAACTATCAAATAATGTAGTACAGGTTTAAGTTCTAAATTTTCAAAACATGTTTCTATAGGGTGTAGTACAAGGTATAACTTCTTTGCTCTTAATCACTCTTCCCTATAGAATACAAGTTTTGAGTTTCAAGTTATCCTACATTTTATTATTATGTGTGGTATATATTATATAAATCCTATAAAATATCCTCAATAAATATGTTAAATATTAAATATAATACAAATTTATATTGCGGAAGAAAAATTAACCCATTTCAATAACTTATTTAATGGATAGTCAAATAATATTACCTTATAATCATAGTCATGTAAATTAGAGTTTTAATCCATTCATGCATTTTTTTTTCCTTAAGTGATGATTTTGTTTCCCAAAATGAAGAGTTAGACATGCCAACTTTAATGAGTTTTGGTAGGAAATAGTACTTTTTTCCGGTATGGGACATATGTTTACATAATGAGTAGTTCTTTTCTTTTCTTTTCTTTTCTTTTTTTTTTTTAAAAAAAAGTCAACTCACATCCTTTTTCTTTTTTCTTTTTTTAACTTAAGTCATCAAATTGCTATATAGATTACAATGTACATCATTAATGAGGTGGGGGTACTAGCCAATAAGTACATAACGAAATGGAATAAAAATGGGTTAATCATGATTTTTTTTTTTTTATTTCTAGACCTTATTTTGGAAGGAAATGAGTTAACTCGAAGAAGTTAGTACCTTTGGTGTCGAGCTATGTTGTTTCTAGAGCAAATTCCTTTGTTTAATTCCTTAAATAGTTGAATTTGCTATTTTTGGTAATTTTTAGATTACTTATAACTTTTTATAGACACATATGCTTTGAGTTTCGTTTATGACGTTGTATTTTTCTTTTAATTTACTTCGTGTTCTTAAGTTTAGGCATTTTTATTTTTTGTAGTTCTTAGGCATTTCTATTTTTAGAAAGTTTTTATGTTTTATTTGTGGCAATTTTGTTATTTATATGCCTTAGGGTATTAAACAAATGATTGATTGAATATTAACAAAATTTTTGGAGCCATCTTTTCTCTATTTTCTTCCCAAATTCCCAAATTTCATATAATTTTTGAATTTAGATATCAAATATCTAAGAATTCATATAATCAATTAATATTTGAAGATCTCATTCAAGTATTCACAAAATCAACGGTTTGTAATAAAACCCTAATTTAATTTCACATTATTCACTGCGTCAATCACTTTGTGTTTACACATTGAGTAAAACACAAGCACAATATGTGCACATCAAGTAAGTACAGAGGTAATACACAACTATTTATGCTTTATGAAATGTAAGGGTGGGAAAAAAAAAACCAATTAAACTGTGAACTGGATTAGACCAAATCAAGTTGAATAGTAAATTAGGTTTAAACCATCATTTTAGGTTTGAAAAAAATTATAAACCAAATCAAACTATTTTTTTTAATTCGAAAAAATTATGAGTTGAACCAAACTATTTCAAATCGAACTATGTCAAACTCAATTGAATTGTGAAAAAACAAAAGAGAAAATGATAGTGAAAATTTGAAAAAAAAAATGTATGATTAAAAAAAGATGATTTCATATTACTTATTCAATTCTTATCCTTATTTGGTTTTTATCAAGCAATATACCTTTTTTTGTCTTGGTATTTTTTTATTGATTAATATAGAAACTATAATTATCTTAAGAAAAACAATAAAACCTCATTAAATATACTAAATGAGTATTGAATATAGTAAATGATATCAAAGAAATGTTAATAAATTAAAAATTTTTAAGTCAAACACAATTTTTCATGATTAATTGATTTGTATATAGAAAAAAAATAATAACATATGCAAAAATGGTTCGAGTTGTGAATCAAAACAGACTAAACCATTTTTTATTTTTTTGTTGAAACAAATTATAAATTGAATTGTATGATTAGGTTCGATTCAAACCATGCTTACCCCTAATGAAATGCCCCATGGTTAGTTTAGTCGTTTCCCCTTTCTTTACTTTCTCTTAAAATATTTAACCAAGGTCTCCTTTTTTTTCTTTTTTCCTTAGAATCATAACCAAAATTAGACCAAGTTATTCAAAATTTTCATCTTTTCACTTTTTTCTTTTCTATGAAAAGATAATTGATAGACTCTCTCTCCCTCTCTCTCAAAGTTGCTCTTCTCTCTCCTTTAATATTTAAGTACATTTCTTTTATGTTTTGTCCTTACCCTCTTTTTTCTCTTTTTGATTGTTGTTAGTTAAGGATAAATCTCATTAAGTTTTAGTTGTTTCAAGGTAAAGAATTGTAGGGTGTGAAAGAGGAAGTCATATAAGTTTTGCTTAGTGATTGATCTAATTAAGAGTTCTATGAACTAGACAACAAGAATTTTAATTGGCTTTTGTTAATTTATGAAGGAGATTGTCATTCTAAGTGTGGCTTAGAAGTATGATTGATCATGCTAGGTTTTTGTTCCTAGAGTGCACATAAAAAGTACATTATGCCTCTTTTCTCTTCCCTTCCATTCCCTTTTCCTTTTAATTTGTGGTTTTGTAAGATTTGGTCAATTTATGTTTTAGAGTATAATAGGATTTAATCACACATTTTAAGAGAAATCCTATAAATTCTTTTAGCCATTGTTGATTCCAAGTCTAATTGATATTGTGTATAAATTATGTTTGGTTAATTTAACTATTTAAATTGTTAAAGGTTAGACAATTGATTTGACTTAGGGTTGATTCGATGAAGAAAAGTGTTTTGGAGTTAGTTTTAGGCTAATTTCATGTTGGGGGGCAACCAAGGAGAACCATACGGTTGATTGAGTGCCCACCTCAATTGATTGGTTTAAGGAAGAGAGAAGGGGGTTGCTTAGAATAAAGGTAAAGCAACCAACTTGTAGCTATTGGTTAACTGCCCTTATCCCATGGTTGATTGACCACCTCTAGCGCATCATAGTCAACCTTATCTACTTATAGGTTTAGTAGATTAACTTGTGGAAAATTCTAGTCAACATGTTTTGGTTAATCAACTAGTTAAGTGAGGAATCAAGGTTTAAACCAAAGATTTGTTAATAATTAGTATAATTAAGATATTAACAAATTTTGGTATACTTTATTTGTGTAAGTGGAGCTTTTCTCTAATTGTTTTGAATCTATCAAGCGTAATCTAGGTATGTGGTCACCTTTGTATGCTACTCATGTATGTAGGCTAGTAAATGAAATGAACCTATAACTATCGGAATCTCTAACTTGTTTTGTTGATTATGTTTATGCTTAGGTTAAGAGTATTAAGAGTACTAAGGTATTACATGTGGTAGACACAAACCAACATCTATATGACATCCTTTTAAAGGCAGTGAACTAAGGTGATGTGATGTGTAAATTGGGCATTAAACTACCATGTACAAGTAGTTGGATTATGGATTAACCAATTGACAAAATATAGGCTAGTCCTTTGTAAGGAAGTGATAACTAGGTGGCAGTGGTGATATTGAGCACTATTGTAGACAATTATTATGGACTACTGCACAAATGGGTGATGCTAGTAATAAGCTAAAGATAAGACAACTTAAAGTCTTTGTCTCATATATATGTATGGACTATGTGTGTTGGGAATTTTAATTACTCCACATCTCTTATGATGTGAGATCATGTTGTTTATTGGACCTAAATGAAATAATAGTCCGTTGCTTTTTGCATTAGCATTAAATATGTATGTGATTTTCTTAGCATATCTTGTGTATGTGTTTATGGTAGCTACTATACTAGCCTCTTTTACTCACGCCTTGTAGGACTTATGTTTTTCAATACTGGTGTGGTGAATGACCAAGACTTATATAATGACTTAAGCTTTGACCTATTACATGGAAGTGGATAGGACAATAGCGGTTTTAAGTACTTTTTGATGACTAGATGGAGGATAACGAATAATGTTTGTGCTCATACTAGACATAATTATGGTTTTTAAAAACTCAATTAATTTATGATTCCAAGACTAAGATAATTTTATTGATATTAGTTGTTGTTTGGTAGATTGCTCAATTAAGCTTCTATCATTTCTTTAAATTATATGATCTCACCATATGTTGAGAGTTTATGAAGATGTTATTGTAGGTTGTGGTTTTAGCAGTATTCCAAGCCTTACATACTCATATTGCTTATGGTTATATGTGATGTTATTAGGCTCTAGATTATGGGGCATGAAACTTCATTTAGCAAAAAACCAATAGCATTTATGATAGTGGCACAATTTTTAGAAGTAAAGGAGCATAGACACATGCTTTCAAAGAAAATGGGGGAAATGGGCACATCAAATAAACATAAAAGCAATCATTATGCAATCTATCATATTTTTATGGTAAACCTCTATATTTGTATCAAAATCTAATAAATCTTGTATATCTTAATCAAGTCTCAAATCTTCTATGTTTATGTCTATATATCAATTAAGTACTTCCTCCATTAGAGATGTGTAATGCTCGATCCCTAGCATAACTACCTATATCAAGAAACCATTTTTTGAGGTATTACAATAGCAATAGTTCCTTGGAAAAATCAAGGTTTTTATCAAAGGGCCTCATAATTTTTTCTTTCTTTCTTTCTTTTTATTTATATTTTATATTTTATATTTTAAGATTCCTATCATTTGTTGCAACATCAACACAAATTTTTTTTTTTTTAAAAAAAAAGGGGGACCTACAAAAACTTAAAAAAGAAAAAATATTAAAAAAAAACTTTTATAAGTACCTTAAGAATAAAGTTAAGAAACCTTTCATAAACTATTGAATAGCACCCTAAGGATCTTATGGAGGCCATTACGATTAGGGTAATGTCATAGAACTACAACATCACTCCTTGATTATTGTAATATCTCCTCGAGTTACCATAAAAACAAAGCACAATATAGGAAATTCTCCTTATAATTCCCTTGAAGTTCTATAATATATGTTTATGGTAGATTTTTTTACAATAATTTGGGAAGATACGGCATGGTAACATCGACACCGTAGAATTCCCCATCGTTTAAACATGATCATAGTATTTTATTTCAAGACGTTTAAAAAGGCTTTCATAGCTTCAATAATGCCAACTTGATCCACTGAAATAGCAAATAGCAGAGTATAAATTTATCAAATATTCAGCTTATTAACCCTAATGATTTTTTTCTATATTAAGTTTTTTTTTTTTAATTATAACATAGCTCTCTACTATGTTTTCATACCGAGTCAAAGTTTGTTGAGGCCACATTAGTGTTTTTAGAATCATGAAGGAAATTCATAAACGTATGAAATTACTTAGTTCCATAATACAAACATTGAGTATGTGAGTGACTCAATAAAATCCTTAGGGCTGTTATTTTCTTATATATTTTTTTTACTTTTTAGAAAATTCTTATTTATTTATTATTATTATTTATAAAAGTACTATTTTTGGGAGTTTAGGAATCTAATACATGATTTGAAAATTACAGGTAAGTAAACAATAAGGATAAATGTAGATTGGATTGGTTCGGTTTTTTCTCTAAACCTAATCAAACTATAAAAATGTGAACAATATTAAATTTATTTAATAGATTAAACCATATTTTATTTTCCTAAAATGTATATTTGATGCGGACATTGTGGAGGGCACAGCAGCTTACACGGCCCAAGGGCACAGCCATGTATCATTTTACCCGGGCCGTGTATCACACGGGCACAGGCACGCCCAGCGACACGACCGTGTGCTCCAGTAGGATTCTCACAGAGTCATACACGACCTAAAGGCATGGTCGTGTATGAAATCGTGTACTATGCTCGTCATATACACAGAAGCCCACACGGCCTAAAGGAACGGGCGTGTACTCGACCATGTATTATGCTCGTCGCATGCCCAGAGACATACACGGCCTAGAGGCACGGCCGTGTATGAGACCGTGTACTATGACACGGCTTAAAGGCACGGCCGTGTATCAAGCCGTGTACTATGCGTGTATTTTATTATTTCTTTCCACGTGTACGCTTAGATTTTCCCCTTTTAGATATTTTACGGGGACATATAAATACTCTTTTGTCAGATAGATTAGGGTACGTTTTATTATCATATTGGAATACACTTTGAGAGAGAGTTTTCTCTAATTTCCGGGTTGTGCGCAACCAAATTTACATCAAAGATCGTTTCTTTGTTATGTGAAACCAATCCAATCTCAGATTCGTTTCGTTACGCTTTCCGCGTTGCGTCAGTTGGTATCAGAGCAAGGTAATTTCCTGCGGAGATGTCGGCTAACGACGGTGTTGACGGCGGTCGTATTCTTGACGGTGTTCGAGGTACGGAAGTCCTACGTTACGGGCAACCAATACGAAGGGCGGTAGAGGAGACCATGGGTCAGAAAATCCGGCGAGAGGAACAGCGTCGTGAGGCTCTGATCTATCTATCCAATACCAACAGTAGCAGGCAGATCTATTGGAGACGACCGGAAGGCGATCCAAGGAGTAGTTCTGTTACTTATGATACGGATGATGAAGACGAGATTTTTAATAATCTACCTAGGAGAAGAGGCCATGGTAACATAAGACGATACAACAGATGTAATTACAGGTATAAAGATGAAATCTTTTCTCAATTTAATTATGTTGTATCCGAGTTTGATGGTACTGGGAGTTTGAAGGAGTTTTGGGTTTGGGTTGAGAATATTGAAAGATTCTTTGATCGTATGAGGATTCTTGAGGGAATGAAGATAGAGTTCGTGGAGAGTCGTTTGTGGGGTGATGCGTTGTATTAGTGGGAACGACTTCAGGGATTAAGACACCTTGAGGGTAAAGATCCAGTGAGGACTTGGTTTAAGATGCAATACTTGCTAGAACAAAAGTTCTTTCCCCTTGATTATGAGCGAATCCTTCCTCAGAAAATTCCACAAACACCTAAGCTTGTAAATTTAATTCCGGAAGTGCTTAAGGAGGAGGTGGTCAAACAAGAGGAAAACTCGACCCTTAACGATCATAGTACCTTGATTGATGATGGTAGGGGCAGTGAAAAAGCAGTGGAAGCCTATGAAAATTGTGTTGGTGAGGAAGCTATTGTGGACTCGCCTTTGTTGAATGACGAGCCGGAGATGACGGTGACTGAAGAGTCGAAGGCTGGAGGTACTCTGAGCATAATCATTACACCAACGAAGGAGATTAAGGATGTAGAGTTTAATGTTTTACCAAAAAACTTAGACTTCAAACCAAAGGAAGCGCTAGAGATGACTTATGGAGTACAAAATACAGAGAAAGAAGCTCATGCCATTCTCAGTTATGCATTTGAGAGTGGCACAAATACTTTGGACACTACTGAGGCTTATCCAATTCCAACGAAGAAAGAAACTCAAGGAAAAACAGATCGTTATATAGGTAGCTGGTTAAAGTCTCAGCCACATGACAAGGCCATTGTGGTAACAAAAGTTTGTGGTTATTCAGAAAGGTCAAGCTATATTCGTGAAAATGAAAAGGCTTTATGGGTTGATGCTGCTAACATCAAAGAGAGTGTAGAAAAAAAACCTTAAGAGACTTGGCACTAACGACATTGATTTGCTGCAAATTCATTGGCCAGATCGTCATGTTCCACTGTTTGGTGAGTACTCATATGATTTCTCAAAGTGGTGGATGAGTGTGCTTTTTGTTGAGCAGCTACAGGCCCTACAGGATGTTATCAACGAAGGAAAGGATCGCTACATTGGTGTTTCAAATGAGGCTTCATATGGAGTAATGGAATTTGTTCAAACTTCTAAAGTTGAAAGGGTTCCAAAGATTGTTAGCATACAAAATAGCTATAGTTTGCCTGTTAGAACCCGATTTGAAGTGGATCTAGTTGAAGTATGCCACCCGAAAATTCGCAACATAGGCCTCCTTTGTTATTCTCCATTGGGTAGTAGATCAGTGACTGGGAAGTATTTGGATATCAATTCTAAAGCTGCCAATAAGAAGAGGTTGAACCTATTTTTTAGATACATGGAGAGGTACAATCGTTCCATCCATAGAACTACTGGAAGATCACCTTTTTCAGTGGCCTATACCAAGGCACCTTCTCACACTCTGGACCTAGTTTCCTTACTTAAAGGTGAGGAGACCAACGTAGCAGCAAAGCACTTAGCGGAACAGTACCACACAGTGGTGTCGAAAATCAAAGAACAAATTGAGAAAGTGAATGAGCGATATAAGAAAGCCGCCGACAGACATAGGAAGAAGAAGTTATTCGACGTGGAAGACCTAGTGATGGTGTTCTTAAGGAAAGAACGTTTCCCCGTGGGTACATATAGCGAGTGGCAGCCGAAGAAGTATGGGCCCTACAAAATAGTGGCCAAAATCAATGACAACGCCTATGTGGTTAGCCTTCCGGAAAGCATGAAAATCTCCCGGACCTTCAACGTGGCGGATTTATCTCCATTTTACACGGATGACGCACCCCTTTATCCAGAAGCGAACTCGGGGTCGAGTTCTACCTTGGTGGGAGAGAATGATGCGGACATCGTGGAGGGCACAACAGCTTACACGGCCCAAGGGTACGGCCGTGTATCATTTTACCCGGGCCGTGTATCACACGAGCACAGGCTCGCCCAGCGACACGACCGTGTGCTCCAGTAGGATTCTCACAGAGTCATACACGGCCTAAAGGCACGGCCGTGTATGAAACCGTGTACTATGCTCATCATATACACAGAAGCCCACACGGCCTAAAGGAACGGCCATGTACTTGACCGTGTATTATGCTCGTCGCATGCCCAGAGACATATAAGGCCTAGAGGCACGGCCGTGTATGAGACCGTGTACTATGACATGGCTTAGAGGCACGGCCGTGTATCAAGCCGTATACTATGCGTGTATTTTATTATTTCTTTCCACGTATACGCTTAGATTTTCCCCTTTTAGATATTTTACGGGGACATATAAATACTCTTTTATCAGATAGATTAGGGTACGTTTTATTATCATATTGGAATACGCTTTGAGAGAGAGTTTTCTCTAATTTCCGGGTTGTACGCAACCAAATTTACATCAAAGATCGTTTCTTTGTTGTGTGAAGCCAATCCAATCTCGGATTCGTTTCGTTACGCTTTCCGCGCTGCGTCAATATTTGCTTCACATGTAATACTATATGGACAATATTAAATTTATTTAATAATAATATGTATTAATATCATATAAGAGATCTATAAAATCAATATTCAAGTAATTAAGAAATTTTAAATATATGATACAACTAATTGATTCCTCAAACTAACATATAATATAAATTTTAAATCAACCTATATATATATATTTATTTATTAAATTATGCTCATAATATTTAAATACATATACTTTTTAATAAATACAAATTCAAAATTCTTTTATATGTTATGTTATAATGAAAGATTTTTTTTAGTTATAAATAAAATATCATTATATTTTTTAAAAATATTTTGATTTAAATTATCCCTTCAAATTAATTATAAATTTTCAATTTGATTATAATTGAAATTTTTCTAGGCCAAATTATAAAAAAAATCTATATTTTTTATTTGGTTTGATTCACTTCGTAGATTGGTTCGATTTAATCGATTTTTTTATTCCTCGTGAACAACTTCAAAAATAAAATAATAAAAATAAAAACAACTAAGTTGGAAAATGGCTCGTGAATTTCTTTATCAACAATGGACAAGCAAAAATAATTGAAATACACACACACACACACACACATATATATATATATAAGTTTACATGACACGTCGTTGTGGTGCATATAAAATCTGACCGTTAAAAGGATCAAGTAATCACTTTATCTCTTTCTCTTCTGGTGACTGAACTGAAACTCTTCTAAAGTCCTCATATGGCTTCCTCTTCCATTTTCTCTCACAACGCGTTCTCATGCACACGTCCGTTCCATCAGAACTCAAGATCAAACCAGCCTCTTCTTCATTTAAAACAACTCGGAAAACTGACTGTAAAAGCAACAGCAGAAGCAGAGAACAAAGAGAAGCTTACTCAAACAAAAACTAAGGACTCTTCCAATGCTCAGCCTTCAACTCCAGCTGCTAAACCTCCCAAGAAACCCGTTTATTCAAGTGGGTTATCATCGAAACTCCTTATTATCAAAGAAGTATAAATATAAAGTCGCGCCTATATCCGCTAACTCGAGTGTTTGAATAAATTCTTAGTGGTATTGAATTCAATATGTTATTAGAGGAGGAGAATCTTATTGACTTAATTCTATAAGATGAGCTCAATACACGTCTCCACCAGAAAGTGAGGGGCATAGAAGAATAAAAAGGATAAACTATGTTCATTTTTGTCTTATTGAGCTTTTACTCAGCTGCTTATGGATCTAAATTTAGCAGTTTTAGAAGAATTAACTTAGTGGTAACAATGGTGAACATTATCGAGTGATTATGATATTTGTAGTGGTTGTTTCTTTTTTGGCTTGTTGCAGTGAAGAAAGGTCAGATCGTGAGTGTGGATAAAGAGAAGTATCTTAATAGTATTAACGTAAGGCTGCAAATTTTTCATGTTTGTTCTCTCTTTTCTTTTCTGTTTGCACATGTGCTTAATTGATATCTTGCACTTGTAATTCATCATCTAAAGTATAGCAAATCACATACTTTTTTTTCTTTTCCTGAATTTTTGTTTGGAGACAGGATACTAATTAGCTGTTGCAATGTCGCAGCTGTGTCTACTTTGTAAAATCGACTAGCGATGTAGTTTTTAAGATTGATAAAATGTTTCTTCCTTAAGAAATTAACTTATGCTGTTCGAATTTGTTTCAGTATTTATCAGTTGGACATCCACCCTATTATAAAGGTTTGGATTACATTTATGAAGACCGGGGGGAGGTAACTGACATGCATTTGATTGCATCGCACAATGTTATGACTCCTATGTAAATGAGACTTTTGAATGATGTACTTATAGTCCTGATAATGATAGGTGTTGGATTTGCGGATTTTCGACACAGGAGAATATGCACTTGTAAGTGAATTTCAGTTATCTTAATTAGTTTTCTTTGTGATAGATAGTATTAGTCTTGGAATAAATACTGCAAGAAGGCAATCGGGCATTCCTAATCTTATGTATATGTTGGTAATATCGAATATAGCTGTAACTCCACGACCAACTGCTTACTTTTAGATGGTAGCATTTATATTTTATAATGAAAACTCCCCTTCATTGAATGATGGCATAGGAATTTGAACTCAGGAACTTCGCTTCAATGTCATGTTGAATTTAGTTCCATGACAAATCCTATCTATGTATAATAGATTGTACAGTGGTGACTCAAATTTTATCTCAATAAAACTAGACTTTGATCAGGCCACAGCTCCCTAACAGGACATTTCGGTGCTGTTATTGTTTGTTGATGACATCTAAAAGATAAGTGAAGGGGGAAATTTCCCCAGAAGGGGCAGAACCCGAAAGATGGTGCATAATTTTGATCTCGCAAAGTTTAGATTCCATCCCCAATCCAACTTCTAAATTTTATCCTGCTAGCAAGCATTGCCTGCAAGGCAAAAACGTGTATTCATGTTGAGCAATTACGAGTTTACCAGAAAGCTTAACAGAGAAGTATATATCAGGTTTCATGGGTTGGTATTCCAACTGCTCCTGCTTGGCTCCCAACGGATATGCTTATCAAGGTAAGGCAATATAAATTGCATAAAGGTTCACTATCCTGTGATTTTTCATTCCATTTATGTCTGGCGCGAGGATTGTTCTTTTCCATTGACAGGTTTAATCAGATTTAACTATAGTAGCTTAATTCCATATTCATTTTTTTTTATTATCTATTTTGGCAGAGCATTTTGTTGAAAAAAGCTAATGACAGATCATGACTCTACCTACTAGTTTAAAATTTACATGAATCAACTAGGATCACCTTGTGAATCACATGGCATTAGGTGAAGATCTAGAATTCAATGCCCCCTTTTTTGTTTCTACATCTAGTAGATCCCACTATTAGGAATTTAGGATGACAAACGCATGAAATTAAGAAAACAAATAAGCATGATAACAAGCACAAGAAAATGGTAAACCTGGTTGCATGTAGAAATAGAAGCAAACCCACATTTGGGTACACTTTCCGATGTGTAGCCTCAAATATTTCATGTAGAAAAATTAGTAGAAGCTACATCCTGAGATAGGTCCACCTACCTATTTTTTATGGATAAGTCTTAAGATATACCATCCTATCCAAGATGTAAGCGCATCCAGATTTGATATCTCTGTTAACTCCCAAGAATAATCTAACTGCAATATGATCCACACTGCAATACCTACATCCGAGCTGGTCGCCCTCTAGTATTCGTGTCCCTTAGGTACCTTGCTTAAGTTTTCTGATCGAAATGGCTGCAGCTGTTACAACATTCCATATAGTTGATCTGAAACCTTAGTTAGAGGAGTTAAAATGATTTTAAGATCAACATTTATGTCATATCTACAAGGAATTAGCTCATTTCCCCAGTGCGATACTAGAAAATACCTTCTTTAGGCATAACTCCCATCACTGTACTAAAGAGTATACTCTGTTGTTCTTCTTATACAATACTGCATTTCGAAACAAATGAGCCCTCAATCTGATTCATGACGGAACTCGAAGCAAGTTTCTTTAAAATAATGCAGTTATCACAATCTGCATGTATCCTCATCTACCATGGGATTTTCTTGAAGTTATTTCCCAAAATTCACTTTATGTGGTAACTTTACTCCCGAATGCTTGGTTGCAGTCGGAGAAACTCAATTACGAGAGGTTATGATTCAGAATCAAGATGCAAATTTCTTCAGCACTTGCAAGCATGGACAAGATTCATTTCATCATCAGCTCCATAACATCTCCATTGGATAATTTCTTGAACTTCAGCTGATCATGTAGAGTACTTGTTAATACTCATTCTGTCAAACGGATCGTCCTGTTTATCCTCTGTGAGGGTGTGCTTAACCATTTATTTTTCTCCTATATATGTTGTTCCATTCAAGATTCAATCGTATTTCACCTTTTTATTTTTGGTGAAAAGAGTATATCCTGAACAGTACTTTGTGTAGTTGAACTAATTTTCTTTTAACTAGTATGATAAATTGTTGATATATTTGTCATAACAGGAATTCGCATTTAGCAGTTGTATCATTTTAGAAATTCAGGGTAACGAAGAGGCTATGCTTTAGTTAATACATGCTCTTGGTTACTGCAATTTACCAATACAGGTCTAGAACAGATGAAAAGAAACAAGGAAGACGTAAATCCCATAATGTTATGGATAGTATCATTTATTGCAGCATGCGACGGTAGGATTAAGGATTTTTAAGAAGATTTATGATGGTACTCGGTAGTTGAATCAGCAGCATTGAGTTACACTTGAATTAAAGGGAAATGAATCCAACATTCGTAGACATGCCTTGCCTTTCACAGTATATTTCATGTAACCAAGAACAAAAATTGACCAAATAACCCTACTTCTATTCACAAGTATCCATTGCTAAGGTTATACACGGGTTGTTTTGGTTTGGTTCGGTTCGTTTTAGACCAATATTCAGACCAAACCAAACTTTTTGGCTTAAAAAATGTTCAAACTAAAACTAAACCAAAATTTTCAAAACCAAACTGAACCCTTTTGGTTTTGATTTAAACCAAAAGCAACAGGCAATACATTATTTGAATATGCTATTACTCAAATTTTCTTATATGCATTATTTTCTTATACAAGACTATATTATTGCCACTTTTGAATAATATTATATATCATATATAAGTATTAACATGCTATATGATATATGTAGTTGTATGTTGTGCATGTATATAATTAGATTTATGTTATAGTATTAAATGCCATATTACTTTAGATTTATGTAAATGTACTTAATTTTGTATATTCCTTGTATATGATCACTCCATCTAATTGTATAATATACAATATATATAATTTAATTTTCAGCCCTTTTTTTTGTTTGAAAATATTCTCATATGAAACCAAATCAATTTGTTTGGTTTTAAAAATTTGCAAATTGAAACCAAATTAAAGGGGAAAAGAACAATTTGATTTATTTTAGTTCGATTCAATTTACAAGTTTTTTTCTATTTATGGTGTCCACATTAATTATCACTATACCTTGAAACTCTTATAAGTCCAACAAGAATAAAAAATGTTCTTCAACCATCTATATATCCGAGAAATTGTGTGAAAGACAATTCAGTTAAGTACCTTTGTTTCTTGTCTTTCTTTTTTTCCTCCGACGTTTTGTCTATCTTTCTCTCAAAGAGACTTCAAGTGGTTCTCAATCTAAAGGGTAAAAAGTTCACTATTGGTATGGAAGATGATGTAATGGCATTGGTAAGTGCTTAGGCTTTCTCTAAGTGTAGGAAATTGTTTTGAGGATCTTAAATAAGAATTATATTTCTAAGTAACGTTTGAGTGAAAGCATTGGTGTTTTCATTAAGGAACCATGAAGTTATGTTATGTGATCCTTTCATTGCAGCCTTAATAGTAATAATGGAAGAAATTCATCAAATAAAACACATATCCCTCTTAGGGTTAAGGAATGCTTTTAAGGATTGTGATGAAATGGAAGCAACGTTGTTGGAATTATGTCATGGTGTTTTCCTTTTTCACTTGTGTAATTCATGTTTTTGAGTTTGATCAAAACTATAAGAACATATTTTTAGAGTTGATCTTGATAAAGAAATGAATTGAAATATTTTCCTTTTAACATTTTCGATTTTGATGATTTATGATCAAGCTTGGAAGGAATTTTCGATTTTGTAGTCATCTATGTTGAACTATTGGAGGTATGAAGTTGACTTAGGATAGTGTAGTCAATTGTGCTATCAAATCATAGCCAATTGGCCATGTTAGAGCTAGTTAGTAAAGTTTCCATTAAATTAGTGTAAAATTAATTCTAATTAAGTCTTTAGTAGTAGTGTATACTTATTTATCAAGCTTTGAGTTTTTGGTATGTTGTTTTGTTTTTTCAAGCACAACTTAGGTACATGATCACCTTGGTTTTTTGATGTGTTTGTTTAGTTGGAAAATTTAATGAATATAAGCATATTGAAACTTTTATTTTATCCTACTTGTGTTTGCTATGGCTAAATGATCTGAGACTATTAGTGATAAAATAGGTACTCACTAACTGTAATTGTAGCATCCTAAGTAAAGTAGTTTACCAAAATAATATAGTTATTAAGTGCAAACTACTTGAATGGGTTATTGACTAAGGAGATTATTCGAAATTTGAGTTGGTATGATGGAAGTAAGCTATAATGGGAACGTATTGGTAGATGGGAGCTTGTATAGGCAACTGTAGTGGGCTAATATTGCTAATGGCTAGTCTACTAGTTATCATGGGATGACACATCTAATGATTTAGAGTCATTAGCTGTTGTAGAGTACTCATGCCTAAGGCTTTATGCAACGCCCTAGAACGTAGAATATCACAGCCTACCACGTGTTACTACTATCAAGTGACACGTTAAGCCTCTAAAACTCCATCACACTTCAATACCCGATCATATACATTATCTATCATACTATTATAACTATAATAAAATGAATGACTCAAAGATAAATCATTCCAAATTTCATTATTTAACAATAACAAAATCTCAAGTTACAATTTATCTCCATGACTTTAATTTAATAATAAAACATTCATTTAGAAATATTCATAATTCTTGTCACTATTCCTCTACATAGTAATAGTGTTCTCTTCCTATCTCATCCATGTTATGTCCCACTAAGTTCTCATTCTCATCATACTCTAATTATTCATCATTTTCGCCTACAGCTAAAACAAATATAGGAAGCGGGGTAAGCCTAAGCTTAGTACATGAGTACCATACCTATATACGCATGACACACCACATTAATATCATATACATATATGCAACATTTATGCACAATTTAGTTCACACATCAACACTAAAAGAATTATTACACATAGGAGTACTCATGACTCTAGTACACACAACATTTGTCCTAGTGGGAACTGCCTATGTGGACCTCATCTAATCTTAATGAGAACTTCCACTGTGGGTCTCATCTAACCCTAATCTACTTCAGATCATTTCGATACACGGCTCCACTAGGGACAATGCAACATACCGATCATCGAGGTGTCCCCTAAGGATCTACCACTACGAGCCCCTAGGCCGAACCAAGTACAAGAAACATATCTCATTCAACCAATAACACTATATTATTTCATGATACCACTTAATTCACATTACATCTTAATATTTCATTATTGCACATGCAACTCATTAGATAGCTTCCTAACAATCACATATAACAAACAAAATAAACATGTACCTGGTATTCTAGCCTTAAGAACTTCTTGTCCCAAACTTAAGCTAAGTTGATATTTGTATAATCATCAACACATTAATCTTAGTACTAATCCAATATAATATATTTCTCCTAATTCCACTTAATCTATTAGGTTATCTAAGGTTATACTAATTGTCTTGATTGTGTAAAACTTCGTTAATTAAGAAGATAATTTGATATACAATGATCATGTTCATCACTTAACACGGCCATGTTAGAGGTTGTGTTGCCCAACACAAGCTACTACATAACCATGTTAAGGGTTGTGTATCTCTCTATGAGATTTGGCTTCAACACAGTTGGACACATGACCTTGTTGGGAGGTCGTGTTTCTCTTAATTCAACATGGTTGAAATACGACCATGTTGGGAGATTGTGTATCTTTCGGCATGACTTTTAGACTCAACACGGTAAAAACACAACTATGTTAGGAAGTCGTGTTCTTCTCATTTTAACACGGGGGCAACACGACCATGTTAGATAGTCATGTATCTCTCAGTACATTTTGTAGATCAACACGAGAGCAACACAACCATGTTGGATGGTCGTGTATCCCTTAGTTTGTTTTTCAAACCCTTATTTTTCTACACTTAATTCATTCAATCTCCTCATTTTCTAATCCTAAGCTTAAGTAAATCCAAAAATACGCATCATAATTTCTTACTTGATTGGAATTTTGCTTGAAGCTCTAAATTCAACCACTTTCATGCTTGTTAAATCCGCTCTTAGACTCGATTCCTATAAACAACCCAGTTAAATCTATGATCTCTAATTCCCATTGTTAGAGTAGATCTTGGTTATAAAATAAAAAGCATTACCTTTTTCTAAGCCATGCTACCTCTTCGAATTGCTTTAAGTTTTCTTGAAGAGGCTCTCCTTCCCTTTCTCTCTTGAGGATTCTCTAGGTTGATATTGTAAAAATGTGTAGAAAAGAGAAGAACCTTAGGTTAGTTTTACATTTATAGTTTTGCTAGGAAAAGATGAAACTGCCCCTTATCCCATATGTTCATTTATAACCTTATCACTTGTTATATTTTTACACATATTTATTTATTTATATAAAAAAAATAATGTGTATTACATTTTGCCTCCCTTATTAAAACTTTCGTCCTCGAAAGTTACTTAGAATTGGGAAAAGTTCTAGATGCTTTCTTTTCATTTCTTCTTCTGATTCTCATGCTACCTTTCGTTCTATTTGGTTTGTCCATTGCACTTTGATATAAAGAATACTTTGTCTTCTTAAAACTTATTCCTTAGTATCCACTATCCTCATAGGTCTCTCTATAGAAGACAAGTCTGGTTGTACCTTTAAAGGTTACAAGGCCATCACTTGATCTAGGTTTGGTATGAACTTTCTTAATATCGACACATGAAATACATCATGTACTCTAGCTAGACTTAATGGTAGGGCCAAACTATATACAATTGTTCCGATTCTTTTTAGAATTTCAAATGGACCCAGATATCTTAGATTCAACTTACCTCGTAGTCCAAACCTGATTACTCCTTTAGTTGGAGATATCTTTAGTAAGAATTTATCTCTCACCCGAAACTCTAGAGGGTATCACTGTTTGTCTACATAACTTTTCTGGCAACTCTGGGTTGATAGGATCTGTTACTTTATGACTTCAACCTTGTCTACTATTTTCTATACTATTTCTAGCTCTAATACCCGTCTTTCTCTCACTTCATCCTAGTGTAAGGGAGATCTACACATCTTGCCATATAATGCTTCATAGGGAGCCATCTATATAGTAGCTTGATAACTATTATTATAAGCAAATTCTATTAAAGACAAATGATTACTGTAGCTACCCCTTTAATCCAAGGTACAAACTCATAGTAAATCTTCCAAAATTTGAATAGTTCTTTCATATTGCCCATCTGTTGAAGGATGAAACACTGTACTAAATTGGAGTTTGGTTCCTAGAGCTTAATGTAGACTTTTCTAGAATTTGCTTACAAAACGAGTATCCCTGCCAGATGTAATCGTAGTCGGTATCCTGTTTAATCTGATAATCCCTTTAATATACATTTAAGCAAGCATTTCTAGTTTATAGTCCATCCTAATTGACAAGAAATGTGCAGACTTGGCCAATCTATCTACTATCACCCAAATTACATCATATTTCTCCCTTGTTCTCGAGAGTGCTATGACAAAATCTATAGTTACATGTTCCTACTTCCATTTAGGTATAGTAAAAGATTGTAACTTACCGGCTAGTCTTTGGTGTTTAATCCTTATTTGTTGATAGGTGAGACATCTAGACACATATTCTACTATCTCCCATTCCATATTTTTCCACCAGTAAGTATTCTTGAGATCTTTATACATCTTAGTGCTTCCTAGGTATATTGTATACCCTGAGTAATGGGCTTCCTTCATAATCTTCCTTTTTAATTCTATGTTATTTAGAACACACCATCTATTACCATACTTGACTATCCCTTTAGTGTTTAACACAAATTTTGTGGCTTCTGTCGAGTCTAATTTTTTATTTTTCATTCTTAATCCGATCTATATTAGACCCTATGCTCATCTAATGTAGACCCTCAACTTGAGTTAGGAATTTCATTTTATTTTGGAGTCGCCACCCAACTGTGGTTGGAAAAGATCAAATTAAGACTAATTGAGCGGGTTAATCCTAATTTAGACTACTAGTCAGCGTGATTTCCTATTTTCGTCTTTTGTGAAAGAGGAAGTGGAAAACCAGAGTTTCTGGCCTCGGAGGCTAACCTATTAAAACCTTAAAGTTACCATCCTATTCTCCTGAAATCTAAACATTTTCCTAATGTCTTTTATTTCATTGTTGTTGTCTTTTTTATTGTGTTTTTTAGTAACTTATTCTAAGAAAATGATTTTTCATTCTTTTTAGAGTTGCCCCAAATGGGTGCTTACGTATCTGTTATTCAGGATCAAACGGGCTGTAGTTTGCTTTTCCTGAAAAACTTTAATGTGTTTGTGAATTTTAATTATGAAATTACTTTTGGTTTACGTTTTTATCATTTTAGTATTTTTTTTTTTGAAAAAATCTAAGCCTAAGCTTTATTATTTGATTTTTTTGAAAAATAATGATTTTAAGGAAAAAACCAATTTTTGATTTATTATTATAAAAAAAAAAAACATTTTTCTAAGTGATAAAATTTATTTCCCTATTTTTTTAACTTACCTCTATTATTATAAATTTTTATTAATTTTTTTCTATTTTTTATTAATTTTTTCTAATTCTTATTAATTTTTTATTAACTTTTACTAATTTCTATTAAAAAGTTTTCTCTTATATTATTTATCTACTCTAAACTAAAAATCTAAATTTTATCATTTTTTTCTAATATTTCTTTATCATTTTTTATTATTTTATATTTTATAATTTTTTATTATTATTATTATTTTATTATCATTTTCTATTATTCATCCTAAATTAAATCCTAAAAAAAAATATCTAAATTCTAATATTTTTTTTTGAATTATAAATAACAAATAGATAAATAAATAAATTCAAGAAAATAAATAAATAAATAAATAATACAAAAAAAATTGAAAAATCCGACTTACCTGGATCTGGGTCGGTGCGCGGGTCGAGTTGGTCGGGTTGGGTCGATCGGTCACGGTGGCTGGGGATGCTCATTGACAGTGTTCTGACGGCCTTTCAAGGAGGTTAAGGTGTCGTTTCCTAGGTTTTTAGGGGTAAAGAACTCAACCGTGGCGGTGGATTTCTCCAAAAACGCCTCCTGATAGCGGTTCGAGGCTTGATCGGCTGTCGACTTGGAAAAATCCAGCGAAGCTTCAATTTCTCTCCTTTTCTCTCTTTTTCTCACTTCTGATCCATGCCCTTGCTTCCTCCCTTCATCCTCTATTTATAGGCGCAAGGAATCGAGCTGGATAAGCTCGAATTTCCTCCGATTGAGGCAAATCAGATTTGCGGTTAAAACCTTCCTCCGATTTGTGCAAATCCTCCAATTTGTTGCGATTTAATTCCAATTAGATGATGTTTATCCTATTTTAGTTAAAGATTTGTTGGATTTGTGCAAAAAATTGAATCAAAACGGCCAAAATGCGATTTCCCCGCCATCAACGATTTCGAACGAAGGAAGAAGAAAGTCATGCGCTCGACGCGTGCGTTCGTGCCAGCTAATCAGCTGCTGACACGTATCCTAAGCAAGGAAAAAAATTGCAAAATGCGGAATCTGCCTCCCCAGTGTTTTGAACCTATGACCGAGCCCTCTCCCTGTGTGCATGAGGCCGTGGTCCGGACTAGTTAGGCTAGCCCACTTACTTGTTTTTTTTATTTTCGCAATTTGCATATATGCAATGCGATTTTTTATTATTTTTGTACTTTTTGAAATTCAAAAAATTTGTAAAAATTATTTAATCCATTTTATTACTATTTCTATAATTATTTTCCAAAATTGATGTATTTTTCATATTTATTTTATTTTTTGAATATTTTCCTATTTTTGCTAAATTAGAAAAAAATTATAAAAATGAAAAAATTTGAAAATTGATTATTATTGATCATTAGGGGCAAAAATGGGGTGTTTACAGCTTCAACCTATTATAATTTGTTCCTTATCTTATGAATTTTACGATCTTCCATTTGTACAATTTTAATATGATCTATAAGATTGGGTTGGATGCTAAGTGTAGCCAACCTATTTTCCACTTTTCATGTCACCATTCCAATTTCAGCTTGTTCATATCGTCTACTATCTTCTGCTGGGATGTGATTAATCTTGCAATATTTATATGCTTCTTCCCACTGAAAGCATTTGCAACCATATTTGCTTTCTTAGGGTGTTAATGAATTTCCACATCATAATCATATCAGTTTTAGCTACCTCCTTTGCCTTATATTCAATTCCTTTTAGGTAAATAGATACTTTAAACTCTTATGGTTTGTGAATATTTTACACTTTTCCCCATAAAGATAATGTCTCCACAATTTCAATGCTAAGATCACATTAGCTAATTCCAAGTCATGGGTGGGGTAATTCCTTTCATATTGTTTCAGCTGGTGGGAGGCATATGTAATGACTCTCCCATTTTGCATAAGCACATACCCTAAACCTTAATTTGATGCATCGTTGAATGCTTCAAATTCTTCTCTTGTCTTTGGTAGAGCCAACACTGGAGTTGTTATTAATTTATTTTTCAATGTTGTGAAGCTGCTCTCACATTTTTCACCCCATACAAACTTGGCCTTTTTTTTTGTCAGTTGAGTTAAGGGAGTTGCTAACTAGTAGAATCCTTCTACGAAACATCTGTAGTACCCAACTAATCCTAAAAAACTCTTTACTTCTGTTATAGTTCTTGGTCTTGGCCAATCATTTACTGCCTTTACCTTCTCATGGTCTACTGATATTCCATTCTTATTCACCACATGTCCTAAGAATGATACCTGTTCCAACCAAAATTCGCACTTACTGAATTTTGCATAAAGTTTTGCTTCCTTGAGTCTATCCAGTACAGTTATGAGATATGCTTCATGTTCTTCTCTACTTTTAGAATAGATGTGGATATCATTAATAAAAACCATTACAAATTAATTTAACTAATCTATGAACACTTTGTTCATGAGGTCCATGAAGGTTGTTGGAGCATTAGTCAAACTAAAAGGCATCACTCGAAACTCGTAATGCCCATACCAGGTTCTAAAAGCATTTTTCTGTATGTCCTCCTCTTTGATTCTTAACTGATGATACCTTGATCTCAAGTCAATTTTGGAGAAGACTTGAGCTCCTTGTAATTTATCAAATAGATCATCAATCTAGGGAGAAGGTATTTGTTTTTTATTGTGACTTGGTTTAACTCTCTATAATCTATACAGAATAAGTTAAGGAATTGAGAACTGTGCATGTAGTAAATGAGTATACAGACGTTTTTCCTGAAATTTTATCAGGTTTACCACCAGCCAGAGGGTATTTGTTCTTAATTGTGACTTGGTTTAACTCTCTATAATCTATACATAGCCTCATACTCTCATCCTTCTTCTTGATAAAATAGCGTTGGAGCACCCTATGGTGAGACACTTAGTTTAATAAACCCATTATCTTGAAGCTCTTGAAGTTGAGTCTTTAGTTCAAATAGTTTAGTAAGTGCCATCCTATATGGTGCTTTAAATATGGGTGTCGTTCTAACACAAGATCAATACAGAATTCTATCTCTCTGGCTGGTGGTAAACCTGACAAAATTTTATGAAAAACATTTGTATACTCATTTACTACATGCACAGTTCTCAATTCTTTAACTTATTTTGTCTCTATTGATAAGTTTGATAATCTTCCTTTACTCCACAAGTCATACGTTAGAAGAGTTGTAGGCCTTTGTAGATCTAACTTGTATATAATTTGCTCCTCATCAGGAAAATCAAACTTAACCACTAGATTGTGACAATTTATAATGGTATGATACTTATACAACCAATTCACCCCTAAAATTAGATCAAACTCTATCATCTCTACTAGCATTTTCTTGCCATGTATTACAATCTCTACATCTTTAAACATCTGGTCTAATTTCTCCCTTACTCCAAATGGAGTATTTACAATCATAGCATTCTCCAATCCAACAAATTTTAATCTACATACATTTATAAACATGGGTGATATGTAGGAATGGGTTGCACCTGTGTCAAATAATACATAGGCAATATTTAAGTTTATGAATAGTATACTTGCTATGGTATCTTAAACATAAGCATTCTATTGCTGCTGCTATTGTAATGCAAACACTCTACCAGGTGCCCTCTGTCTTGGAAGTATGTTTTGATTTCTACTTAGTGGCCCTGTAGGTGCAGTTCTTATAGGTTATTAAGCTTATGGAGGTGCAGTTGCCTAAGTGTACTGAGTACCACACTCGAATGATCTATGCCCTCTTTGCTTACAGGTATAGTAGAAGGACTGAGGGAGAGTCTTTTCAGTGTAGCTCCTACTGATGTGTCTTGTTTTTCTATAAGATAAGCATGCTCCTTTTGGCCAATTACACTATTGCAGATCACACAATCTTAAACATCTAAGACATTTCACACCTTAACCTGCCTGTGGTAGGGGAGGAAATGTTAGAGGTGCAGGCTTAGTTTGAAGAGGTCTAAGCACATAAGCCATAGGTTTGGCTAGATATACAACTAACCTCTTCCCTTTATCTGCATAAGATATGTTGGAAATAGACCTTTTTCCCAAAACTGATCTTGATCTACGGGATAGTTGTTCCTCTATTCTCTTTCTGCTATGCTTCAAGTATTTGGCTTTGTCAACTACTCCTGCATAAGTAGTCAATTGAAAAGCCTCCACTTTATGTTGTAAGGTAAGCTCTAGTCCCCTCAAGAATCTTTTAGCTCAAGAGGCATCATCTCCTCTCATCACCATTGGTAAGAATTTGCTTAAACGATTCAATTCCACTTCATATGCTTCAACAAATCTACTACCTTGCTGGCAGTTATAATAATCCGCCTCCATTTTGTCCTTGCTGTTGCTAAGGCAGTACTTTTCATAAAAGAGTCTCTTAAACCTTTACCATTGGTTAGGAGCTCCTGCTAATTTGGATATACTAGTCCACTAATTTGCAGCTACTCCCTTCAGCATATTAGCATTATATCTCACTTTTCTATCTTCTAGGACTATGAAGGCTTCAAAAGTCCTTTCAGTCTCAATGATCAAATATTTAGTATCTATTGGATCATTAACCTTTAGGTGGAATTCCTTAGCCAATCTTATAAATTTATCTAGCCCACAAGGTTCCTCTACAAGCCTGACAGGTCTCATAGTCTATTGTTGTTGTTGTGCTAACATTCCCACTAGAGCATTTATAGTCTCTAGCAATTGAGCAATAGTGACATTAACTTACTCTGGGGTTTCCTGTTGAGGTGGTCTTTGAGGGTTCCTATCCTCTAAGGCATCTTTACCTATCCAACACTAGATTAACCCCACACGATATTTCTTCTTGGAGGCATTCTATGTAAATTGAGATAGCATAATGATTCTAAAGTTAGAATTTATAAGGGGAGTCAGTGACAATATACATCTATATATACTCAAGCTCAAACATATACATACACATATGTATAATTAAACAAGAATGTTTAATAAAATACTATTGCATGAAATATTTAGATTAATTTAGCATAATAGTTATTCCCTAATTTACCCACTCTCTTCATTCTTATGGATCTATAGATCATTTACTTAGTCTTTTAAAGATTTCAACTTAACTTTTATTAATTAAATCCTACACCTTTTAGATCATCACTTAATCTTACAAGTCATCAACTTAATCTTTATTTGATCACATCTTAATTTCTAATAATCATTAAAACCTAGTGTTTTGATACTACTTACTTTTTTTATTATTAAAACCTAAGCTTCTATGAATCATCAACCTGAGATCCTAAGGATCATCACACTAAGCTCCTAGGGACCATCAACTTAAGCTCCTAGGGATCATCAACCTAAGTTTTGATAACACTTAAGCTGTAACATCCTAAAACCTGGAACATTACAACTCGTCACATGTCATTACTACCATAACTATAATAAAATGAATGACTCATAGATGAATCATTCCAAATTTCATTATTTAACAACAATACAATCTCAAGTTACAATTTATCTGCATAACTTTAATTTAACCATAAAACATTCATTTAGAAATATTCATAATTCTTGTCACTATTCCTCCACATAGTAATAGTGTTCTCTTCCTATCTCATCCATGTAATGTCCCATTAAGTTCTTGTTCTCACCATACTCTAGTTATTCATCATTTTCGCCTGCAGCTAAAACAAATATAGAAAGGGGAGTGAGCCTAAGCTCAGTACGTGAGTACTACACTTACATACGCATGACACACCACATTAATATCACATACATATATGTAAACTTTATCCACAATTCAATTCACACATCAACACTAAAAGAATGATTACACATAGGGGTACTCATGACCTCGGTACACACAACATTTATCCTAATGGGAACTGCCTATGTGGGCCCCATCTAATCTTAATGAGAACTACAATTGTAGGCCTCGTCTAATCCTAATTTACTTTAGATCATTTTAATACACGACTCCACTAGGGACAATGTGGCATATCGATTATCAAGGTGCCCCATTAAGGATTTACCACTACAGGCCCCTAGGCCAAACCAAGTATAAGAAACATATCTCATTCAACCAATAACACTGTATTACTTCATGATAGTACTTAATTCACATCACATCTTAGTATTCCATTATTCCACATGCAACTCATTAGATAGTTTCCTAACAATCACATACAAAAAACAAAGTAAATATGTACCTGATATTCTAGCCTTAAGCACTTCTTGTCCTAAACTTAAGCTAAGTTGATATCTATATAATCATCAACACATTAATCTTAGTAATAATCCAACGTAATATATTTCTCTTAATTCCTCTTAATCTATTAGGTTATCTAAGGTTATACTAATTGCCTCGATTATGTGGAACTTGGTTAATTGAGAAGATAATTTGATATACAATGATCATGTTCATTACTTAACACGGCCATGTTGGAGGTCGTGTTGCCTAACATGAGCTAGTATACGATTGTGTTAAGGGTCGTGTATCTCTAGGCGAGTTTTAGCTTCAACGCAGTTAGAACACAACCTTGTTGGAAGGTCGTGTTTCTCTTAATTCAATACGGTCAAAACACGACCATGTTGGGAAGTCGTGTATTTCTTGGTATGACTTTTGGACTCAACACAACGGAAATACGACTGTATGAAAAACTTGATGCAAATTTTGTTAAACATGTGAATAAACAATATCAACCATAAGACGTGCCAATAAGTTATGCCAATTCAGATGCTATAATGCAAGCACGCAATGAAGCTTGATTCATTTACCGTTTTAATATGTTAATGTATTAATTAGAATCATCAAACATGCTAATATGACCATTAATCTTATTGCAGTCGTAAACATGCTACCCTCGTCGAGCGTCTGCAACCACGATCAAGACGAGAGGGGGTGTCGGTCAGTCTCTTGAGCTGGCGAAGAGCACACTGGCAGTGGTGGTTCGACTCTAGAATCGAATCAATGGCGGTTCATGAACGTCCGTCGACAACCGGATTTCATTCTTTTCGACCCAGAGATTCCTTGAACAATTGGAGATAAAGTTCGGGTTCTTATCAATCTAGGAGTTATTGGGAATCCACTCGACCCAAAAACAAGTTTCGATTTTGGGCGTAATCGAAACAATCTTAGAGGGAAGTTTGTCGGTTTCCCGGGTTTGAAGTAATTCTAGAGAGAGAAACTGGGATTTTGATCTGATTTCTGTGCAAAGTGACTCCATTTGATCCCCCTTCTAAACTCAACAAGACTCCTAAATTATAATTATGTCGTTGGATTTTTTTTTTTTTTAATTAGGAGTGCTAAATCAGATATGATTCATCTTTGAAGTTCATCTCCATTTTAGTAATAAACCAAGTCTGTAATCAGCTACCTTCAAATCCGAATCCATTTGTTGTTATTTGCTGTTGTCTTTTAGTTAAATTGAATCTTACTACTGATATTTAGGATTCATCCATATCAAAATGTAAAAATATTTGACAAGATTTAGAGTGATTCGAATAAAAATAAACCTACAACATACTCTCTTCTCTTCTCCTCTTCACTTCTCTCTGTCTCTCAACATTGCACATTATGTAAGTGATGGAGATCGAACCAAACGAATACATTTAACCTCTAGGCGTCTTGGACTGATCTTTGGCCCATTAATGCAACTTAGAGCCTTGGAAAGCTCGGTTATGATTTTACGACTCAAAATTGACCATCGTCAGAATTTATTTTAACCCTAAATTGTTCGTTCCCCCAACTTTATTTTTTTTTTCTTTGCTATTTTTCCTTTGTTTTTTGTATTATTTCGATTTTTTTTTTCATTTTTATGTTTTTATTATTCTCTCTTTTTAATTTTTCATATTTCTTGTTTTTTGATTGTAAACTTGGCCAAAAATAAAAGTGAAATATGAAAAAAAAAAATAGTGTTTACAATTTGTAAATTTGTCAATTAACCCTAATTTAATGCTTTTCCAAGTTAAGTTTAAACTTATGGTTGATTCAACTTCTTAAGTACACATGGTTTTGTTCTCATAAAAAACATACATGAAATTTTTGGTTCAACAACTCAATGCTATGACTCAAAAGGCTAAAAGTGTACGTCAAGAAGAGGAATTAGAGAATGACTGAGGAAAAATCCATGATAGGAGCCTTCATTGGTTGTGGGAAAATTTCCCTAGCCTGAAGTAAGTCCAAGTTAAACAATGAGCTAATGTATATCCAAATGAATGTAAATGGCAAGAGTGTCAGTGTAATGATTGATTCTTAAGGCACACACAACTTCGTAGATGTGGTTAAAATGAGTAGGTTAGGGTTAGTGCTTGTAGAAGGCACTAGTTAGTTCAAATCCGTAAACTCTAAGGCAAGACCCATCCAAAGGATAGATAGAGATGTGAAAGTGAAGGTTGAGGATTGGAGTGGAAATCTCAACTTCACTACTATCCCACTAAATGACTTCAACATTGTCCTAGGGATGATTTCTTGACATGTGCTAAAGTTGCTTCAATGCCAATACTTGATTGCTTGTTGTTTATAGGCAACAAGCTATGTTATATATTAGTATAGAGAAAAAAGAAAGGCAATGGAGGCAAAGATAGTAGGAGTATTGGAGCCATGATGTTGTTCACGCTTTAACTCAAGAGAGGGCTCAAGCACCAAGAGCCAACTTTCCTTATAGTCTTTATAGAAAAGGGAGATGAAGGAATGGCAAAAATACTAGAGGTCGTTGAGTGTCCTAAAAGAGTTCAATTTTGTGATGCTAGATGAGCTCCCAAAAGAGTTACCTCCTAGAAGACCTATGGAACATGAGATCAAGTTGATTCTAGGGGCTAAACTATCAACTAGAGATCCATACAAAATGTCACATGTTGAACTTATACAGTTGAGGAAACAATTAAATGAATTGCTAAAGGTAGCTTCATTCGTCCTTTAAAAGTACCATATGGGGCTTCTATTCTATTTCAAAAGATACATGATGGGAGTTTGAGTTATGTATTGACTATTAGGCTCTCAATAAGCTAACAGTGGAGAATGATTATCTAATTCCTCTCATTGCTAATCTATTTGATCAATTGAGTGGGGCTAAACACTATACCAAGCTAGATCTTTGTTTTGGATATCATTAGGTTTGCATTGTTGAAGAGGATGAGCCCAAGATAGCTTATGTGACTTGCTATGGCACTTTTGAATTCTTTGTGATACCCTTCAGTCTTAACAATGTTCCTCTTATATTTTGTACCTTAATGAATAATGTATTTTGTGAGTATCTTGATAAATTTTTAGTTGTCTATCTAGACAACATTCTTGTGTATAATAGGACATCATAGGGCCATGTCAAGCATTTATAGATAGTTTTTTAGAAGCTTCAAGAAAATCATCTATGTGTGAAGCGTAAGAAGTGTGCCTTTGCCTAAGAGCACATTAACTTCCTTAGGCATGTGATTGAAGTAGGGTGTATTTGAATGGATATGACCAAGGTAGAGGAAATAAGAGAGCCGCTTGTATCAAAGAGTGTGATAGAGCTGAGATCAATTTTAGGACTTGCCAATTACGATAATAGATTTATGAAAGGGTATTCTAGAAGTGTTGCTCTTTTTATAGATATTTTGAAGAAGGGCCAAGCATGGTAATGGAGTGAGGAGTGTCAAGTTACATTAAAAAATTTGAAGCAGATTGTAATTGAGGAGGTAGTCTTCTCGCTACCTAACATCTCTAAAACTTTTGAAGTGTTTATGGATGCATTAGACATAGCTTTAGGAAGAGTGTTGATGCAAGGGGGCCACTTAGTGGCATATAAGAGCAAGAAGCTTAACCCTACCAAACACAAGTATTTAGCTCAAGAGACAAAGCTGCTTGCCATTGTTCACCATTTTAGGACTTAGAAGCACTATCTATTGGGATCTAAGTTCCTAGTGAAGATAAACAATTCTACTACTAGTCATATTCTAACTTAACCCAAGCTCTCTACTAAACAAGGGAGATGGTAGGAGTTCCTCATAAAGTTTGATATTGAGATAGAGTAGTATAGTGACTAGACTAATTAGGTATTAAACGTATTGAGTAGAAGAGAAAATTTAGCTTCCTTAGCCCTCATCGCCTATTAGTTTGCAAGTCAAATTAATTCCAACATCTAGGAGCAGATAAAGGAGCACTTAGGCCAAGAATTGTTAGCCAAGATTCTTAAGTTTTAAATTGAAGATGATTTGATGTACACTAAAGGGCATTGCCTATATATCCCTAAGGTTGGAAACTTAAGGAATTGTCATGATACATTATAAGTTGGACATCTTGGCTAGTAGCAAATGATGCGCTTATTAAAACAGGGCTACTATTGACCGAACATGAAGGAAGATGTTATGAACTGCACTGCACTTGTTTGACTTGCCAATAGGATAAGATCGAGCGACAGAGACTAGTAGGGCTATTGGAGCCCCTTCTAGTGCCATCTCCTCATTAGGAGAGCATCTCTATGGATTTTATCACTTCTTTAACTAAAGCAGGGGAGTACTCATCCATTTTTATTGTTGTTGATAAGTTTTCAAAGTGTGCAACCTTTACTCCAACCATGAAGAGTTCGGATGTAGAAGAAACAACCCAATTCTTCAAGCATGTTATGAAGTTTTAGGAGGTACTCCAAAACATCGTGAGTGACAAGAATGCTAGGTTCACTGGCAAGTCTTAGATAGAGTTGTTCATCCTCCTAAGTTTCGAGTTGAGCATGATCTTCAACTTCAACTATTAGCTACAAACAATGAACAAACAAAGAGATTCAATAGGTTGTTGAAGGAATACTTGTGACACTTTGTGTCTACTAATCAAAAGAATTGGATTGACTTGATGGATATCGCCTAGTTCTATTTCGACATGTAGTGGAGCTCTTTATCCAATAAGAGGCCTATTGAGATCATCATGGGTCAATAACTACTGTTACCTTACATAATGGCCACACCTTATATAGGAAGATGAACAAGAGCGTATCGGCTTATAAGAGATTGGAAGCAAAGTTCGGAAGTTGCTAGAGTCTATCTTGAGAAGGCATCTAAGCGAATGAAGAAATTGGTTAATCAAAAGAACCATCATGAAAGAATGAAAAGAGCTCATTTGGTAACTTTAATAGCAAGATCCATAACCCCTATAGCTTTATTTATCATAGAAGAAAGATTTATTAACTTTGCTATTGCTAAACTATAACTTGGTAAAAATCTAAAAACTAGTTAAATGGAAAAGTAGAAGTGACATGATTAGTAAACCCCTCTTAGCTACATCACTGCAACTTCCAAATCAAACTTGGCTAATTTAGTCATTCCAAATGAAAGTAGATTCTATTAGCTTCAAAATGAGTATAAGATCACCGAATTTCAACATAAAAAGAAGAAGTCATGACTAAATTAAGGGAATAGGGCTTAACTAGGAAATATGTGAACCATAGTGCGTATGCATATCTATATCTATATCTATATCTATATCTATACATACATACATGCATACATACACACACACACACCTACACAAAAATTAATTTAATTTCATTGAGTGACAATGATTTTACCTATGAGCTTCTAGATGATTATTATGACTAGTGATCATTATGGACAAATAAGTACTCTCGATAATTATTGTACTATTTGTGCTTGTAATTTAGTTGCATCTAAATTATAATATTTGAATTAAATATGTGTTGGAGTGTTATGAGAAATGCATGTGATTGAATTGCTTTGTTTCAAATGCTAAGATACCTTAAAATATGAAAACCAAATTGTTTGTTACATTATATTATGCATATAGATGTTGGCGAGTGTATATGAAAATTACTTGATTACCTTATAAATGGCTTAAACAAATATCAAAATTAAAAATATAAATTGGACATGCATCACACAGTTGAAGGCCATAACATTACGTTGTGGCATAGAGAAGCCATATAAAGATGATTCTTCATTTGCAACCTTGCCCTAACCTTTGGAAACTACTACTTATCGAGGAATGCCATCTTTGATTGGGGCTATGTCTATTGATATAACCACTTAGGGTTACCCACACTCTCAAGCATGTAAGTTTTATCAAATCTCTTTTTTAATATATAAATAAAATCTTGAATGAGCTGGACTTGTAATATATTTAATATATTATAATTAACTAATAAGATATTGGGCTAAGGGTGATTTAGCTTGGAGTAGTGGGACCTAGAGTTGATAAGTTGGAACTTATCCCCTAACCTTAGGTATTAGAGGGCAAAAACCTGTACTATATATAGTTTCTAGATGAATATGTATATGTTTGTATCGTGTGATTGATTATGCATGACATATTAATTGTGTGATAACTTGCATGTATTTGATTGTGTGCAATATGAGGGATATCTTGTTAAATAGTTGTTACCTACAACCTCCTAGTTTTACACTCTTGTAAAGCCCTTATTGGCCCACCATGGTAGAGCTTATCCTCTAGTGAGAGAGATGAGAGATACTAAAAGTGTAGTTATGATAAAGAGGGATGACAAACTATATACTTTATCCCTAATTGGTTATATTATGTTACTTATAATTTGTATTTAGACTTGTGGGGTTAGTGTGAGAAACCTTATATAACTATTATCATGAACACTCTTGGTATTGTAATTGGACTATTATAATTTTTATTATTTAAATTTCTGGTGTATTTAACTATATTGTATGTATCTCAATACTACTTGGAACAATATGACCTACTATAGTAACTTATTGGTAATGACACCTTGTGTATTGTATCAAAGCTCTTGGGCAATAGTAACATTGGTCTAAGTTTCTATACATTACACAATGGATTGTTGTGATAAGAGTACCCCTAAGTTGTGACGGTTTTAAGTTTTATCAAAGCATACGGTTGAGTATATAACTTTAAACACTTAACCAAAATCCTATACCTAGTAGTAGAATTTGATATTATAAGCAACTAAATCCAAATAATTCAAGACTGAGAGAGGGTAGAACATGGAAAATACATAGCTATAATCCTAAATTACATCATGAATTAAACCTTAATTGAATAAACTACTAAGATGCGTTTCTTTTTTTTTTTTTTTTTGGTAGTTTAATTTATTGATCGGAGAGGAGCAGTGGAGAGATTTTTTCTATGTTTGAGGGAGTGGCTTTGTAGCAATACAAGCATGTCTACATATTTTATGTGAGGACTTACCTCCTTTGAGAGGTCCACAATCATTAGATGAAATATTTGCAAAGTAGAAGATGGGGCTTGGTGATGAGTGGAGACATCTGTTGTACGAGTTGGAGCATTGCCTTTTGTTTCCAGGATCCTAGATGGACTAGATATATAGCTTAGAAGGTTTTTCTTTGAGAGCAAGATAGCAAACTTATATTGAGGATGTTGCCTTCATCATTTGACCATCACCGAGACCAACTTTTCTGGACTTATAGGATTGGATCTCTATTGACGGATATTTGCATTTTGTGAGAGATAGATAGGACAGTCACCTAAGTTTGAGATTTGATTCAACTGATATGCAAAACCTGGATCTCTTGCGGGTATTAGATAGTTGGGCACTGAGCCCTCCATTATCGAGATACTTCTAATATGATCTTATGGTGCTGGCTTGCGTTCCTCCCAGGACATTCAAGATTGAAGGACCCTCTATAGATCCCATGGGCCATTGACAGGGTGCATATGTTAGACTAGTGCAAGTTATTCCACCATATGTTTCAGATATTTAGACTACTCTTCCCAAGTTTGGCCCTATGACTGAGATCATCTCTTCGATTAGAGCTCCAACGGGTTATGTTGCATCGAGTCATATGACCCATGATGGTTGGTATGGGTCTGACACCATATGAGGATGCGCCTCATTGGGTTGTGGATGGATACGTAGATGAGGCGAAGATAGATGTAATGGACTTTTGTTATTTGAGCCGACCCAACACCAATTCAGGAGCCAATCTTGGCTATAGACAAAGAGATGCCCAACATTTTCGACGAGGGGCAATGGCCAAAGTGGGAGGATTTTCCCTCCAGGTACAACATCTGGATGGAGAGATTTGCTAACCGCTTATAGTTCACTAACCATGATGATCAGATTTGATGCTTCTTCAGATGCAGAGTTGAGAGTAGGCCCCATACAGCCTGCAGTCCCACTATGTGTTTGTGAGGTCCCTGGTACTAGAGCATGTAGGGGATGCTACTACGAGTGAACAGTTGATCGGATTTAGAAGGAGTTGATCTGAGCTATTTTATATGATTGTCATGATGATTGACCGATAAATCAACAGTTGGTATGAAGAAAATTCTTTTTGAATATGATCATAGATGATCGATATAGACTACTTTTGACGACCATAGATGATTTCAGATATATATTTAGGGTTGCATGATATAGGCTCCGACTTTTGATATATAAGGAAGCATTTTATGTAATGATGATTATCACAATGGATTATATATATATATATATATATATATATATATGGTGACTATAGTTTAGGTGATGACGTGATATGTGGACTGCTAATACTAGTATCGTTTATGTACAAACTACTAATATATTGATTTTAGTAAGCAATGAAATGAATGAGATGAAATGCTTTTGTAAATTTGCTATAATAGTAACCCGAATGTCACCCTGTCTTATTTTATGCTAACTTATAAAAATCTACTCGATATAAATGCTTTCCATAGATGACCAAGGCATCATGGCTGTAGACCACAATATTTGGAAGATTATGAATACGGTCTTCCGCACCAAATGAACCTACAAATAATAAACAATTACCTCTACCACAAGGCCAAGATAATGAAATTTTAGTGGCCATCGAAAAAAATGATATATATATAATTTAATACAACTTTTAATCAATAGATTACAACCTCAATCAACACCAATTCCAACATCACCACTACTAATTCCGACACCACCAATAGTGATTGTCGATGAGGTTGCACCACCATCTCTATCACCACCACCACCCCGATAGCTCCAACAGTCAAGGCACCATTGCCACCCCAAATATCATGACCACAAGGAGTATGCCACCTAAATTTATCAAATGTAATCGGTTCTTTGATAGTACAATTGGGAAGCTAGAAGTGGCTAAAGATTAGCCGGCACAAATAAGGAGATCTTTTGAAGCATTCGCGGCGCTTACTTATTGAGACTTTGAGTCAGGATTTGGTGGGATTCCAAGATGAGAACTTTGCCATAAAACTCAAATTGTATTTCACCTTTTTTTTTGGGGGGGGGGGGGGGGGGGGGGGCGAAGAGAGTATATATCTGAGCATGACTTATAAATTTGAACTAATTTACTTGTTACTAGTATGACAAATTGTTGATATTAATTTTTCAATTGTGCTGTTTTGGAAATTCAATATAATGAAGAAGCTATGCTATTAGAATTAAAGATTGTTAAATAGATTTATGGTGATATGCGATAATTGAATCAGCAGCATTGAGCTACACCTGAGTTAAAGGGATTTGAATCCAATATTCACCAAGTAGCTAAGAACATACATTGACCTAATAAGGTATATAGTAATTGTATGTATTGATTTTTATTTATGTGGTTCAGTGTTATGTTATTGCCAATTTTGAATAATATTATGCATCATATATAATCCTATATATATATATATATATATATATTTATAATGCTTGCATATGATTAGACTTATATGTTATAGTATTACATGTCATATTACTTTAGAGATATTTTAAGTGATGGTTTTTAATTATGTACATGAAACCAAAAGGAAAGAAAAAAAAAATCAAAAGTTCAATTTGGTTTAGTGTACTTTTCCATTCTTGGATTATGGTGTCCACCCCTAACTATCATTATACTTTTAAACTCATATAGCTCCAACAGGGAAGGAGAAGAATAAGAAGAAGAGGAAAGTTCCTCCGCCATCTATACATCCTATACATCGCATGAAAGACTAGTTACCTACTTGTGGCACCACTTTGTGTCTTCCCTCTATCTTTTGATTTTTCCTATTATCTATTCATGATGTACATAATCCTACGAAATCTTGCTATGTTTTTATTATTGAAATATTACATGAAATGGTGTAATATTGCTTATTTCATTAAATAAAGATAAAAATGGAAAATAATGATGAAAATAACTAAATTATAATACATTTTTATTGGAATTTTGTGTCATATATATAGACGATAATTATTAAGTCCATTTTTTAGCACCAATTTTGTTGATTTATTGTATTTTATTTTTACTTTACATAGTTGAAATACCCTAGAAAAAATAATCTAAGGATAAGGGCACCAATTTTGTGTCTTCCTTCCTTCCATCTTTTGATTTCTCTTGTTATCTTATATGTTTTTATGGTGGAAATATTACAGGAAATGGTGTAATATAGCTTGTTTTATTAAATAAAAATGAAAATTGAAAAGAATGATGAAAATAACTACATTACAATACATTTTTATTGGAATTTTGTGTCATATAAATATATATAGATGATAGTTATTAAGTCCATTTTTTAGCACCAATTTTGTTGATCTATTACTTTACATTGTTGAAATACCCTTGAAAGATAATCTAAGGATAAGGGCAATAAAATAAACTCCCTTCTTGGTCTCTCAAAATAAAATTCAATCTCCTCCTCCTTTTAATGGATGCAAAACTGAAGGCGTAGTTATAACCGATCCCTTGAACCAATATTAAGATAAGTCCCCTTGTTTTGAAGTTGTCTTCACTAAAAAAATAAAAATTAAATAAAAAAATTCTTGTATTTCTCTTTTCCCTAAAGCTCTCTCTATCTTTCTCTCAAGGAAACTTTAAGTGGTTCTCAATATAGAGGGCAAAGTCCGTTGTTGATGTGAAAGACAATGTTGGGGCAGTCGTATTGTTTGGTTTTTTATTTTTTATTTTTTTATAACCGTAGAGAATTGTTCAAGGATTCTAAATAAGAATTGTATTTTGAAGGGATTTGTAAAAGGGTGGTGGCGCTATCAAATCATGGCGTACTGGCCATCTTAAAACCGGACAACAATGTCTTAAACCATTAAAAAAAGAAAACCTTAACTACGAGATGAGGATCTAATTTTCGATTAAGTCTTTAATTATAATGCTTATGTAGTAGGCTTTGAGTATCCAGCTTATCATCTTATTTTGGCAAGCATACTCAAATACATGATCGCTTTGCTTATTTGACATGCTTGTTGGGATAGAAAATTCAATGAATCTAAGTATATTGAAACCTTAATTATATGCTTCTTATGCTCGGATAATGTCAAAAGATCCAAGACTACTAGTGATCCAATAAGTACCCAATAACCTGTAGCTACATTGTCCTAAGCTAAAGTAGTGTACCACATTGATATGATAGTTAAACGTTAAATAGTTTAGTAGGTTGTTGACTAAAATGATTATTTGATATACCAAGTTAATGTGTTGGAAGGAAGATGCAGTGGGTTGTACTCTTGTATGAATGATTGTATTCAATTGATATTGTTAGTAGCTAGTCCCATAGTTGTCTTGGGATGATAATGATTTTGGACTCATGGTGTATTAGGGAGTAAGTACCCACACTTAGGGAGTTAATTCAGGTCTTGGAATATCTAGATTGTACTAATTGTCTTTAGAAGTTCATTGCATTAGAATTAAGTTATTTGTAATTTATATTACTCATCACATATTTGTTTGAGAGGCGGTTACATGCTAAGTTTCAACTCTCTTTTTGAGGTAAAATGAATAAAGATTTACTAAAGATTTTGACTGTTAGCACATGAGAGAGATTTAATAGTAAGAAGTTGTAAGTTTTGGAGATTAGTATTTCAAATGCTATATATTATGAAGCTGTAAGTCGTTCAAATTCGAAATGCCATTGTGAGAACTTGAAGCATGTAGATTTTATTTAGTTTAGAGTCTTGAAGCAATTGTTATTATTTATTTATTTATTTTATTTTCGGAGCCCATGCATGTACAAGCAGGCTATGTAATAATGAGAAAAACAAAATTACGAAACGAAGGTTAAATGCAATTTACTAAATTGAATAAATGAATAACCAAATCAATTAACTAAACAAACCGCCATATCTACCCGAATACCTTTCTTTTCCAATTTCACCCTCCGTGTCCGTTTCTCCATTCTTCTCTCTCTCTCTCTCTCTCTCTCTCTCCCCCATAGAAAGAGGGTATTTCCACTGATTTTTTTGCTAATAGTTTTGCTGTTGCTGTTGGTGTGCCCGCAAGATGACGACCTCCTCCTCCTCCTCCTCCACGGCCATTGATCTAGCCAATCCATCTTCTTTGCCGCCGTACTTTACTCCGATCATTCGTCTCGCTAATGAGATCGAGAGCGAACGTCCTCGCGTTGCTTATCTCTGTAATTACACTTACTTCTCACGTACTTTGACTTTGAATGTGCTTGTCCTTACTTTTTTTCGGAAAACTGCTTTTGGAATTTTTTTTTTCTTTTTTGATTTTTATTTTGGTTAGAAGGTTTATAATTGTTATATAGCAATGGAAGTAATATCAAAATATTTATATTTATTAATCATTTTTATAGGGAAATGATTATGTGTTTGTTTCATGGAAAATATTGCTGAATTTTTTCTACATTATCGTAGCTGATTTTGAATGGTAGTATTTATTAATGACTTTTATCGATAAGTGAAGATAAGAAATATATGTTGATTGTTAATAATATGATGAAAAATATTAATGAATAATGTATGAAATGTATAGGATAATGTTAACTAGATTTTAGAATTATAATTTTATGGAAATTTTTATGGTTTCTTACATTTTTAAGTTGGATTGTTAATCTTTAATTTCACTGTTAATTTATATATTAATAATAGAGATTTAACGGTAATTAAATATAGAAATTTAATATATATAATTGAATAGGGTATAGTTTTTCTTAAATTTTGACTTTGTATATAGAAGATAGTTTTGCGTTATGTATGCATCATAAAGCTTCTTTTAATATTATATGACATTTTGAAGCTCTTTAATTATATGTATATTTATATATATATATATATATATATATATGGATAGGTCGGTTTCATGCATTGGAGATGGCACGTATTTTATATCCCTACCTCACAAAACGTGTCGGGTCCCTCATGGTTCATCTTCTGCGGCGTTTGGAAAGGGTAACGTAATCTATCAAAATTAACCAATACATCTGTTGTCATAATCTTTAAACTATGGTGGTAGTTTGTAGGCACATTGGGTGTGTTATTAATTACAGAAAATACTAATGAAATATAGGGAAAAACAATTTCATTCTTTAAAAATGAAAATCCTTTTTTCATATTTTTTATTGACATTTTTCATGATGATTAATCTCTACCGCCATATGTAATATTATTTTAAAATAGTTATGTTTGTTACCAAGTCTTTAGAAATAACAATGTGATAGTGATATGAATGTTTTGTTGGGGAAAAAGAAAAGAAAAGTATAAATGCTTTGAATTAAAATAATAGTGCAAAAACATTATTATTATTATTATTATTATTTTCTTTATTAGATAACCTTTGTAAATTATTACAATTTTTTAATGAATTTTTTTTAAGAACTCAAAATAAATGTCATTTAACTGTCTTAGATCAATATAATTATTATTTTTCAGTACATATTGGATTGCTCATATAGATTGTAGATTATGCAACTCATTGATTGTATATATGATCGAAAGTATATTATATAATGCAAAAAATTAAAAAATTAAAAAGAAAGTATGATTACTATTTTCATTACAAAACATATGAATGGAATCGTTGCACGTTTATTAGAGCATAAAATTGGACCCTAAAGATATGCACTTCAATCCACAATAGATACCTTTTAGAAATGATCAAACCGCTTGTATCGGTATGAAGTCTAATACAATCCTTGTTTATAAAAGATTTTAGAAAACTAAGGTCCCTAAATAGAAAAAAATGATAAGTTATATCTTGAAATGAAAAGGGTATAACTTCATGTCCTTTTTATTTATTATATCTTTCCCACATTAAAATAGAAAGCATATATATGAGACTCAAATGAAAAATGCATGAATACTTCAATTTTTCTTTTCTTTTATTTTTATTATTATTATAATTATTATTATTTTATAAATTTAACTTGTACTTGCTTACATATCTCTAGGAGCAATATTTGAGCTAATGCACACTGACTCTTGTGGAATAGGACGATGCAGCCAGTCTTGCGTGTAGAGTAGAGAATACTGATGCGCTCGAAATTCAGAGCTACCATCAACAATGCTTTGGACAATACATTAGAGCATTGTACCTAGGAAACCAGGCTGACAGGTAATTAAGCCTGTACTGATTTACCTGGTTCTTTATTGATTTTAGTAACACTCACTGGATCAATCAGATAAGCCGATCGACTAAACCCATTCTTTCCGAATGGAGGATGCAAAATTTTTACCAAACTACATGTTTCCATGACAGATCTCAAACACAGAATTTAGGCCAGAGAGTAGCATTGCTTTATGAGGTGCGTTCTGGTGTTAATTCAAGAGAGTTGGTTGAGGTTTCCCCTGAGGTTTGTTTGTACTTCAATGATCTATTTTTTTTCTGAAAGTAGATAGCTCGAGCTACTATAAGAACAACCTCGTTCCTATGTCTTTTGGTTCCTTCCTTAATAGATTATCGCTGCAGTTAGAGATTTCGAAATGAAGAATGAGACAGGTGCCCCCTCTAACGCTCCTCCCACGGCTCAGGCTGATGCTGGTGCATCTCAGACTGCTTCGCAGGTGGAGAGGGTAATAATTCATGTTTATATATACTTTAATTCTACTACTGAAAGTAGTTTCATCTCAGAGCAAATACAAATACGTGATTTGAAAACGGTACAAGGACAAACTAAAAAGGCGATCTATATGTTTGTTAAGACGTTTGATCTATATACCTATGTTCTGGTGTAAACTCGATCTTTCTTTCTTTTCTTTTCTTTTTTTCTGGTCTGATGTCTTTGTCTAGGATCCTTCGGAGATACAAGATGGAAACACAGGAATTGGGTCGGGCTAAAATGTTGAATCTATCGGAGGATTTGCTACAACTCAAGCATCTCAAAGCATGGATTCGAAGCCCATTTCGTTAGTCGGTGATTACCAAGGAAAGTGCGCTGTTATGGCAAGCTGCTTTTGTGGTAATGCCATGTTCTTGGAAAACGCAGTTGGTCATAGGGCAAATGATACCAGTTGGGTTACCAGATTTATCGGTTTCTATTGTGTTAGAGTGATAAGTCTGTGATAGATGTCTGGATTTTCTTAGCAAAGGAGATCTAGGGCTTGTTGCATACTTATTAAAGCAAATTACAAAGGGCACTTCCAATTTGTTTGCAATATTATGCATTTGGTTTCATCGTACACATTCGAATTATGAAAAAGTTAGAAACGTCTATTTAAGAGAAGATGTTAAATAGGGGTACCTGAAATCTATATTGATAGGCAGGTATCATTTTAATTGGATAATATAATCATATGAGTTTAAACATTGATTTACGGACCGAAAAAATAACAAATGAAACTTTACTATGATAGAGTTTAGATTTAATTGGTATTGAATTTTTAAAAAACGTTAATTTGTAGAAATTTAGTAATGTTTCAAGTTGTGCTTGAACAAAAGATTTGTTTGAATTTTTGAAAATTGTATTTATCCCAAATATAATTATTCTATGTATTTTTTTTCTTTTTAATGTGACGGCTGATAGGGCTTACTTAATCATATTATAAGAAATATAGTAATGACAAGATAACGCTTTTTATTGTGTTTAGTTCAAAATAATATGTTGGAACTTGGAATAGTTTACCGATTGTGATAATTAGCATTTTTTCTAGCAATTGGTTCATAACTCTTTTAATTAGTGGATCTAAGAATCGTGTTTGTTCTTTCAATTTTAGGAATGGTCATGCCTATTCAAGATATATGATGATGGCTATTTTAAACTTTTTAGAATATTTTCTTACAAAATATATGTACATGAAAAAACTAAGCACTGACTTAAATTAAAGCTATAATATAAATTTAATAATCTAACGTAAAGCTAGCTCGGTCAAACATTTATATCTATAAAATTTAATTATATGGGAGTTAAATATAAAGATCCTACTTGGACACATCTTTTTTACATTTAGGGTTGAAATTCCCATTTTCAAAATAATTTGTCCTAGGAAAATGAATAATCGATCCATTGACCAAAAAACATGCCCAAATAAAGGGTAAGAACCAACTGTGTTGCAATAAAAATAACAGTAGGGATGAAGCCATTGGAGGTGATAAGGAGGTCAACGGTAGTCTATACTTTGACTTTCAAGTATATAGATTTTTTTTTTAAAATTATTTTTGGCTGGTCAAAAACCCAAGAGCGGAAAAAAAAAAAAAAAAAAAAACAGAAGAACTAAAGTAATAATGAAGCAAAGGTCAAACCCAATTAACTGAATCAAGATAACTTAATAACCAAATTAACTAACTCAACAACTACATGTCAAACTGAACATTTCCTTTTTCCAACCTTACCCTCGCAGACCGTTTCTTCCCCTTTCCCACCTTTCAAAATCTCCTCCGATCTCCGGCGTCTTCCCTCTCTCTCCTCAGAGAAAAGTTGACACATCCTCTTTAATTTCGAGAAAAAAAAAAAAAAGAGTGCTTCCTCTGATTTTTCTTCTTCCGTTTATGATTTTTAAATAAGTTAATACTGTTGCTGTTCTTGTTGTTGTGCCGCATGACGACATCCTCTGCAAACATTCTTCAAGCCATTCCGCCTTCTTTGAGGCTGCACTTTGCTCCACTTATTCGCCTCTCCGACGAGATTGAGGACGATAGTCCTCGTGTTGCTTGTCTCTGTAATCACACTACCTATGCATACTTAGCTGTCTTTGTAGTATCAAAACATTGTCGTATGGCCTATTAGTATTTTCAAAATAGAGTTTTGAACTTGATTTTGTAATTAATCTTTTGAAACTCTTGCGTGATTTCTTGAGTTCGTATTATTTTATTGGGGTTTAATAATTAAAGATTTCATACTTCGTATAGGTCGCATTTATGCATTGGAAAGGGCACATCGGCTTGATCCTCAGTCGAGTAAATCACCTGGCTTGAAGCAATTCAAGATTCATCTTACACGGCGCTTGGAGAGGGTATGTAGTTATTGGAAGTGTAAATTTCCTTTTAGATATATGTTATTTTACTCTTTATCATCTTGCATATCAATATTTTTGCTTTTTAACACTTGTACATCTATGTTATCATTTCTAATACTTTATATATTTATGTTTCATTGGTGCTTGTCATTCATTGCTAATCGATAATTTATATATTTATCTTTCATTCTTGTTTGTTGTTGCTAATTAGAGGACAACTACCCAATTTTGATTCAACATAATAATTAACATAAAAGAATAGTGTTACTACTATTTAATTAAATAATATATAGAATAATCAAAATTACAAAGAAAATAAAAATAATTAGAATAATAATAATAATAAAAAAAAAAGCCTTAAGAGGCTTAGCCAGCCATTTCAAGACCAAGGGATATTCACCAACTTGAGGTGGTTGCACCAAATCTTGATGTTACCAAAATTGGTTGAAAGCAAATGAAATCAATTTTGGGTTGCAATTAATCAATGGAGGTATACATATCACCATAAGTTGGCTACACAACCCAACAACGATTGTGGGTAAGTTCTTAAGACCTTGGGGTTTTGTACCACCGTAACCACCTAGGTGGTGATGGATCATCCTTAGTTAGAGATGGCTAGTTAAACTCTTTAGTGATTTGTTTTTTATTAAAAAAAATTATTTTTATTTCCTTTTATTTTATTAACTAAATTTATTTAATGTTATTATTTTATTGAATTAAATTATTATTCACTATCTAGAAGCTGATGCATTCCCATTGAATAGTGGTGATAACTAGTAATAAAACATAAATATATAAAATAAAATTTGCCCCTTATTAGAATAATCAATAATATGCTAAATGTGATAACTAGCATCAGTCTTTTATTTTTCTTTTCCATGTGATAGTATTTTACACAGGCGTTAGTCATCAATGTTCATTTTGCTTAGGCAACAACATATTACTTTCCTAGATATACATATATACAAACATACACACACACACATATATATATCTATATTATGTCTACTATAGTCTATTTATTTAATCAAGTAAGATAAGAATTCCATATTACTACGTTGGTATGGTTATCTAGCCAGTAAATAATGTGCAAATAAGCTTATAATTACAAACAAAATCATGATATTTGCAAGTAAAAAACATAAAAAAAAAAAAAAAAAAGTGATTCACCAATGAAGCAACAACGTTTGCAAAAAGAGTGGGATTGGACCACGATGTCGAATCGAATGTTGGTCCGAACATAGGGCAAAGGGAACATGGGTCAAATCGGGAAACATGAAAAACTGCTGCTGCATGTCGAATTTTAACTCGTGCTTGCCTACATATCTCTGGTGCTGACTCTTTATGCAATAGGACAACACGACCAGTCTTGTGCATAGATTAATGGAGACTGATGCGCTCGAAATTCAGAGCTTCTATTCCCAGTACTTTGAAAAACAGATTAGAGTTAGAAGACTGGATCAGTTAGATAAGGCAACTTACAGGTAATAATCTGATTCCCAACAAGAATTCTTTCCGATAGGAGAATGCAAAATTTCACCAAAAATATGTTCCTGTGACAGGGCTGAAATTCTGAAAGCACACGAGACAGCAGCATTACTTTTCCAGGTGCTTTGTGCTGTCAATTCGAGAGAGCTGGTTGAGGTTTCCCCTGAGGTTGGTTGGTTTGTTTGTCCTGTGATGATCTATTTTTCAGATAGTTCAAGCTATAATGACATAACAACCTCATTTTAGCCCTTTCTTATGTTGTTCTGGTTCCTTAATAGATTATTGCAGCGGTTAGAGTTGTCCGACAGAAGCATGAAGCACGTGCCCCTCCGAACATTCTTCCTCCAGCTCTGATCGATGATCGTGCATCTCAAGCTACTATTCAGCAGGAGGCCGAGGTGACTCTTGTCTACGTATAGTTCTATTACTTGACTTGTTTCATCTCAGAGTTGTATGGATACTAAAATGCAGGTGTCAAACTGGTGCTAATACGACTGCTGCTGATGCTTATTGAAAATATGTCACATTCGGTTTTTTTCTTGTCTGATTTGTATCTGTTCTATATCTATTCGATATGTGCACTTATCATACTTTTGATACCTTATTTGGCCAAAAACTCAGGTTTTAGATTGGTGCTGGAACGACATCCAAAATGATGACCTATGTCTTGAGACATTAACTTGTTTTGGTTTAATGTCTTCATCCAGGACCATTCGATGATAAAAGATGAAGAAGCAGGAATTGGGTGGTCCGGCAGAACGTTGAAGCTACTGAAGCATTTGCAGCAACTCAAGCATCTCAAAGTCAAACTGTGGATTATTGATTGGCTATTTAGACGTCGCCCTTGGTGATTAAAAACTATAACTATTAAAACTATTCAAATCTGAGAGAGTGATAAGGTTGTGATAAAGATCTGAATTTTCCTAATTTGAAATGAGATTTTTTTAATTTGTTTGCAGTAATGTTAATTAGGTTTCGTCTTAGCAATAATGTTTGAAACAAATATTAACGGAGAAAAAAAAAACAAAGATTAAGGACCTTTTTGTTAGTCAATTTTCCCTTTTTTTAGTATTATTTTGGCTCCATTTTTAAATCACGTTATTATGGAAATTAGATACCAGAATCCCTTTGAATTTAGATTTATTTAGTTTAAAGAAAAAATAAAATTTACCTTTTCGATGAATAAAACATATTCCTTAAACCTTATGTCTTGAACATACATGAATTTTCACTTACTCTCATTCACCAACCATCATCCTTATCACAATTATAGTAAAATACAACAAGAATCATTTATCCAAACATCATATTTGAAACTAAAATAGACTAGATCATATTAGATAGTTATATAAATGTTAGATTTAACCGGACTAGTTAAACAAAAAATAGATACATTTTCTCTCAAATATAATTACCACATCATAGTTATTGCTTTATCCATAAGAGTAGCGTATATATAAATTTGTTGTGATCTTGCATAGCTCAATTTATTAAAAAAAAAAAAAGATATTATCTTTGGTTTGAGTAAAAACCTAACTTTTAAAATTAGAATAGAAAAAGAAGAGAGGATTTTTAAGAGAAGGTTTTCTTAAATTTCATTTATGAATAAGATCTTCCTTTTTTTTCTACAATAAACTATTTATAATATTGTTTCATAGTCTAATTAAATACTAATATTCTAACTAGCCATACTATTCTAAGTATTTACTAATTTACCTATCTAATTTTTACATTCATAACATAATGCTAAATCGGTGTGCAAAGGATGGTTAAAATAAGAAATTATTAGAGAAAATGTTAGAATAACATTGATAGATGAGAAGATATGAGAAGCACATTACAAGGGTATCAACTTGGTGCTGCATGGAAGTGAGCAAATAACCTTATTATATAGGAAACCTACTTGTACCCTACTCAATCGAGAGGATTCAAAGTGGATATTAAGATTTATAGAGTACGGCTTAAGTATAGGTTTTTGGGAACTCACTCTCATGGGGTAAAATACAAGCATAGGGTCTTTCTACTCTGTATTCACTATAAAACTTATCCTATAAGGTATATAGGATATGGGTTTTAGGGTACTTTGTATTGACATTATATAAAATTATTAAACAGATAATAAATGCAATATTATATTTTTTAACCAATAAATGCTTTAGTGTAAAAAAAAAAAAAAAGGAGTCTTAAGTTGTAAGTTAATAATTCTAAATGGCTAAATCTAATAACACATTTTTCACTTTATGTTCTTTATTCTTTCCCCTTCTTTTTTTCTATTTACTAAGTAGTAAGATCATATATGTTAAGATTGGTGCAATAACGAAGTAAAGTGTAAAAACAAAAGAGAAAAAAATTGAAACACGAGATTTTATCCTAGTTTACCCTTAAACTAGAGCTACTTTTAGTAGAGGATTTCACTATAATTAGCACCTCGCTTCTCTTGTTATATGTTTTTAATTACAAGCGAAAAAAAGAATATATAATAATAGTTATTTATATGCCCAAGCCCAAACTACTAATGAAAAAATATGAGCTTAAATCCTAAAAGCCCTCTAGTGTCTAGGAGACACTGCCCTCTTGAGACCTTCACTAGGGCGGCTACCCTGGACCCCTGCCTGCTCAGCGTGGAGGGGAACCCACGTACTTTCCTATCATAGGAGAGTATGAGCCACACCCCAACATTCTCCCACTTGGTAAGTACTTCCCATGCTTTTTTAAACCCAACACAATTGCAAACCATTCAAACTTTTCTGTACTCATTGCCTTGGTAAAACAATCTGCACTGTTCATCACCCGTGTGTCAACTTTTTCCAGCACTATAACTTTTTGTTCTATTTTCTCTTTAATGAAGTGATATTGTATATCAATGTACTTTGTTCTTACATGAAAACCATGATTTTTAGCCAAAAATATAGCACTTTAGCTATCACACTCAATCTTCACTCCTCCTCGTGTAAAACCAAGCTCTTTATATAATTTGCTTATCCATATCACTTCCTTAGCAGCATGAGTAAGAGCCATGTATTCTGCCTCAATACTAGATAAAGCAACTGTGCTTTATCTCTTGCTCATCTAACTCACAACTCCGCTGAATAAAGAAATAACATAACTGTCGGTCGACCTTCTGCTATCAATGTCACCTCCCCAATCAACGTCAACAAAACACTTTAGTTCTAATGCTTATTGTCCCTTTAAGCTTTTCATACCTTCATAACATAACTCAAAATCAGATGTACCGCGAAGATAACGAAGTAACCTCTTTGCAGCTATCCAATGCTCTTTTCATGGATTGGACATATATCTGCTCAATACTCCCATTTCTTGAGCAATATCTAGACGAGTACACATCATGGCATACATTAAGCTCCTTATTGCGCTTGCATATGAAACTGCTGCCATCTCTTCAATTTCCTCTGTAGTCTTGGGACATTAGAATGCTGATAACTTGGAACTTGTGGACATAGGGGTCTTCACTGGCTTACAGTCTATCATATTGAATTTTTTTTAACACATCTTTAACATATTTCTTCTAACTTAACCACAACTTTCCATTCCCTCACTCCTTTTTTATCTGCATGCCTAAGATGAAGTTTGCTCGGCCTAGATCTTTCATCTCAAACTCTTTTGCCAACAGTCCCTTTACAGTACTGATCATACTCATACTAGTCCCAACTAGCAGCATATCATCAACATATAAGGTTAAAATAACAAAATCAGCATCTAACCTCTTTACATAGACACAATGCTCAGCATCACAATGAACAAAGCCAAGCTTCAAGGCATAAGAGTCAAACTTTTGGTACCACATTATTGGAGATTGTTTCAAGCATATAAAGACTTGTTTAGTTTACAAACGAAATCTTCTTGTCCCTTGATCACAAACCCATTCGGTTACTTTATATAAATATCCTCCTTCAAGTCACCATGTAGGAAAGTTATTTTTACATTGAGTTGCTCTATCTCTAGATTGTATGCAACTGCTATAGATAAAACAAGTCTTATAGAATTTAATTTAGCAATAGAAGAAAAAATCTCACCATAATCGACTCCCTCTATCTGCGAATATCCTTTCACAACTAGGCGAGCTTTATATCGTTCTATATCTCCATCTGCGAATATCTACTTCTTAAATACCCATTTACAACCAATTGCCTCCAATCTGTAGGTAATTTTACAAAATTCCACATTCTATTTTTACCTAATGAGTCTATCTCATTTGTCATGACTTTCTCCCACTATTTGGCATCTTTTGTGCTTCTTGCTTCCTTAACATTATTTAGATCATCACCTGTAATAGTCAAAGTACAATTTTCATTACTGGCAAGTAAGGTATACCTCTTAGGTGGTCTTCTTTACCGTGTGGACCTCCTTAAGGCTAGTTCAGGTAGTGCTTCAACTTCAAAATCTACAATATCATCCTCCACATTAGGCTTATCAACTTTAGAATCTGATTTTTTTTTTTCAACTTGTATAGCCTTTATCTTTCCCTACAAACCAACATCTAACTCAACCATCTGTGGTTCTTCAGGAGCCTATGAAATAATCTGATTTATCGTAGATTCTCCGAATACCACATCTTTGTTGTAAATAATGTGTTTAGTATCAGGATTTCACAGCTTATACCCTTTAATACCATCTTTGTACCCAATGAAGATGCACTTCTTTGACTTGCTTTCAAGCTTATTCCTCTTTTCCTTAAGCACATACACATACGCTTTGCAGCTAAATACTCTAACATGGGATGTGTCTAGCTTCTTCTTGAATAGCACCTCAAATGGTGTTTGATACTTCAAAGTTGATGTGGGAGACCTGTTCTTTAGATAACATGCAGTAGCCATTGCTTTTGCCCAAAATTCAGTTGCTAAGTTTGCATCAATTAACATACTCCTTACTTTCTCAATGAGGGATTGATTAAGTTTCTCTGCTACCCCATTCTGCTAAGGTGAATATGGTGTGGTTTTCTACCTTGCTATACCATTGGTCGCACAGAATTGATCAAATTTCACTTAACAGAATTCTCCTCCATTGTCAATCCACAACACTTTAATCTTTCTATCAAATTGATTTTCTAAAAAAGCTTTGAATTCACGAAATTTTTCTAACATATCATCTTTTCTCTACAAGAAATATATCAACACATATCTAGAATAATCATTAGTAAAAGAAACATAGCACCTTGATTTTCCAAACGATACTACAGGTGTAGGACCAAAAACATCACTATGGATTAAATCTAAAATCCCTTTTATTCTCCCTCCTATGGATTCAAAAGATCCCTGATTTTGTTTTCCATATAGACAATATTCACAAAATTCAAAACCTATAGAACAGCTTGGGATTCCATCCGCCATCTTCTTTGAAGTAAGGGTCACCAATCCTTTCTCATCGATATGACCCAATCTTTGATGCTATAGCATTGCGAGATCTTCTTTCACCTGCTTCATGATATAACTTTCACCACTGATCATTATGCTTCCTAGTAATTTCCATAGCTTTCCACACTGTTCGCCTCTAGCAATCACCATAGATCCACGAGTTAGCTTGCATGAATACTTATCACTGATAAAAGTAATACCGACATCTGCCATAGTTCCCACAGAAATAAGATTCCTAGTAAGACCAGGAATATGCATCACATCCAGAAGATTCTTGACTATCCCATCCTTCATCTTCAACTTCACCTTTCCACGACCGATAATATCAAGCGTCGAATCATCTCCCATTTGCATTGTACCTCCTTGATATGGCTCATAATAGCAAAACCAATCTTTATGAGGCATCATGTGAAAAGACACTCCAATATCAATTATCCACGCACTACGGTCAACCTGAGATGAGTTGCAAATGAGATACATGTCTCCCACTCTACTATCATCATCTTTCTTTATACTAGACAATGGTGCATCATCTCGCTTCTCTAGACCCTTGCTTTTGCTTCTACAATCCTTCTTCAAGTGTCTAGTTTTTCCACACCTCTAACACTTTATTTCGGATCAATCGCAACTTTTAAATCTTCCTCTTAACTTATTCCTGCTAACAAATCTGGATTTGGATCATTCACTATTCCTTCCTCTTACGAAAAGAGCATCATTCGTTGCATTATCAGAACTTGCTCTTCTTATATCCTTAGACAATAAAGCAGATACGACATTCTTAAACAACAGCGCACTAACACCAGTGCCGATTGAAACAATTACATGTTCCCATGAATTAGGCAACAAACACAATAAAGTACATGCTTTATCCTCCTCATCCAAATTAACATCAATAGACGCAAGTTGCCCATAAATAGTATTAAAATCATTTAAGTGTGTAGAAAAAGAATCACCTTCACTCATCCGAAGGTTGTACAGTCGCTTATGTAAAAACAACCTGTTTACGAGGGATTTTCTCTGATAAAGGCTTCCCAACTTAATTCAGAGATCCTTCATCGTCTTCTCAAAAGCCACATTCACCAAGACGTTATCAGTGGGACATAGCAAAATTAGGCTTCGTGCTTTCCGATTGCTGCTGATCTACGCTTTCAATTGAGTGGATGCAGATGCAACCTCCTCCTCCTTCACCTTCTCCTTGGTAATTAACTCAAGTTTATCTTCTTCACTCACGTACTACAGATCTCTGTCCGCTAGCAAAGCCTCCATCTTCAACTTTCATAACTCAAAACCCTTTCCTTCAAACTTCTTCACTTTAACCATGATTAACTAGCTAACATCTTCCTAAGATTCAATTTTTTTTTTTTTCAGATCTCCCTTCACCAAGAAAACCCTAATCTCAAACCTCGCTCTGATACTAGGTGTTAAGATTGACGCACAATAATGAAGTAAAATGTAAAAACAAAAGAGGGAGAAATCGAAACACGAGATTTTATCCTAGTTCACTCTTAAACGAGGGCTACATCTAGTAAAGGATTCCACTATAATTAACACTTCGCTTCTCCCATTATATGTTATTAATTACAAGCGAAAAAAATAATATATAGTAACAACTATTTATGAGCCAAATCCTAAACTACTAATAAAAAAATATGTGCTTAAATCCTAAAAGCCTTTTAGTGTTTAAGAAACACTGCCCTCTTGAGACCCCCGCTAGGGTGGCTCCCCCAAACCCCCGCCCACTCAGTGTGGAGTGGGACCCACGTGCTTTCCTGTTGTAAGGGAGTATGAGCCATACCCCAACAATATAGACTTGAAATAATGATAGTATGAAAATTTATTTATTTTTTAATTTCACATATTTTGTTATAGGTTCATAGATTTTACATATGAAACACTAACAATATCACATTTAATTTTTTTTAATATAATATAAACTTAAAATTTATAGGTTCTAAAGTAATTCCATAATGCTATAAAGCATGTTCTAATTCCAAATTTTGAAAATTTATACTTTATAAGATGGAGTATTAATAATGCCTCATATTTTATCAGCCCCATACCCTCTCTCGACACTTTGGAGCAAGAGAGACTAAAAGGACGTGTAGGGAAACATTTATGACATATCTAATATTGACGGAAACATGGTTTCTAACGAATTACAATGAAGAAATGGGACCCTTATAGCCCTCTCAAGGAGAATAAGCAGATAAGGTTTTAATCTTCTTCGAATCAGTAGCCTTTAGCTCATTGCAAATGACTACGTGACATGTTTGTTGCTTTTTCTTCAACCTTTAACATTCTGAGGAGTTGATTTATACTATGATGACCTAAGAGCCCAAAAGGGCTAGATTAGAAATTAGCAAGTTGAGGAATTTACCAGTTTTAGTCTCACGCGTTCGATTTGCTGGCTGCAGGATATACGAATACTTTAAAGCTATTGGGAGTTTATTTTTAAAGAAATACGTAGTGATTATACTTTTCAGTCTTACTGGCTCATTCAAACCTAATGGAAGTGTCAACATTTTTTATATTATATTGGGCGCCATAACAAGTTATATAAAGGGAAGAGAAGTTTCGATCTTTTGATATCAATGAAGACGAGGATGACGATAATGATCATGCCCTTACTCCTTGCATGTAGCAATAACACAACAGCATCTTGTGTGAGCTTCCCAACCGGCCATAAGCATGGCATCTTTTGATAAGCCTGAGATAGTTGAGAAAAATCTCAAGAAACAAAAGGGCATATATAAGCATGAGATAGATAAGGAGTAGTTAGAAATACTTAAGAATGGTCAAGGATTTCATTCACAAGATTGGTTAAATGCAACTGTAGTGATATCATTGGCTCAAGAGTTTTCATTCCAAGTGTAAGCAAGTGTACAAGCATACTGTATTTGCTTAATTATAATTTACAGTGTACAAGAGTATTATAAGTACCAAGAGATTCTTAATTTTTCTTTATTTTACTTGTATAGCTTTGATACTATGTACAAGTATACTGTATCTATTAATTATAACAATTCATAGTGTACAGAAGTCTATAATTACAAGAGATTAGGGTTTAAAAACTTGGAAGACATGCATCGACTAGCAGATAATCGACGAATAATTATGAGAAAAACAAAGGTAAGGTGAAAGTGAAACCCAAAATAACTGAATTAACTAACTAAACAACTACATGTCAAACTGAATATCTTCTATTCAAGTTTTACGTACCCTTGGAGCCTCTGTTACCTCCCCTCTCTCACCTTTGAAAATCTCCTCCATCGTCTTTCATTTGGGAAAGCAAAAGAGTAGTACTTCCACTGATTTACGTTAATAACTCAAATTCGGTTGTTGTCTTGTTGTGTTGTGCCGTATGACGACCTCCTCCAGGGACAGCGACATAGTCATTCCGTCTCCTTTGAAGCCGCACTTCGCTCCGGTTCTTCTTTTTGCTGATGAGATCGAGAATGAGAGTCCTCGTGTTGCTTATCTCTGTAATTACGCTATCTTTATAATATTTGACAATAGTAAAATTTTGATCATAGCATATATTGAAAATGGTTTGAAAAATGCTTTCCACTGATCATGATGAGTATAAAATTATAGTTTTATGAACGTCTTCTTGTATTTTTTACGACACTCTTGCTTGATTTCTTCATGTAATATGAACAGGTCGGTTTTATGCATTGGAGAAGGCACATCGATTTGATCCCACTTCCAATGATTCACCTGCCATGAGGTGATTCAAGATTGATCTTCAACAGCGCTTGGAGAAGGTAAGTAATCATTAGAAGAATAAATTTTACTCTATATATATTTTATTTGATCTTTTGCCATTTTGCATATTGATATTTTTACTTACTTTTATTTTCGTCTTTAACATTTTGTATACTTTGTATTTTATCACTTCTCATATTTGATTGATTCATGATAATTAATTTAGTTGATAAATGTTATTATATATATTTAGTTACGTATTTTATTAAACTATGTTGGAATACCATTTAAGGGATTTCAAGGTTGATTCTAAATTTGTCCAATTAGGGCTTTGTCTTTCAATTTGATACTAGAGAAATTTGTAAGTTTTTCTTTTTTAAGAACTTTAATACTATTTTAGATTATTAGAATTTTGAGTTTGGTACATTGGGTTACTTGTATAGGATATACATTATGCAATATTGATTGGATATATATATATATATATGAAATGAATGTATCTAATTAGTGTAAACCAAAGAAAAAATTAAATCCAAAATAGGAAATACGGTTACTATTTTTATCGCAAAACATACGCATTAAATCAATTCACATATATCAGTATATACAATTTGCCCCTAAAAGGTACGTTTTAGAGGTGGTTGTAAGCATACTAAAAGTATAAAGTCTGGCAAAAGATGTCACAAGTTGAGGCCCTCAAATAAAAATAAATAAATAATTAATTAAGTCTTAAAATAAAATAAAAATTATTATTATTATTATTATTTGTGACACCTTCTTTAAGGGGGAAAGAGTTAAAACAAAAGCAAACGAAGTTGCTTGTGAATGGGAAGTTTTGGGTACATATGCGACGAAAGTCTGACAAAGTTAGGCAGTGTCCTTGAAAGAGGATCCTACCTTTAAGGACCTGGCCCTTAGCCTAGTTTCGTAGGACCAAAATGGAGGCCTAAGGAAACATGAAAAGCTGCTGCTGCATGTGAAATTTTAACTTGTGCTTGCTAAATCCTAATGGCACACCGACTCTGATCTTATGCAATAGGACAATGCAACCAGCCTTGCGTATAGAGTAATGAAGTCCGATGCGCTTGAAATTCAGAGCTTCTATTCCCAATACAATGAAAAACATATTACCATTAGAACACTGAAGCAATTAGACACGCCACATTACAGGTAATCCCATACCGAGTAGCAGTAACCTGTTCTTTCCGATTATATTGGAGAACGCAAGATTTTACCAATCCAAATGTGTTTTCCATGACACAGCTCATATCCTGAAAGCACAGCGGAGACTAGAAATACTTTTCCATGTTGTCTGTGTTGTTAATTCAAGAGATTTGGTTGAGGTTTCCCCTAGGTTGGTTTGTCCTTTTATGATCTGAAAGCAGGTCGTTCAAGCTACGATAATAACAACCTCGTTTCAGCTCATCCCTCTGATTTTATGGTTCCTTTCATAGATTATCGCAGCGGTTAGACATGTCGAGCAGAACAATGGGACATCTGCCCCCTCTAACGTTCTTCCTCCCGCTCAGGATCATGCTGGTGCAACTCAAACTACTATTCAGCTAGAAGAGGTAACTCCTGTTTATATATAGATCTATTTCTCGAGTTGTTTCATCTCAGAGATGTATGCAGACTAGAATGCAGGTGTGACATTGGTGATAATACAATCAATACCTGCTGATAAATTTTGAAATCGTGTCACATGCCGTCTTTTCATTGTTTGAATCTTTCCTGATTCGTATCTGTCTTTATGTCTGATCTGTATACGATCAGCATCTATTCTAGTATTTGATGTGTCTTCTGTCCCGAGACAATTTTTTGTTTCGGTTTGATGTCTTCTTCTAGGACCATTCGAAAACAGAAGACGCAGAGACAGAAATTGGGTGGTCTAGCAGCAAAATGTTGAAGCTACTGAAGGATTTGCTGCAACTCAAGCATCTCAAAGCATGGATTAAATGGCTACTTCGACGTTGGTGATTAGTAATTGAACAGTTGAAATGTTCAGGCAAGGATATAATCGTGGTTTAGCCCTTGATCTTTCTCCTATGAGGCAATGGCCATTGTCTTTTTGCTATGCTTGCTGCTATCAAAACAAAGGATGGTTGCAATTCGTTTGCATTAACATGGGTTAGGTTTCGCCTTAGCAATGTCACGAACATGTAATCATGATGCGAGGAAAAAGAATTAATGGCGCATTTGCTAGTCTATCTTCTGTCTTTTTAGTCAGCTACGTTCCCTAAAATAAGATAACTAAAATAATAAGGGTATGATTATATATATTATATCGTTTTTGTAGTACTGATATCTCATAAATCCCTATAAAATTATGTTTATTTATTTTTCTTTTTTTTTTTCAGTTCAAAAAAACAGAAAGTTTACTTTTCTAATGAACAAAATATTGAAAAAATTACGAGGGCATGACTAGTGTTTTAATACTTTCTTAGACTCATGCATGACCTGTGGTTTTTTTTTTTTTTGTTGACAGACTCTAGACTTGAGCAAAGGAATCAGAGTCTGATGAGCAAAGGAGCTAGCTATGGAAACATCTAGCAGTTGATCAGATTAAAATTAATGTAGATGCAGTTGTTGACATCAGAAATAACAGAGCAAATCTTGGTGTGGTGGCTTGTGATTCCTATGGAAGTTTACAGACAGCAAGAGCTATTCCATCTTCTTTTTAAGAAGTTAAAACTAATAAAGTAGCAACTGTTAGAGAGGGGTTGATCATTGAAAAGATGGCTAGTTGGTTGAAAATCCAAGTGGAAATGGATAATCTTTTAGTTTTTAATTGCTTGACGAAGAAATCAAAGATTCCATGGAAATACAAAAGAATAGTGGAAGACATTTTTTCTTTAAGTAGTTGGTTTTCTTCTTGCTCTTTTCTTTTAGTTTATCAAAAAGTGAAAGCCTGTGCTAATTGGGTTCCATCCCAAGCAAAGAAGAGGGTCTACAAAGATTTTTGGGATCCTAACCCCCATCTCCTCTAGTTTCTTAACTGTTTTTTGATTTTGGATCTAGACCACCTAACTTAGGCATGTAAATTGTTTCTATGAATAATACTTCTAGTACTTTTTGGCTAAAGAAAAAAAGAAACATTTGAAATTTTTTAGTTGCTTGAATATTAACTTTATCAATTTTTTATATGATATCAATACATGTTATTATTAAATGAATTTATCACTATTTATATAAGATTAAATGTTAAACAAATATATTTTATTAGAAAACAAAATATGGTTCAATTCTAAATCAAACCAAACAAAAATTTTATAGTTTAAAAAAATTCTAAAACCAAACCGTATGATTTGATTCAATGTGATAAAAAACAAAACCACATTTTTATAATTTGGTTTAATTTAGAGAAAAACCAAACTAAACCAAACCACACCAACCCCTACCTTTTGTTGATTGAACAATAGCATTTCATTCTTAAGACATTATCATCATAGTAAAATCTATTAAAAATTTGTTGTAAGAAAGAATCTTAACGACTAATAAATAAATTTTGATGGAAAATAATGTTATTTGATAATAATACTAGAAGACATTGTAGTATTCCTATTGTCTGTCCTCACTTAATGTATCATCAATATTTGATTTTTATTTTGATTATCCATCATTGTGTGTATATTTGGGAACTCAAAGTTGCATAATTGATTTTTTTTAAAAAAAAAAAAAAAAGTTGAGTGGTTTTAGCGGTCTAAATAAAAGTTGAATGATCAATATAATATTTTCCAAAAGTATAATGATGTATAGTGGATTTTACCCTTTCTTTATTCTATCAATGTAAAATGTGATAGATCTTACTCCATATCTTACCAAAAAAAAAAAATGGTAGAGAGCTTCAAGAGACTTCACATGGATCAAGAAATTAGATTAGGGTAAAATTGTTGTTTTAATAATAGCATCTGATCTAGCATTTTGTACACTATTTTTTTTTTTCTTCCAACAATATATTACACAACTATCGGGGAGGGAGATTTAAACATATTTCATCATTAAGAGAGAATGGTATTTATATGAATTAGGCTATAAAGCCTTGGCATACATACTAAGAATTATATCTATTCCTTAGTTTTAAGATTAGGCACTCCCACTAAAAATGTGAGAACAAATGTTCTAAACATGTTGTAATAGTTTCTTATAAAATGTGTACAACAAATATATGATATGTAATATATGTACGAATGTAAGATATCGATTAACGAAAATTTTATCATATAATAAGTAATATATACATGTGTATATGATATAACAAGTATAATTCAACATAGCATATTCAAAATATAATATAATTTATAACATCATAATATTATATGTACAATAATGTAATAAGTGTGATTTTATATAATTTAATAATATTAATTATAAAAATTTAATATTACATGTTACGAACACACCATGATTGCCCTTGTAATATCCAAAAATTGAAAAAAAAAATACAAAAACTTATTAACTCAAAAAGCCCTAAAAAGAAGAAATTAGAAAAAATCCAAAAACAAAAGGTAAATCAAAAAAAGAAAATAAAGATAAAAAATCAAAAGAAATTTAAAAAATAAAATAAAATAAAATAATAGAATGAAAACATATCTTGTAGGTAAAAATAATGTTTTGGGTTGAAAACTAATTTTGCACAATCAAAAGCAATTTTTAGAGTCGAAATATACATATGAAATTTGACAATTTTTTATATTTCATTTCGAAAATACTCAATCTTATTAAAAATTAATTTTCCAGGCCCAATTAAGCTTACATATTCCTAAAGTCATTAAACAAAGGTAGTTTAAGTGAAATATAGCTTCAAACAACAATTTATTTATGTAAAATACTGAAAAACAAACAAAATAATGTTTTAAAAGAAGGGGCATTAAGGTAATCATGAGTTTTAAGAAGATGGCAGTTTAGTCTTTTTGACCTCAAATTATATAAGTCCCCATGTAACCCTAATGTTACTCTTTTCCTTTTCCTAAAATGTTGAATTCTTTATGTCCTTTAGGAAACCCTGGCTATCCTATTTCTCAACTCAATAAAGAAGAACTTTTTGATTTGATGTACACTCGAAAGTAAGTACCTCTAATCAATTCAATATTTTGTATGTTATCTTTCTTAATGAGAAATCGATTAAAGGCGTAGCATGGTGTTAAATTAAGTTTTTGGGACATTTCAATTGGATGCTAAAACTGCTGAATTAAACACATTTCAAGTTGTAAATTCAAATCGAGACAAGTGAGTATTCCAATAATACTTAAATTCATGAAATTAAGTAGATTGTATGCTAGATTTAGAGTGTTCACTTGATTAGTGAATGATGGGATGGAGGAAGTGTTGAGTGGTGATGAGATTGGAAAAGTCATAAGGTTCAGAGAGGTACACGACTAGGTACATAGCTATATACTTACCCGTGAAGAATGTTGAAAGAATTTGGTGAGATGGGTTGTATATAGCCAAGTACACGAACCATGTACTTAGACATGTTGAGAAGACTTTTCATATAGTAAGGCACACGACTATGTATATGGTCATGTTCCTACCCATGTTCTTCTACACGGTCGTGTTGTCTAAGAAAACTCCTTTAGTGGTTCTATTTCAATTCTAAGCCAATATTACTTATGATAGAGCTTGGGGAAGGGAATATAGACAACTGATTCTTAATTAAACATCCTAGTGAAGCATAAGTCATGTTGTAGAGTAGAATTAAGGATCAATCGCTACTTCATGATAGACCATAAGGAACTTGATAATTGCAAACAAGTAGAACCTGAAACCACTCTTCCAATTATGTATTTACCATACTTGCTAGTTGTGCTTGCTAGTTATAGTAAATAAATGAACTTAATGTTAATCTGGTAATTGACTTGTTTGATACTTTTGTGCGGCTCAACCTAAGGATCGGAGGTAGTAGATCTCTAGAAAGCATCCATTGATCGATATATAGCGTTATCCCTTATGGAGTTGCATATCGACATGATTTGGGTAGATTTTAGGGATATTGGGGCCAAAGGTGGTAATTCCTAATGCTAGTAGAAAGTTAGGGTCGGAAGTAATAGTTCCCAACATAAATTTAAAACACTTAAAAATATGTAATAAATAGTGCAGTGGGGTTATGAGTGTGCCAATGTTACTTGGTGATTAACGGAAAGATAATTAAGTGAATGCTTGTTACTTATTTACTACATTACGTATGTGTATAACTTGTATTTATTGTGGTAGGTGCATATGTTTAGGTATTCACATATTAGGCTTAGGCTTAACCTTCTCCTTTTTTAGCTGCAAGTGGGTATGACGAGTATGTTGAGTATAACAAGTCCAAGGATATGTATTATTATTATGAAGATGATGTTATTGAATGATACTATTACTGCTACAATGATGAATAGCAAGGAAAAATGGAAGTTAAAAGATTATTTGACATTTCCTTAGAGACTTCTTGTGCTATTATGTTTTAGCTAGTATGAACCTAGTAATGTTTTAGCGGTCTTATTTGTGGATCATGACTTTAAGGTGGAGTATTGAGATTTAACTTTAATTATAATGCAGTTGAAATAACTCATCTGTGAGTCATTTACTTAAATTATTATAGTACAATTATTATAATGTATAGCAGAGTTGACTAGGTTGAAAAAAAAATTGTAATAGGAGCTTATGTGTGTCACTACCTAATAGGAACATGTAGTGGGTTGTAGCATTTCAAATTCCAAGCCAATGCCTAATAGGAACATGTAGTGATGTTTTAAGTATTTGGGACCACATGATCTACATCAGTGTAGCTAGCTAAAGGGGGCTTGTTTTTCTTGTAGCAAGATAAGGCATTCTAGCAAAAACTATACAAGGAAAGTCATTCCCCAAACTTTCTGTTACAATTGTAAACAAAGGGGTCATAAGGCCTTTGAATGTGAAATCATAGGTGGCCAAGCAACTATAGCACCTCAACTAGTATAGACACCACAAGCAATATAACCTCAAGAGTGAGCACTAGCAAGTAGATCCCATAGTACTAGTCCTAGGCAAAGAGCTCTAGCACATGTATTTACCCTTCAACAACAGCAAAACTAAGCTTTTAGACTAAGATATAGTGGTAGGTATGTTCCTAGTAGATAATACTAGTGCATATGTACTGTTGGATACTAATACGACACATTCTTATATATTTAAGGTGTTTTGTATTTATGTGTGGATTGATACCTAAAAGTTTAAAAGATCTCTTGAATGTAAATACTCCATTAGGAGTAGGAAGAGAATTAGGAAAAATATGTAGAAATGTCAAGATTAAGATCCAAGAGCGGGTAATGTCCGCTAATTTGTTTATTTTAGATGTGCTCAATTTTGATATTATTTTGAGAGTGAATTGGTTGTCAAAATTTCACACCACCTTAGACTATCATAACTTGATGGTTTATTTACTCATCCTAATGAAGATCTAATTAGTTTTAAGCTAGAAGTACAAAGACCTATAAGTCTACCAACATATGAATGGTGAGGTAGAAGTAGATGGCTAATATAACAACAAAAGCTAGTAGCGAGGTGAAGCTTAAAGGGGTGCCAATAGTAAACATATATGCTGATGTGTTTCCTAATGACTTATCAAGTTTACTACCAAATAGAGAAATTGAGTTCTGCATAGATTTGGTGCTAAGTACAACCCCTATATCTAAGGCTCCATATAGGATAGCACCTAAAAAACTAGCAAATTTAAAGATTTAGATATAGGAGTTACTAGATAAGGATTCATCCGACCTAGTGTGTCACATTAGGGAGCCTTAATCCTATTTGTAAAGAAAAAGGATAATAGCATAAGAATGTATATTAACTATAGAAGGTTGAATAAGATCACTATTAAAAACAAATATCCACTCCTTAGGATAGATGACCTCTTTGATCAACTACAAAGGACTTAAGTATTTTGAAAGATTGACTTGAGATCAAGTTACCGCCAATTGAAGATAAAGGAAAGAGATATCTAGAAAATTGGATTCAAAACCCGATATAGGCATTATGAATTCCTAGAAATGCCATTTGGTCTAATAAATGCTCCAATTGCCTTCATGGACTTTGATGAATAGGGTGTTCTAGGATTTCTTGGATCAATTCGTGGTGGTATTCATTGATGATATCCTAATATGTTCAAAAAGTAAAGAAGAACATGAAAAACACCTCAATGTTATATTGGAGAAATTACGAACTAAGAAACTATATGTAAAATTTAAGAAATGTGAATTCTGGTTGGAGTAAGTCTCTTTTCTAAGGCACATTGCAAATAAGGATGGTATTGCAGTGAATCCCGAGAAGGTAAAGGCAGTGGTACATTGACCAAAACCTAAAATAATGGTAGAAATCAGGAGCTTTTTGAGATAAGTAGCTTACTACTAGTGTTTTGTGGAAAGATTTTCTAAGATAGTTGCATCGTTAACTAGATTAACTCAAAAAAGAGTGAGATTTGAATGAGATGACCAGTGTGAAGATAATTTTATGAAGCTAAAAGAAATATTAATCTTAAAACCTATCTTGGCTTTACCAAAAAGTGGAAAGACTATATAGTAATCCATAATGCTTCTAATCAAGGTTAAAGGTGTGTTCTTATGCAAAATGGAAGGGTTATTGCTTGTGCTTCTCACCAACTAAAGTCTTATGAAAAGAATTATCTTACTCATGATCTGGAGTTATCAATAATAGTCTTGGTGTTAAAACTTTGGAGACACTATTTATATGGAGAAAAATGTAAGGTATTCATTATCATAAAAGCTTAAAGCACCTCTTCACCCATAAATATTTAAAATATGAGACAAAGGAGATGGATGAACTTAATTAAGGACTATAATTTGAAAATACAATATCATCTAGGATGGGGAAATGTAGTAGCAAATGCTCTCAACAGAAAGAGGCAAAGTAACTTAGCTACATTACTTACTTCATAGAAGCCATTACTTAAAGAAATGCAAAAGCTAGAATTGGAAATAGTTACCTAAGAGGTAGGGACAAGATTCGCTAGTTTGTTCATCCAGCCAACCATAGTAGATAGAATTAAAGCAGTTTAGCTAGAAGATAAAGGGATATTAGAAATTAAGCATAAGATGGAACAAAGGAAGGCACTTAAATTTAGGATTGATTAAAATGAAGTTTTGTGGAATGGAACCAGGTTAGTGTACCAAAGTCAATAGAGTTGAAGAATGAGATTTTAGGTGAAGCATATTACTTTGGGTACTTAATTCATCTTGAGAGTACTAAAATGTACAAAGACTTAAAGATCCATTACTGGTGGAAGAATATGATATAAGAGATAACCGAATTTTTCTCTAAGTGTTTAAGGTGCCAATGAATAAAAATAGAACATTAGAGCCCAACAGGTAAACTATAACCTTTACCTATACCAAAATGGAAGTGGGAACATATAATTGTGGATTTTGTCACAACACTTTCTAAAACTAAAGAGAAACATGATGCTATATGGGTGATAGTAGACAGAACAACCAAGTCAACATACGTTATACCTGCTAACATCAATTATACTTTAGGTAAGCTAGTGCAGTTGTATATTAAGGAGATTATAAGATTACATAAAGTTCTGGTGAGTGTTGTATTTGATAGGGATATTAGGTTTGTAAGGAGCTTTTGGAAGAGTCTGCATAGAGCTTTGGGAACCAAGCTAATGTTTAGCACAACTTTCCATCCTTAAACAGATAGCTAACCTGAGAGGACTATACAAATTTTAGAGGATATGTTGAGAACCTACACATTAGATTTTAGAGGAAGTTAAGAAGAACAATTAACTTTGGTGGAGTTCGCTTATAACAATAGCTACTAGGCTACAATTCAGATAGCCCCATATGAAGCCTTGTATGGAACAAAATGTAGATTACCCTTACATTGGGACAGGGTTAGGGAAAGGCAGATTTTAGGACCAGAACTAGTTCAAGAAGCAACGAATAAGGTAAAGCTAATTAAACAGAAAATACATTTAGCCTAGAGTTAACATAAAAGTTATGCTAATAATAGATGAAGACCTTTGGAATTTAAAGTTAGAGATCACGTGTTGTCGAAAATATCTCCAACTAAAGGTGTTATCAAATTTGGTTTGAGAGGAAAATTGAATCCATGGTATGTTGGTCCTTTTGAAGTATTGGGGAAAATTGGTAATGTGGCTTATAAGTTGGCCTTGCCACTTAACTAGGCAGGTATATGATATTTTCATCCATCCATGTTATGGAAATTTGTACCTAATCCAGACCAAGTCACAATGCTTGAACCTTTAGATGAGCAATCAAATCTCACTACAATGGAAAGACCTATCGAATTGTAGATACTAAAGAACAAATATTGAGACAGAGAGTAATCTTTTATGTCAAGGTATAGTGGAATAACCAAATAGAATGAGAAGCAACATGGGAAATAGAAGAGGATATGTGAAGAAAACATCCAGAACTCTTTTCAAATGTAGATAACTTTCGAGGACTAAAGTTTTCATAAGAGGGGAGTGTATAAATACTAAAAAATAAAATGATGTTTTAAAAAGAGGGGCATTAAAGTAACTATGAGTTTTAAGAAGAGGGTAGTTTGGTCTTTTTGACCTCAAATTATATAAGCCCTCACATAACCCTAATGTTACTATTTTCCTTTTCCTAAAACATTAAATTCTCTGTTTCCTTTAGGAAACCCTCATTATCCTAATTCATAACTTAACAAAGAAAGACTTTTGATTTAACGTACGCTTGAAGGTAAGTACCTTTAATCAATTTGGTGTTTTGTTTGTTATTTCTCTTAATGGGAAACCAATTAAAGGTGTAGTGTGGTATTAAATTAGGGTTTTGAGATATTTCAATTAGACACCAAAGTTGCCAAATCAAACATGTTTCGAGTTGCAGATTTAAATCAAGACAAGTAAATATTCCAATCATGCTTAAATTCATGAAACTAAGTAGATTTTATGCTAGATTTGGAGTATTCACTTGATTAGTGAATAATGGGATGGAGGAAGTGTTTAATGATGATGGGACTGAAGAAGTGGCAAGGTTTAGAGGGCTACATAGCCACGGTATACAATCTTATACTTACTTATGAAGAACGTGAAGAGAATTTGGTGAGATGGGTTCTACACAACTAGGTACATCAGCATGTACCTACCATGTTGAAGTATATGGCTAGGTACATGACTTGTGTACTTAGGCGTATTAACAGAACTTTTCATATAGTAAGGTATATGGCCATGTACATGGTTATGTTCCTACCTGTGTTCTTCTACATGATCATATTGTCTAAAAACACTCCTTTAGTAATTCTATTTCAATTTTAGGCAAGTATTACTTACGATAGAGCCAGGGGAAGGGAAAATAGACAACTAATTCTTAGTTAAACAACCTAGTGAAGTTTAGGCCATGTTATAGAGTAAAACTAAGGATTAATTGCTACTTCATGATAAACCTTGAGGAACTTGATAATTGTAAACAAGTAGAACCTAAAACCACTCTTCTAGGTATATGTTTGCTATACTTGCTGGTTGTGCTTACTAGTTACAGTAACTAAATGAACTTAATTTAAATTCGATAATTGACTTGTTTGATACTTTTGTGTAGCTCAGCTTAAAGGCCAAAGGTGGCAAATCCCTAGAAGGCACCCGTTGATTAGTATGTAGTGTTGTCCCCTATGGAGTTGCATATTGGCATAATTCATTTAGATTTTAAGGGTATTAGAGTCAGAGGTGGCAGCTCTCAATACTAGTAGAAAGTTGAGACTGGGGATAATAGTTCTCAACTTAAATTTAAAAATCTTAAAAATATATAATAAATATTGTGGCAAAACTGTAACTACCCCTTTCATTTAGTGGATTCAATTTATTGTGCTTAAAACAATACAATTAAGTCTTAAGCAAAAATAAACCTATTATATAATAATAGTATATTATTTTAAATTACATTATATAAGGTATATTAACATTACAAATGAAACTATCGATAACTTTCTTAGTATTATCAATAATTGCTATAAAAACTTGTATTATAGTTTGAAGTAATATACTATAACTATACCATATAGTTACTTTTAAGTGATTATATTTTAAAATTTCTTTTATGGACTTAATGTATGTTTTATATTTATATTTTTTAAAATAGAAAGATTATTCTAAGTGATAAAAGGAAAGTAGTAATAGAAAGAAATTATTTAGTTGGTTATATACACATATATGCCAATCTTATATATATGATTAATTTATATAATTATTCACCGTTTCTAAGCGCCCATTGTGTGGATGCTTAGCAATATTTTTATTTGAATCCAAACCAAACATCAAACAGTTCGGAGCGATATAACGTCGCAGGTTCTAGTTCTTAGTTCTTACCCATAATTTTTAAAAAATCTGGATTTCATCCCCACAACTTCCGAGAAATCATATTCTCGGCCCTAATCAGTCGCTTAAGACGACAATATAATCCCCTCATTGCCACGACAGTGGAGTTCCTCTGCCTCATCCACTGTTGTTGCTAAGCTACCCAAATCACCATACCAGGTTCTTCTTCTTCTTCTTCTTCTTCTCTCTCTCTCTCTCTCTCTCTCTGTCTCTCTCTTTCTGTGTCTCTCTTAGGCTTAGGGTTTTCACTTCATTAGATTGAAGACATGAAACATGATGTCTTCACATGAATGCATTACATTGTCTAGAGCAAAGCAAGTTCTAAGTAGTTCATAAACCACTCTCTCCATTCATCTCCAATAATTCCAGTTCTTATTCTAGTAGTATTGGATTCTTGCAAGTGAAAAAGAAAATTATATCTTTAGCCGATTGTTTTTCGGTCAGTGGCTCTGTCAGTTTTGAAAATGGGGTGCCTTTCTTAGTGTTTATAAAGATGACAACATTCGTGGATTGGATGATATAACAAGAAGAAATTTTTGTGGAGGAAGGACTAGGTTTTCATGTCCTCAACTGCTGCATTTTTTCTGACTTCATGCCAATCACGTGTTGTCATGTTAAAGAAAATGATTAATGTGTATTCTACTTTTCTTTTTTCCCTCTTTTTCTCATAATACAACATATGATGGAAGGAGATACAGAAAAAATAAGGGAACGGGAAACTTTGGCCGAGCAGGACAATGATTTTTTATTAAAAGTGTCGAGTGGTTATTTGCTGTTGCTTTTGTTATGTATCATGTATGTTTTTATTGAGCTTTTTGGAATTGGTTTTATGCTGAAAGTTCTGACTTGTTTCTGTTTTTGAGATGTACATTACAATTGTGGCATGTGAAACTGAGGAACTAGAGCAAAAGAATAATGAACTGAGAGAGGAAAGAATAAATGATCTTTGCGAATTCTGTTGTCTTTGTTCTGATTTCGTATGTAAAACTTGTAATGGTTGATGGATTTTCAAATCAGAATTTTCACAAGTATGATAGTGAGAAAAACATATTTGGCGTGTTATATAGAAGAGAGGCAGAACATGGGTGATCATTAAGCATGCTGCACATTTTAGAATAGCATTTGCTGTTGCAATAATATTTTGCTCATATTGGTAGTCTTTGACCTAACATGTACAGGTAATATTTTGGCCCAACCTACATTTACTGTTTCACTAGAGTTTGTGTGAATCTTTTGTTATGTTATTCATATTACATTTTATCCACAATCTTATGTTCCATACTAATGGCACTGAGGTTTTTTTCCTTCATACAGGAAGCATCTGAATATGAACAAGATCTTGTAAATGCACTTTGCCTATGCTCGCAAATCAGAAATGCCTCTTGTGGTGTCATCAGCAGTAGTTTGCTCGCTTCCTAACAATGTCAAATCCTTTTATTTTAAACCGAAGGGGCCCACTAATTCAGAAGCAAGCTTTTCAATATGTTGCATACCTTTGTATGATACAAAAAATGAAGTGCAAACAGGTTTGACATGCAGAACCTGGAGATATTCCCAGTTTGTTGTACGAAGCTGTGATAATCAGTCCATCAATGATTACACGTTATCTTTGGATTGGGGCAATCAAGAGGCTGATGGAATTGAAGACGTTGAATCACCTTGGGAAGGTGCTGTCGTTTACAAAAGAGACTTGTCTATTTCACACTTGGAGTACTGCACAACCTTAGAGAGGCTTGGCTTGGATAAAGTTTCATCAGAAACTTCCCGATCAAGAGCTGCTATGATGGGAATACGTGTAACCAAAGCAGTTAAGGATTATCCTCTTGGAACTCCTGTTCAGATATCGATTGATGTCACCAGGAAGAAGAAAAAACTCAGGCTTGATGGAATTATTAAAACTGTTCTGTCACTTGGATGCAACAGGTATTACCTGCTTCTAGTTCATTTTTATATCACCTTTCCCAATAAGTTGTGTGTGTAGATCAAATGCAAATACCCTTTGCCAAGTCAATGTGTTATTTATTCCGAAATGATATTTATGGCATTTAGACTTTGATATGAAGTATAATGCATTTGTGGCGGGATGGGCTCTGCCAATTCTATGTCTTCTTATGGTGTTTTTCCTAGTATGAAACCTTCTCATTGCATGGTGCAAGTTAAAACAACTTTGCATGGTTATGTGGTATCAATCATTAAGGATTTTGTAGCTGATTGCATCATATTGTGAGTTGTTATGTTACTTTGTTGAAACTTCCTATTCTTGATTGTGCCCCAGGTTCAGAATGATGACATACTTTGCAGAAACACAGTGTTTCATGAAATTTAATCACCACATCATGGCTGTTTTACCTGATCCATGAAAGTAGCAGAGATGAGAATGCTAAGATGGATTTGTAAGCACATGATGATGGTTAGAATAAGATATGATTAGAGAAAATGTTTGTGTGACATCCATCCATGAGAAGATGAGAAAAGGACGATTGAGTTGGTTTGACCTGCAAAGACGTGCTTCCAGGGTGTCAAATAGGTGCTGCAACACTTTAGAGCAAGGGAGACCAAAAAGACATGTAGCAAAACAATTATGAGTTATGACATATTTAGTATTAATGAAGATATGGTTTATGACAAATTGCAATGGACAAATAGGTTCCATATAGCTGATCCCACTTAATGAGGATAAAGCTTGAATGATACTGTTTTTCTACTGTAGTTGTTTTACCCAAGGTCATACAAGATGGCCTAGGACAGCAAGTATCTTGCAGAATCCATCTTCTTTGAATTATAGCCTTTTAACTCATTGCAAAAGACATATTAGGTATGCCGCATCCCATATTTATTGCTGCTTGTTCGATCTGTAACATTCTCGGGAGTTGATTCATGCCATGTTGACCTTACAAGTCAAGGGGCTAGACTAGAAATTGGCAAGCTGAGGAAGTTAGTACTTTTAGTTCGATTTGCTGTGCAGGGTATATGAATGCTTTAAAGCTACTGGAAATTCATCTTTCAAGGAATACATTGTTATTGCTTTTCAGTCTTACTGGCTTGTTCAAACCTAATAAAACTGTTCACATGTTTTATATTAATGAGAGTCAAGTGATAGCCTCTTCTACAAGAAGTTAAAGGTGCGAAAAGTGTATCGCTGGACCTAGTCCCTAAGGAGCTAAGAAAAGTTATGAATTATTTTCTTCTTTTCTAGCTGATCAGTTCTTACCTGAGGCTAAACTTACAGATCACTCTGGTTATCATGCTGGGACAGGTGTGGGGAGTCAGCTGCTGAAAGTGTATACTCCAACTTTTCTCTTATACTAAGTGAACTGCCCATCGAAGAACCGGAAGTCATCAATATGGGAGTTATATATGGGGAAGAGAAGTTTAGATCTTTTGATATCGATGAAGAGGAGGAGGGTGATAATGATGCCTCGGTTGACATGGACGACTGGCTATATTTTCCTCCCGAAGAAAAAGAAATCGACATCTCAAAGCATATAAGGGACTTGGTGCACGTTGAAATTACCATAGATAGCATATGCAATCCGACTTGTAAAGGCTTATGCCTAAAATGCGGGGCAAATCTAAACAAGGAAACTTGTAACTGTAGCAAACAAGAGGTGCATAAGAAAGGAAGTGGCCCTCTTAGGGATCTTAAAAGGCTGTTGCAGCCTAAATGATTCCATTCTTTGCTCAGTGTAATGTTGATTCTATATATAGCTGGTACAGAGTTATTTTTTATGCTCCTATACTTAATTATACAATATTATCTCTCTGTTAATCTGTTCCACTTGTCTGTGGATTCATTATATGAATTGACTGCAATTTTTATCGCCCTACATATCAATTTATTGCCCAATGCTAACTCATGCATAACGAATGAGAAAATATAGATATGCAGCAGTTATGAGAATTTGTCTTTTTACACGATCATGCACCCTTTGCACATAGCAATGACACAGCATCTTGTGTGTGCTTCTCAAAAGGCAGTAGCTATGGCATCTTCTGATAAGCGAGGGATGATTGAAAAGGGCATCTAGAACTAGGACAAGGACGATGACATATCTAATGGTCAGGGTGAAATAACTAACAAGGTCAAGGATTTCTTTCGCAAGATTGGTTGGTGTCATTAATATTACTGTCTCAAGACCTTTTATTGAAAGTAGTAAGCATGTAGGGATGGAGCTTTTCTTTTTTTCCCCAATAATTTATCAATTTCTAATCCGTATCTTTTATATGTATGCTATGTATTCATTTTATGTGTATGTGTATCTAGTATTATTATTATTACTATTATTTGGGTGCTTAAACATTTATTTTATATCAATGTTATTCAACGATATGAAGAGGATGGCAAAACAATAAGTCAAAAAAGACCCTAAGCTGCCAAATGCACAATCTAGCACGAGACTTTTGCAGCTGCACCGTTGCTGGATTAAATCGGATACACATTGAAGTTAACTTAAAGATATTGATTGCTGTCAAGGTTGGGAGTACATGGAAAATGATCACCATTATATATTACTTGTAAGAGGGACGTTAAGCATGTGGCTACACCATGGGCTGGTCACCAGCTTTGAAAGTCTTCTGCTCCCTTTCTTTACCCCTTCTGTTCTAGGATCTTGGATAGTTTCTTTTACAGGAAAAATTCCATAACTCGAATGCTATACATCGTACGTATCAAAGTGTAAGCACCACAAAGAAATAATCTCAGAAATTCAATTGCGGTTTTCTTACCTCCACTTGCATCCTCTAGCCAAAAAGGGGTAAGAATAAAGTATCTGCATGACTCACATGCTTCTAGGCAAGGTACGTTTATAATAATTAAGAAGCCTTATAGGACTAGTCACCGACTAAACAACTTGTTCAACACCACCCCAAAGTACGGTCTAATAATTAAGGTCCAAAAATCCTCATGACAAATTGCATGAGATTTATGTTTAAATCCTGATAAAAACACTCTTTTAAGTACCGTACTTTACCGATACAGGATCTTACAGAATGGTTTATGTGCCCAGATAGAGCCAGTATAATTGCACCCATAGGGCCATACCCTTCGCTGAAAAGAGGGACAGGATGAACAAAGTCAAAAATAGGTCACCAAGTCACATGCTTTGACTATTTCCATGTACAAGGAAAATGTTGTAATTCTCCGTTGTGCCATTATAAAGCAAAAGGCAAAACCTAAGATCATCTCTGCAAAATAAAAGCATGTTACAACATTACATCTGCAGAAGACTACTTCCCATATACAAGTGATGAAGAACCTCCCCCCAGACCGTCAAGCTTGGCTCCCAACTTCAGGCAACAATTTGTCCACCCATCACTACAATGAGATAAACAACAGAGCCTGATCAAAAGTGTAGTCGACACTTCACCCTCTTTCCTTAACTAAGTAGCAAACCTTTTATAAGACATTACATGATAGGCCGGCCAGTAAAGGCTTTAGAAGGGAAACAGAGGATGAAAAGCTTAAGTTATGAACATAAAAAGCAGCAGATGAGTCAGCTACTGACCACTTATCTTGTTCACATGGATTAGATGCTGTATCTTGCTATTTACAGTCAAATTACTCTTGATCTAGGTGAACCACTGGGTGTATGGACTCTAAAAAGTGATGGGTCCTGCCAAGGATCATAAATGTATCTTGTGTTTGGGGACTCTGGTCTCATGGAATGTTGAGAGTACTCATCCATGGTGAAACCATTCTGTCTCATTGTAGAGTAGGCAGGGTGAGTAGGAGAGGGTAGAGTACTCCGATGGGAATGCCCAAATTGCCGTAATGGACTTGAAGATGGAGAGACGGGCAAGGATGTAATTGTTCTTGCATTATCCCTGCAGCATACATTTAAGACAGTTGATTTAGTTCACATGTGAACAGTCATAAAGAATATAAAAAAGAAACCATCTAAAGTTTTAAGGACCTAAGACTCCTCGAAGCCATAGAGGTCACAAACCCAACAACTGGTTTTACTGCAAAATCCACATCAGTGGGAAACACGCTGGCTCGATCAGGATGAAGATCTAATGCTGGCTGTTTAACAAGCAAAATAATTATGGAATTAGACTTCTAACTGAATGTCAACATATAAGATAAGAACAACTCGTATGAGATATTTCTAAAAGTCATGCACAAGACAAATGTATGTGAGTCAATAATAGACTCAAAAGTTTGCATATGAGATCTTTTATCACAGTGGGTCCAAATAACAAACATTTTGTGATCAAAATAGTTAAGTAGCAGTGTCAAAGTAGCAAAGAAGTAACTTATCGCTCTTTTGAGACGCATCATTGCTAAAACCATGGGTAAAAGACAATTTTCCCATTTCATAACCAAGTAGAGACCAAACATTAGGATAAAAATGATGGTCTTCTAAGTGTGTGAATAGGATGCACACCACATTGTTCCTAAACTACAGTATTGGACATCAGCTTTACCGGTGTGGTGCTCCCATGGCAAGGTGATTGGAATCCATCCCTTATCATTTCAGAACTAGAACTTCGTGCTGTTTGCTCCTTAACAAAAGGATGGTTGAGTAACTGGGATGCTTTAGGACGGTGCATTGGGTCCCTTTGCAAGCAAAGCTTGATGAAACTTTTAGCACACTCAGAAAGATGGTTCGGAATTTCAGGCATTTCTTTGCTGTTTCCAATTTTAAATATTGCAGCCACCTGTTTAATTCAGTACTGTAAACAGCTGATTTTCTAAAAGTACAAAAGGTGAAGCATGCCAATAAAGAATACTGTGAATCCTGAATCAATTGTCATACCCCTTCATATTGACTCCAAGGTGGTTTTGACATAGCCATTTCAAGAATAGTGCAACCCAGGCTCCAAATATCCACTGGACGACCATACCCATTTGTGTTTATGACAACCTGCAAACCACAAGCAAAATAAAAGTAAATCTCAAAAACATTTATCATTCAACAGAAAAAAGATAATTACCATGAAATTAAGAAAAGTATCTGAGCATGAAACTTTTGCAGCTTTAAAAGACACTTCACAATGTAGACACGAAAAAATTACATACCTCGGGAGCCATCCAGTAAGGACTGCCCTTGAAAGAAAGCATTGATGCACAAGATCTTATCTGGTTCGAAAATGAGAAACAAAGTAGTCCATGTCAAATTAATTTTGTACTAATTCAAAGTCAAAGTTTCCTTTTGGTCATCAGGGAATCACAAACTCATTTTATTCAGTCTAAACAATGAAGTGGGGATTTCTATTGTAAACAAGTACATAAAAACAGATATCTGTGAAAAGGCAGAGACAGAGTCTAGAGGACTTGAAATATGCCAAGGTACTTACTAAAAACGTTAAGAAATGATATAAGAGCATAAAAAAGCAATGCAATTGACTGACCATAATATATTGAACAAAACATTTTGTACCATATCCAAGAGCAAACAAACCCTTAACCCACCACTTGACGTAAAATGATGTAGTTGATGATGCATCAATGACATGCAAATAGATAGATAGTACATGTTCAAGCCAAGAAACAAACACATTCACAAACATATTCTTCACACCCATGGTCATCAATTTCTTATGTAATATTTAAAACTCAAAATGACATGTAATTTAACATAGAGTGGCTCAGATGAATACATGCTTAGCCATGCCAAAGTCTGCAAGCTTGACTTCACCACTGGGACCAACTAATACGTTTGCTCCCTTTATGTCCCTGGCAGACAGTAAAGTAAAATTAGGGACATATGGGGCAGGGGCTCACAGAAAAGGTAACATACAATCATTAGAAAAGTTCCACACCTGTGCACAACATTTCTCGCGTGCAAGTATGCAAGCCCAGATAATATCTGCTTGGTATAACTCTGAATCACAGGCTCATTAAAAGGGCCATACTCTTTAAGTAATTTGTGTATTGAGCCACCAGAGATATACTCCAAGTAAACCGAGAGGGTTTCATCTTCCTGTGAGCAATACAGTACATATTATAACATTAAGTTGACTAGCTCTATCAAGCCAGCTTTAGAAAGATGCATACATGGCAGAGACTTGAGGACTTGGGATTAAAATATTAATGCATACCAATTCACTTCCATAATATCTAACAATGTTGGGATGGGAAAGCTGACTAAGCAAATTTATCTCCTGCAAAAGAGAGAGTGATGGAAATTAACTTTGGCTTTCCAATGAACTGAAGCATAAATGTACATCCTAAAAGAGAACAAAGAAGAAGAAGAAACCTGGTTAAGTTGCTTCAGACTCTCTTTAAATGATCTATCATCACAAGCAACACGAACCTCCTTGATTGCACACATTTGCCCAGTTTCACTGCCAATGGAAAGCTTAAAATCAGTGGAACTCTCAAATATAAACAAAGCACTACATTAAAAACATAGGCACTCAACTCATCTAAAGTTGGGTCATCATTTGTTAGACAAAATAAAAGTTGCCTGATATAATATCATGGGTTGATAGCATTTAACCAAATTAAATATCAAACACAAGCAGCTCCATGTTAAGAACTATTTCAATCAACTAACAAAACAATGAGAGTTACCAAAATATTCTACATCTCAAAACCACCAATGAGAATGCACCAGTCTGCATTTCTCATCCCCAGTTCAGGAGAAATAATGCGCATTCAATTTTGACAAGAAGATTGGCATTGTGAAGACTCTACAAGTAAGCCTTAATTGCTGAATGGCCAATCTTAAGATGAGGTACAAAGGAGTTTTGTAGTTACAGATGCTAAAAGAAATGGTCAAGCAAGAACCAACCTCCCTCCCAATTTCTAAAGCATACTTTTGTTCATAATTTCTAGAAACCATTGAGAAAGTAAGCTTTCACTGCATATGAGCAAAAAGAAAGAAAGTATTACATGTTAAAACCAAGGTATACATGTCCAAATGTACCGCTTCCCAAAAGCTTTCCTCTTCTCCATTTTGATGCAGCACGAGTTGGGCTCTCAGGAACAGGAGTTCTGGTACCAGCCAATGCAGACGGACTTACTGGAGAACCAGGAGGGAGAGGCAGTGGATGAGATTCATTTGCAGAGTCATCTTGCCTGACAGTGGGCGACACAGGATGACAACCAATAAAACGATGATGGACAGGCGATGTAGGGCTAGTGGGTCCCCTTGACCCAGGACCTGGGCTCCTTGACCTTGCATCTGACCTAATATAGGCATGTAATCTGCTATCAACACATAATAAATTACGTAAATCAATTAGCTCCAGTCTAGTGCTCTAGAATCAACACACACCATTACTTCTGTCCTAAGTCTCAATCATCAAGAAATCAAGTGCCACTTAACTAAACATCTACTGTTGTTTAATAAATTTGTTGCACATATACATACATGTACAAGCAGACCTAAACTATGTCTACCAACCGAGTCTTTCAAGAGAAATACTTAGAAAGATGTGTGCTTGAAAGACTAGATTTAGCTCCTCCTCTTCTGATGTATTAGTTGATATAGGTACAGCAAATTGAGATTAGAATTATTTAAGAGGAAATCTGGCTACACTATATTACTTAAAAGGGAAATGAAAAAATCTGAAGGCTAGAACACACTAGGTCATGTAATCTAAGTAAAAGGAGAAAGAGAGGGAAACTTCCAAATTTCTCATTTCTGATGTAAGCTTTCATAATCAGAGTGATGTAAGTAATATTTCACTGTTCTTTTCTTAAGAATAATAGCACTAAAACCAAAATCACCGATCTTGAGTGGCACTGCAATTAAAAGCACAAATTCAGCACAATTGCAAAAGGACCCAAAAACACCAAGTCATTCCATTTACAAAAAAGGTCTTCAATAGGAATTGAAACCAGACAAAAGCCTTTAATAAACTACTAAAGCATGGAACTTTACTCTTAAATGCCAACTCATAACAACACAAAATCACAAATTAGCTCCTAATAGCATAGCAGTTAAAATCAAATAATACCATCCCAGCTCATTTACAAAATACACATAAATTTATGGAATTCTTCAATAGACCACTAAAGCTTGATAACTTTACTGTAAAGTAATAATTAACAACAACCCAAAATCACAGCGGCGCCCCTAATTGCCATGGCAAATAAATCAAATATTCCCATCTCCGCTCATTTACAAAGTACCCACAATGAAACCAAATAGCACCCTTCAATCAAACTCTAGAAACTCAAAACCTTATTTAAAAGGTGACAGTTGAGACGAACCAAAATCACCAAATAGCATATGAACTGAAATCAAATCAAACTTACAAAACAACACATCAAATAAACCAAACAGAATCCTCCAATCCAACACTTAAAGCTCCAAGCTTTACCCTAAGAAACCACCAAGCACCAATTCCATCAACTTTAAAACCCAAACCATAGACAAAACCAAACAGAAACTTCAATTAGCCACTAGAGTATGAAACTTAATTTGGGGGAGGGAAGGACAGGCTTTTCCTCTTTTTGAAAACAGAACTAATTTTACTCATTTTCTGTTGACATTTTCCATGTGATTAACGAGGCTACAGGCCATCCCACTACCATTTATCCTAAGAGCAACTGGTTAGCACAACCAATTAAGCCTGATGCAGTGATGTCTAACATTTGAAAAAAATTTATTATAAAGAAATTTGATAAAAGTCCAAAAAACGCCCGCAACAAAACAACCATGCCCTCAAAATCAAATCAAAATTCCAAAACATATTCATCAATCAAACCAAACAGAAGTCTCTCGTAACGTTACTATCAAAAACAAACCTAAAGGGATCAAACAAAGCGTGGTCAGGATTCACAAGATGTTGTCGATCATCGGCTGTAGACCCAGAAGAACTAACACTGGAAACAGACAAAGACCAATTATCGTTCAAAGGTTGCGGTAAAGGATGGCATGTCTTCTTGTCTCCACCGTCGGAATCGAAACCTGAGAACCCACTAGGAGATACCGGTACCGCGTCTTCTGAGGACTTACTTTGGCTTCTTGGGTCCTCTTCTTTCCTCTTGGAGGACTTTCGTGGCCGCCACCAACCGCGCATTGTAGAGGGCGAGGAAGAAGAGAGAAAGAGAGAAAGTGAAAGTAGGGGAAGGGTTTGGGGATTCTAAGTGGGGAAGGTGGGTAGAAATGGTGCTGTGAAGAAGCGAAGTTGCCAGGAAGAATGCCACTGGTTGTGTTTGTGAACCTAAACCTTTCCAGTCTACTTTCTTTATCTTTCCCTGGTTAAATGGCAAGAGGGGAATTTGGGTGGCCTCTTTTAATAGAAAGCATGGACAATGAAACATGTCGATTTCTTGTGTTGCACACTTCCCATCTTATAAAATTATTGGAAGGATGTAACGTGGTATACTAAAATTATTATTCGAGTTAGAATTTTTTTTATATATATTAATTTTCTAGAATATTAAAACAATTTATTGGGAAAAAAGAAAATAACTTTTGTGATATATAACTTTAAAACTAGTTTCTTCCACTTTAATATCTATTTATATGTCATTATTAAACAAATTCCTTCACCTTTCAAACATTATATTTTCATTCATAAAATTCTATAAATTACCCTAAAATAATTCTATACATTTGGTATAAGTGCAAGGCTAAAGTAATTTATTGAAAAAAAAAATAATTTTTAAGAGAAATGACTTTAAAATATATAATATTAACAAAACTTCAAGGCATTTTGATCAATTCATCAATTAAATTCAATACGAGATTGTGATTGGAAGGATTTAAAAGAAAAATTGAACACAACTTCCTTTTCTATTTCCTCAATCATTAGGATTACGATTTTTGCAATATACACTTTTATTTGAAAAAAAAATGTATGTAAATTGAAATTGAATAAATGAAGCAACCATAAGTTCAATATTCGAAACCTACGAACAACATTTTCATTGACAAATTCCCACAAACGACCAAAAAAATAAAATAAAATCATAAATGGTTAAGTGGCTTTTCTGTATTTAAGGAGGATGAGAAATAAAAAGAAAAAAGAAAAAGAAAGAAAATATTTAAAAGAGAAAGAAAGAAGAGAAAATGGGATTGTATTAGTGTGAAATGACACATGTTTAGAGATTCCAAACACATCTTTTCTTTAGATTTATTGTAGCATAAAGTGGAATGTTATTATTAGATAACATGAATTGCATTTTAAAGCTTAATAATGAATCGTCAAACATCATAATTCTTATTATGTAGTCACTTTTTATAGTTAGCACCATACTTAATGATAACAGATTATCATTAATATGAATAAAAAATAAATAAATAAAACCCTAGACCAAAAAATAAAAATATTTAGGCAATTAAGATGATGTATTTCTTAAAAATGTCCATTGCATTTAAGCCATTTTAGATGGGTAGATTTGGATTATTAATTGTGATTAATAATAACAATGATAAGGAAGAGTAAAAAGGCAACATGCCTATGCAATATATGCCTAACGAAGTGGATGGAGGATTTTGGGGCGGCTCTGGTAGGCGGCGGAGCAACAATTAAAATTAAAATGATGTGGAATCTTGTAACGTACGGACAAACCCTAATATCACAAAAGATCCGATTCCATGTTCCTCTCTATCCCGAAAAGTGAAATTATGAAATTCTCCATCTTATTGTTTCTAAATTGATACAAGAAAGTGGCAGTGATTCCAATCGTACGGTTGTTTTTTTCTTTTTTTCTTTTTAATAAATAATCTAAAAGCTACTATATAAATTTTAGGGTTTTCCTTTTTTTCTCTTTTTTATTATTTTACATCTAAGGTTTGAAGTGTTCAGATATTATATCTAATTAAACTTTTAATCATCAAAATTTAAGGTAAAAAAATTATCAAAATTTACATTTAAAACTTAAAATCATTAAATATGATATTTAATCTAGTTTTCACATATCGAATTTAATATCTTCATTACTTTTAGAAAGATGCAATATGTAATAATAAATATTCATTAATTGAAGAGTACATGTAAATGATGAGACATACTTAGCCAATTTAATGAGTAAGAGCTCAATTAAGATGATATCTAATAACAAAATTCAAATATAAAGTAAAATAATAAATATATAAAGTTTAGATAATAATTTTGATATTATTTCTTTTTTCTTTTTTAGATCTCTCTAACTAAATCTTTATGAGTTTTTCAAATTAATTTGGTGGCATATTATGATATTAAAATCGAGCTAAATGGGATAATGTATTTGATTAAATAAAAGTTTCTTTGTCTTATTCTATGTGTCGTTTATATCCACCAATTTGTTGCAGCATACAATGGTTATCTAATTTATATACATTTCGTTGCTTTTGATTAGCACGTGATTAAAAGAAAAATACAATGAGATAGAAACATAAAACAATCATAGGACTCTAGGACTCTATTTCAATGGATTCAACAAGAAATTTATGTTTCGATAGGTTCCAAAACACAAATGCAATCAATAAAACTGCATTTAGCAAATAAATCTACATTAGTATGAATGGTTAATAAGATAGTAGATGTGTGTATAATAGGAAGTTCCATGGAAACAGTGCCATCTATGGAGGTAGTATAGACTCATTTGGTAACTTGCAAATGGTTAATATTGGGATAATCATGTATTGACTCAATTAATAAAGCGTAAATGTAATATTTGATTGAGTAGTGAGGTATTGTATGGCATAAACATTGCCACAATAGGCAATAAAGTTGATAATAAATATTAAACGTGTGTCCTAAGATGTCTTTAACTAGACAATGGAGTTTAGCTAATATTGGAAAGATGCATGCGATACCTTTTGGGGAGGTCATGATTTTCTTTGGTTATATGTATCTCAAGGAAGCAAAAGTGGTTGTTAAATCTTTCATGGCTAATTGATGGAGGATTGTAGTGATAAAAGAAAAGTGTAGAGATGAATTGTCACTAGCTAGGTATTAGTAATCACATAGAGTAGATAATTGTAGAGGTTTTAGTTTGCTTTGCATGGATCCAACATGGAAAAGGAATTTGTTGAATTAGTAAACTAGGTATGGAGTTTGTTTTAGATTGCACATGGAGTTTTGCAATAAGGTAGACATTATTTGTATAGCAAGGGTGGCAAAACCATGAGGCTATTTCTTGAAGACCCATTTAGTGTTGAGACTATGAAGAAATGTACTTTGACATCAAGTTCATCAATGTCAAAGTAAAAGAGATAACATGAGAAAAGACTAAATGAATGGTGGTGGGTTTAGTAACAAGATTGGATGTCTTAGTGTAGTATATATTATCCCAATAAGTGCATCAGTATATAACAAGACAAGCTTTGTAATATTCAAAATATGCCTTTATAGTCATATATAATGTGATAAATTTATGTATTACCAACAACACTTTGGTTTGGTTAAGAGTGATATGTATCTAGCTTTTGCTTTGAACTAGATAATTAAGTCTTTGATCATTTTAGCAACCTGGGTAAGGTGACAAAAGACTTTAGTATAATGTCTAGGCTTGGATGGAAAGGAGGAAGAGTATAGATTGAGAATCCACCAAGGTGTATAATTTTGGATTTAAGGTAGGTGATCATATGGTAAGTAATGGCTATGGTGAGAATGAGGTGACTAAGAGAGGATTTTATAAGAAGGGTTAAGAAGTGAGTATGGAACAAGGAAGACATAATAACATGCCTAAAATCATAGATTGATCTTAAGTACAATCAAGTGAAGATTTAGAATTCAATTTAGGGCTATGGTTAAAGATTTCATGGGATTTTCAAATTAGTTAAACTATAATATGAAAAGGATGTGGGCAGTGCAACATTAGATATTGTGTACTAATCTTAAAACTGATTAGGTTTAATAAAAATATAGATTGATATGACGCATAATCTATAATGTAGTCATGTTTACTAAAGGAGAATGTAATATGATGTACATATCTCAATCAATGATTATATGCTACGATCTCAAAGAAAATGATATTTATGAGATATTTGCCACAATTGATAAGCAAGTGATAAAAGAATTGAGACTTAACATAACCAATGTCCACAGAAAGTGCATCTTGCTAAGATCTCTAATACTAATTATGGTATGCCTAAAGTTACTCACCTATTCTAATTAAATAACACTTTGAAGCCAATTTTGTGGTTTTGGATTGATAAAATTTGGACTTCTATGTGCTTATATATATATATATAGACACATACATACATATATATAATAAAAGGATATGAATAACTAAAGAATTGGATTCCAAACACAAATGTCTAACAAAACCATGACTAATTCTAAGAATGATATTATGCATAATCTTAGAAATAGTCAAGGAATTAACTAATAACCTCACATTACACACAGGGGCTAGATCTCAATAATTTAAAAGACAAAGTTTGTGGTATGTAAAGTCTAATAATAATGAAAATACAACTCATAAGCCTTTTATACAATGGTTTAATGCTAAAAAGGCGGAGCAATAATTAAATAAATAATTTAAAAAGATATTAAGTTGTGCATAACAAGCATTGCATTCAAATGGCATGTGATGACATTTAAATGAAGTCCATTTGATTTCTATTGAGTTCTATAGTTGCTTTGCATGGGTTGTGCTTTGGATGATGACTTAGTCTTAATTCCCATTACACACATAGAGATAAAGGATGTGTAGAGACATGACAAGTAGGGTAATGATAGGTGAGAGGTGATTAAAGGGTGGAATAAGGACTAAAAGAATACATTCAGATGTAGTTGGTTATGGTAAGGGTAGAGTAACTAAGGAGCGAGGTAGTTTGAGATTCCTTGGGGGAAGTATAGGTAGAGGTGGTAATATGAATAAAGAATTGTGAAGAATGAGATTCATATCAATTCTAGCAGAACATGCATCAAATGAAGAAAAGAAGAATTCATTTGAATGAACCAAGGCAACATCTAAACGAACATCCAAAGGTGTATATCTACACTTTAGTAAAATGGCTCGATACTCTATTCAAATAAAGTACTCCAAGGATAGCAAAGTCTAGCCCTATTTTTCAAAGTTATAAGTGAGTCAAATGATATCAGTGCTATTCATCTTTTCATTAGAGATGTCTTAGTCACTTTACACATTTTTAATGTGTTATGTGTCATTCGATTTAATAGAAGCATGATAGAAATAATAAAATTGCATAAACTTTGAAATTACTCAAATAGTGATAGAATGATTTGACATACTAAATTCATTCATGTAAAATGCATATATGCGAGATAATAAAAAATAAAAAGAAGAAAAGAATTGAAATTCATTAAAAAAATCGCTAGTAAAAATGTTCAAAATTAGGTATATAAAAACTAATAGCTATTGTAAAATTTCGTGGGCTTTCATATACGTGCTTTAGCGTAAATAAATGTTAATTTTAGTGTTAAAAGTCACAAACATAAAAGTAGTGCTAGAAATTAACGATGACTTGTATAAATTGATCAAAGGTTTTATTGTAGTCTAGTTAAGGGGAAGATAATGAAATTAAATTTATTTTTGAAATTTGTCCCAATAGAGTTGAGATACTTTTGAGATAATTTTTCCTATAACACTTTCGTATCACCTATTTACTACAATGGTAATTAATGGGTTTAATTCTTGTCAATTAGAGTTTATTAAATAGATTATGATGAATGACCTAAGTTGTTATACTATGTGGTGCCATTGGTTTATTGTAACGAATTAGCCAATAATTTGTGGCTCCTATTAGCTTATTTAACTTGAATAATTTACTTCTTAGGACTATCCCCTTTTTGCAAATCTCATCAGGAGGTGATAGTATTGTATGGAAATGTAGATTTATGGAAAGGCAGACCCCCTTCCCATCGGCTTTCAAAGCTTGGCTATACTATGCGTAACAAAGATTGATGAATTATTAGAAGACCTTGTTAGTTGATTGAACCTCCTTTGTATGCTTTTGACATCTTTTGGGAGGTCTATTACTTTTTACTTAATAAATAATGACTAACATAGATTATTGTCATAATGATCATTGATCAACCCATTTTTTGATCAATTACAACTAATAAATTTTAATCAAAAGTTAGTTTTATAATTAATACTTATATTATAAAGGATATTATTAGAAAATAATTAGTAAATTTCTCTAAGTAGTGTATGTATTTTTAGTATAAGTGAAGCAATGCTATTTTTGTATTCTTTTTTCTATTACCCATGAAATTCTAATAAACCAAACATCGAAAAAACCATTCTTAGATAATAACTATTATGGCACCTTTGATTGACATTATAAAGGTGGAATACAATGGCTATTCCTCACTAGCAAACTAATTCTTATATTTGGTTGGTGAAATGATTATTTCACGGTGTTATTATTAGTAAAAAACAAAAAATTAATTCCTTTATAAAATTAAGAGAATAACTATTATTTAATTATACTCCTACTTTAATCCATTATGTAAATCAAATATGCTATTAATATATCTAACTAATAGAATTCATATTTCAGGTAGTAATCAAGCTCCTTAGGTTTTTAAATTAACTTAGTGATACTAGCCCGAATGCTTTATGTACATAGAGGCTATGGTAGGATGTTTTGTACCTAACCTCCATAAATAATTTTTTTTTTTCTATACTATCTATAGGCTTTGTTAGTACCTAGAAATTAATTATACTACATATCATGAGGGAGAGAGGGAGAGAGAGGGGGAATACGTGTACATAAGGATAATACGCATAGTTTGTTGAAATGTAGGCATGGGTAACTTTCAATGGGAACACGACAGCAATTGGAGTAATAGAAGCTGAGCTCTCAATTAGAAGGGACAAGGTCCAACTGTGGTGTGCATAGGGGGACCGGTACTACAGCATTTGGTTTTATTTCACACCATCATCAGGTGTGGAGCAAGCAACAACCTTTTTCCCCATTGGTGGCGCAACCTTATCCCCCCCCCAACCCCACCTCGCACCACCCCTTGCCACGTTAATCGCCATGTCTTTCGTTATTGTTCGTAAGTTGACTTTTCATATATATATCATTAAGTGGTTTAGTTGTAATGTATCGCAAACGTGCACGGTAGAGATTCATTTCAAGTTGGTAACATAGGTTTACACATGGGGTCGGATAGACATGTCTGAAAAATGCATGTAACAATATATATATATATATATATATACACTAAATGAATATATACCCATTTGTTATATCTGTATTTTAAAATAGGGTTTATATGTGTTTTGCTTTTATGGATTATATCATTACTTTTGTAACCAGTCTACTTTCTTTATATTTAAGCATTAAAAATTATTGGTTATATATGGTAAATAGTAGAACAACTCTCATTTTTTAGTATTGCAAAAGAAATCAAAATAACCCTCATTGTATTTGTTTATAAATTGGAATAAGCTTTCACTGCTAATTTTTGGGTAAGAAGAAGCGGAATGAATAAATGTCGAGACATATAGTAGCCCAAAGAGGTTTCACTTAACATTTCTATAGCTAATGATGGAATGAATTAATGGCTAATTTGATTTTCTCTTTTTAAATATAAAAAATCATTTTTTTTGTTATTTTATTTTAACATATCAATTTAGCTGCACTAAAAATCGCTAATGATTGTAATTTCTTGAGATTATTAAGATATTCGACGATTTAAAGGTTTTCATTATAACAAATATTAAAAAAAGTTTGAAAGATGCTTTTTTACAAAACAAACACAATATAAATGAATGTAAAAATGAAAAGATTTAATTGCGTGATCGAAATTCTTTCATTATTCACTCATACAAGGCATATAAATCATGATATAAAGCAGTAATTTATTAGTTTTTCTGTTTGGGAAGAGTTGAAAGTTTTGATAAATGGAGTATGCACGCAAGCTATTGCTATTTGTCGTTCTTGCAATGATTATAATTCTTGAAATCAAGACTGAATTTTTCTTGAAATGATGAAGATTCCAAAAATGCAATTACTTTTTAGTAATACAAACGATCCGACTTAGATTGAAGAGCTCCTTAGAATTTTGGACCCTATTCTAAACATTAAAAGAAAAGTCAATTGTGCTAAGGACATTAAATATAAAAACATTTTTTTTATAATTAAATCAAGTATCTTTAATAAGTGCTCTAAGAATATCTATAAATAGGGTTCATAATATTTGTGGTATGTTTAGTTGTGGAATAAAGTAAAATAAGAATAAAATCATAATTCTTAATTCCTAATTCTTAAAGAATAAAATAAAGAAATAATAATTATAATTTTACTTAATTACACTTAAAAATGATAATATTAATAAATTATGAATATATTTGAAAATGTCAAAATAACTTTACCCCTTATGAATATTGGGTTAAATTGTTAAAATCTCATGATTAGAGTAAGGAAAACAAACAGGAAAAAACCATTATTCTTTTGGCTTTTAAAAAGGAATTGTATTTGGAATTTGCTTCATGAAGCTTGCTCGTCATTTCTGCATCTTCTTAGCAACATATCTCATCTAGTAACCTTGGCGTAATGAAGCTTTTCGAGTTTGCCATATATATCTATATTAAGTATTTCCAGATGTTATTGGTGTTTCCGTATTTTTATTTTGTGTCGAATTTATATTAAAATTAAGAATATATAAAATTAAATAGAAATCATAGATAATTAATTAAATATAATCACATTTATCAATTGTAGCAATGTTTTTATGTTTTTAGTTATATCGCTTTCTTTTTTTTTTATTATCATATTTCTAATCATGTCATATATATATATATGTAATGTTTCAAAAATTTTGAAAAATTATATAAAAATTAAAGAAAATAAGTAAAATAATAGATACTTTTAGGTTGGGATAGCAAGAACCACAATTTTTGCAATATTAAGATTTTGGGAAATTATGATGAAAAATTTAAAATATCGTGATACATTAATATTATTTTAATAATTTACGAATAACAAAAAACTTATGAAAAATAATAATAGGCTTTAAAATAGAAAAACGAGTAAGACATGAAACCCATTTAATAAATATAACAAACAATAAGAAATAGATATTTAAAACAATTGGAAAGAATAATCGTATGCGAGGAAAATGATAACAAGCTTAGAATTACAAATTATATGAAATATATCACTAAATAAATTTAGGAAACGAAGTATGTTGGAAAATACCCACATATATGTATAAAAAAAATTGCAAGTCTTAATTATAGTTCGCACAATTTAAAGTAAAAGAAACATTAAATAGAAAGCGAATTACAAACAAACATTTAATAAACGATATAGTAAGTTAAAATCATAAGTTTAGGATTTCCGAATAGAAATTTCGAGCAAATATTCGTACTTAGAATAATCAAGTTAACTTAGACGTAAAGTTTCATATAAAGTATCATAATTTAATAAGATACTAATATGTGTACTAAACAAACCAATAAACGAATAATTCCTTATATTTATCAAAATCTTTATTCTATTTTATTTATTTTCTTCTTTCTTTTTCCTCTCCTAGCTGGCCATGCATTCCCTTCCCTGGTACCATGTCCTAGCTCCACCGCATCATTTTTCTTTCCTTTTCTTCCCTTTCTATTTTCTTCTTCCTTCTTTCTTCTCTTTCTTCCTCTCCTTCTTATCTTCCCCTACTACTGCTGCGAAGAGTCCCTATCACGAACTCTATCCCCTCTCGTCTCCCTTCCCAATTTTTCCCTTCTTCCTCCTCGGATCCTTGCTTTCTCCCCTAAACCTCCCACCTCAAACTAAACCCAAGACACAAACCTTGGAACCATACCTTAGGAAACCCTAATTTCCAACTCGAAAAGAAACCCTTGCTGTCTACACCGGCTGAGATCTTCCTTGGCAGCGAGCTTGAACAGCTTGAAGCCCAACCTCATCTCCACTACAAAGACTCGCTAGATCATAGACTGGTAACTTCTAGGCAGCCAGGTGACCAATGGCGAACGACAAGGCGAAGAAGAGGGGGGAGTGGGTCAGTGGTTGTGTGCGAGGCTTGTAGTACTCTGTCTTAGGATTCGAGAATATAAGCCTTGCTCCGGTTAGGTCATGGTAGCTACTCTATCCAGGTGGTTGGTGTTTTGCGTGATGTGTGTGTGAGGAGTAACGTTTCGACAAGAGAGGGATAAATTTAGTGTTACGGTGTGTATGTATGTGCATGAGGTGGAGGAGCCACCTTATTGCAACCGTGTATGGGTGTGTATGTGTGAGGGAAAAGGATAGCAACAGCGATAACATCCAAAAGAGCAACAACAGTAGCGAAGATGAAGATGGCATGGCATGCTCTAACTTCTAGGCTAAAAGGCATGGTGTGATATGATCAGGCATCCAACTGAAGCAAGCCAAATTCTAGGCGAGGAGATGGATGATATGGATAGCAACAACAACGATCAACGAGAAGACTCACAACATCTTAATGAGAAAAGTGTCAAATGTGATCTAGTCCTAGCGACAATGTCTAAGCACCTAGAAGCAAGGGAATGAGTGGAGTCCAATTGGGGAAGATGAAAAATAAGAAGGAGAGAGCTAATGGCATAATCGAAATCCATGGTGAGTAACAAGAGAATACGTGGTTATGTGTGCATGATTTGGTGTTCTAGCTAAGAAAAACTATAAATAAATGTATGCATATAGATGTAAGGTGGAGAGGGTGACATGAGATTAAGAGGGAGCGGTTAGATGTTGAAATGGAAAAAGAAGAAATAAGGAAATAGAGATGTCTAATTGAGGAGAAGAAGTTTAGGAGATTATGTGTGTAAGAGAAGAGAAGGTGTGCATGAGGAAGAGAAGAGAGGGTTGCAAAGTGCAACTGTGTGTGTTTGTGTTTGTGTGCGTGGTATGATTGTGTGTGTATATGTGTCGGTGTGTGTGCATAGTGTGTGTGTATGGTGTGTATGTAGTGTTCGGTGTGTAGGAGATATGAAGTAGAAGAGGGAAAAGAATTGGGAAAAAGGATTGGTAAATGAAGAACAAGAAATGAGAAATGGAAGATGTTTAAGAAGAAGAAAAACATGGAGGATTAGAAGTAAAGGTTTGAAATATATACATACAAAAATGTGGGCTAGAGAAGAGTGAAAAGAAATGAGAAGAAGAAGTGAGAAATTGGAGAAGTCTGAGGGTTGAAGGGAGTCTAGCAAGGGAGCAAGGGAGAAAGTTATGGGTAAGGGAGCCAAGAGGAAGAAGAGAATAAGGAGAAAGGAAGAAGAAAAGTTGGAAGATGGAGAAAGAGGGAATTGAAGACGAAAAAGGGTGAGGAAAAGAGAAGAAGAGCTGGAAGATGAAGTCAAGATAGTATTGATCTTATGTATGTATATAGATGAAACTTGTGTGTACGTGTGTTTATGACGTTATTACAATGGAGGTGGGCATGTGCGTAAAGGATTGTCAATGTGTGTAGTGATGGAAGCGTGAGTGGGGAACTTAATGATATGCTATAATGTTGTGATTGGTTGGATATGTTGTGCCAAATCTTAGTATATTGCATATGTGTCTTTCCTTGTTTGTTTACGATTGCAATTGTGGTGATTTTATTATCTCCTTAGTAAACAATAGGGCAAAGAAGTGGGAAAGGAAGTCACACGAAGAAACTAATAATTAGGTAAATTACGAGTAAATAAGAGTGTAACAATATAGAGATTAGAATGGGTTATGGGTAGATAGCACTATCTCGACAATAGCATCTTGCCCTAGTTGCTAATGCTATCACTACAAATTTAATGTCCAAATTTTGATTTGTTTTCACAAAACTAAATTAATACATGTAAACTTAATTTTTTCTATGTATATATGTATAATGGGCATTTATGCATAGACGTATGAGATAAATTATATATCATTATGTACATGTATAAAGATCTAATTCTGAATATATATATATGCTTAGACAAATTATTTTCCTACTATACCTATATAGGTTACATTCATACCTATAATTATACAATCATAAATAAAAGTCTTTATTTTTCAATGCAATAATTTTATCTTCTTACATCTCTTGAGTATACGAGGAAAAATATTTAACAAATTTATCCTTTAGTTAAAATACATTTATAAATCTATATATACATATATCTATATATTTGTACACGTAGGTATTTGAGGACTTGGAAGGGATATATACCTATGTGGCTACCCTAATTGACTTTTGAATGCATAAAACTAAGTATATGAGAGGTGAATGGTACAAAGGTGTTGAGAAATGAGGATTGTAGTCCAAACTTCAGTGGTTGATTGACGGTTGAAGAGATTTGAACTAGATTATACTATTATTTAGCTAAAATTTTATGCCTAGCTTGATCGTTCCATCTGGTTAGCTTGGCTTTCCTTGCTTTATCTGTGATGTGAAATGTATGATCTCTTCTTGTTGCGATAAATGTGATTGTAAAGTGTAATGGTTTTTGCTTATGGGATTGATTGGGTCCCTAATGTTTGTCATTGAAATTGTATTCTTTAAAGGCTCGTTAGTTTACTTTATTGCCCTAAATGTGGATTGGCCTATGATTTTCTATTGTTTTATCATCTTGAACCAAATAATCAAAGAATCAGACTCAAATAAAACTGGACATGCATTACATGAGACATTGCATGAGATTGAAGGCCATCACTACTATAGGATGCTCTAGAAGTTATCATAGGATCACTGTTCTGCTAAGTGCGAACTAAGTGATTAGGGGATTGTCGCGCTTTGACGGTTCTGAGTCCGACCTCTCTCTTGTGGGTGTGTAAATGCTCGGTGTAGAGAGGCACTTGAGCTAGATCACTAAAGTTAAGACACAGTTATAATAAAGTGATAAGAGTACTTATATTGTGTGTACGACCTAGGCACTGATGGTAGCTTCGAAATCTCCAAAGTTGAGCACAAGCGGTGAATTGATTGTTAAGTTAAGACAATTGCAATGAGAAATTAGAAGATTGAAGAAAAGAGATGAAGCTTTGATTGATGAAATAGGTAAGTTGGTAGGAAATAATCTAAGAAAGTTTTTTGATTTGTTACATAATGTGGTTTTGAATTTGGAGAGAAAAAGTTTCAAGCTTTTTGCCTATTTTTTATTTTTAGCCGCAAGTTCGTATTATGGTTTTTGGTGGGTTTAGTAAGTGGATAAAAAAAGGCTTTGAAGTGAGATTTTGAAGGTTTTTTTTTTTGTGTGGAAATTTTGAGTTAAGAGAGTTTTAATTCAGGAAGGCTTTGGAAATTTATTTGAATGCTTTCTTGGTTAATTTGTTGGAGATGTTGAGGAACTTCTAATTTTTAGGTTCAGCATACCCATCCTCTTCATAGCTCTTCTTCTTCTTCCTCAAAGGTTCATACGTTTACATCGTAATTTTTTTGTTAAAATGGTAGTCATATAGTTTTGATTTTACTTGTTTAAAGCCGTATAAGAATTGGTTAAGAGTAAAGTAAGGTTATTTATTATGGGTATGTGCATTTTCTTTGTAAATATCAAGTATTTTTTTGAATTGTTGTTTGTTAAGAATATGAATTATGTAGAAAGTAAATTATGTTTTAACTTGGCGTCATCCGGTTCCTTCAATTTAGGGTACTAGTATTGTTGGTTTAGTTTTCTTTGTTTTTTCTAGTTTCATTGGATATTAGTTTTGGTCATCCATTAAAGTTTGTATTTTTAGGAGGCTTTAGTGAATTTTTATGAAATTATTAATTTTTAGAAAAAAAAAAACATTTTCTTTTTTTATTCCTCACATGTTAATTATTTTCCTTTTTGCAATCCATTTGGATGTCTTAGTTGGCTTGTATTATGTTAAATTAATTTTATAATCCACATTTTTGTCATGATTGGATGAGCTATCCATGTAATTTAATAGTAGTAAATAGTGAGGTATTATAAGTAACATAAAAAAGTTTACTTAAGTAGTAAATTGATTTTTTTATAGTTCAGGTAGTTAATTATAAAAATAGTGAAAGTTGAGGTTTTAAATGTGACATTAACCCTTAAGAGTATGGTTATTTTGTTATGTAAAATAAATTTTTATACCATTATGCATATGGAACAATTTTTTTTTTTTGGGTTTTATGTAGTACTTTTAGTTCCTTGTATTTAGTGACATGATTTAATATGTAAACCAAATAAAGAAGTTGTTATAGGCTCATAACGGCTTGTGACCCAAGAGCTTACCTCGATCAAGTAAAATTATAAAATAGGAAAGTACTTAAGTTGATAGGTACAGATTAGAAAAGTAATCTGACTCTTTTGAGGAATACATCTTAATGAATCATTCCTAGAACAAATAGGGCATTTTTAAGAAAGATTTACTTACAAAAAAATATAGCACTATACAAACATTACAAATAGGAAGTCTCTTCAATCAGGTAAAGCATCTAATACCCTTCACAAGTTTGATTGTCATACCCTCATATTGTACCCTCATTCACTTATGGTATCACGATAACTCACGTTTGTTCATCTAACAAGTTAGAGTTCATGAGTTATATAACAAAATTTGTAGCTCTATTAATTAACTTCTTATGGATTTACTTCCACGCCTTACATTAACTAATAATCAATAACTACAAAAACATCTTTTGCTTTATTTTATTTTAGTTAGAGTATGACACTATGATAAATTCACGTTTATTATTTAGATTTACAAGCCTAGATAGAAGTTCGAGTTTAAATCACTTAAATAAATGAACTTTATTCTAAGTTCAATCTCGAATCAACTTCTTTATAAATTGAGCTTGAGCTAAACCAAGCTTAAAGAGAGCTTACCTTAACTTAGCTTATCTATAGTTCTACTTTTAACTAAATATCTTAAATAAAATTTACTACACCATCTTTCATCATCCATATTTGTAATTTTTGATTAATAAATGTTTATTATGACATCTTTTTAAAGATAATGAAGGTAGTGAATTGGATAAGTAAATTACAAATTGTGTTATGATACTTAGCAAGTTTAAACTTTAGGTTTAATTTTTGATAAACATGAGTTCTATAAGGTAAATCATTTAATAATTTCAAATACACACACACATATATATATATATATATATATATATATAATATCCTTATTCTCATCAATATTATGATAAGATATTTTTTTACTATAGAATAGACTAGATTTAGATATATCTCTTATTTTATTTTATTTTATTAAGAGTGATATATTATTTATATAAATGATGAAGTGATACACAATAATAAATAAAACTTTAACACATGAGAGTATTTATTATCATGCGTGAAAGCCCGGCGCCAGCTTGGTTGCGGGGGTCCCCTTCCCCCCGAAAGCATCTTTTCTCACTCCTCCTTGCCAGGTCAAAACCCTTTTCATTGTCCCGCAATTTGCATGCAAAAGACAAGAAACAGGATACAAAAGTCAATCCACGGGTACGATCATTTAGGGTTGAGCTGTAGGATACGTTGTCTCTTGGCTAAACGTTTTCTTCGTATCCATTTCTCTTTCGTTTTTAAATGGCTTTTGGTCACTTAATCCTTTATTTCTATTTGTCTTTTAAAGACTTTATGGGTTATTATCACATGATATATAATAAATCAGAGAAAAGTGGTTGTTTATAAGACTAAAATAGTAATATCAATCCGTATTAATTGAAAGTTCTTATGTTTAATAATTGAAAAGGCATACTATCAACTCGTTTTTGGAAACATTTTTAGGTTTTAAAGTAGAACACATGTATATAATATTATTATTGAATGGAAACCGATAAGCGTAAAGAGGATGCTGATGGTCGGATTCGACATTCAACATGTTTTTGTCGGCTCGTGAAAATATATTTCTTTGTTGACTACTTGCAGCTTGACCTTGCATCATTGGTCGATAAAAAGTCAATCAATACGGTGTTTTTGTTTTAATATTGTTGAAATAAGAATAACTATTAAGTTCCTAAAACATTTGTGGAAAAAAGGTAAACAAAAAATGGAATTTTTCAATTAATATTATAAGCCGAAGAAGGGGGATTGAATTTTTCAATAAATTCACGTCAGAACAGTCCACAAAATGAGAAGAAATACTACAACTTTGAATGGCTAAATTGTAAGTCCTCAAAGGAAACCATCAATTTTATATCTTGCGTACACACACTAACCTAAATTACAATATCCGTACGAAAGAGAAGGAAAATACACCTAAAAAATAAGTATTATTTATCTAATCTCTTTTCTTTCCTTCTTCCTCTCTTCTTATTTTTTAACCTCTCACCATTTATTTGAGTTGTTCACGTAGATTTAATTTTTTTTTTTCCTTCATACTAAATTACTTCACAGCTAAATTACTTACTCCATCTGTTGAGCTAGACCCAATAATCTCCACCACTAGCTAAGCCTTTTATTGCGTGTACGCCCATCATGTGTAGGCTTCTACTGGTCGACTTGGTTCTTTTCTCGTTATTCAACTTGAATCTTCTATCAGTATTATTTCTTCCTTGCTTCTCAAGCACATAATATTTGGTCCTTTAATTCTATTTACCCTGTCGAATCAACTTCTCTCCTTACATTCTTTAGAAGATCAATCTTCATCACCATAATAGTTGTAACCACGTGTTGTCATTCTGCCCTAACAAATGACATTATTCACCATCTTAGATACTATAGAAAGATGAATCCAATTTTGGGCTTTGAGCTAGTAATTAAATGAATTTAATTCTTTAAACTAATATGATAGGGATAAGAATGTCAAGCTCAAGAAGTTTGGGATGATCAAGAGAAATTTGATATAGTAGACTTAGAATAGGACCCACTGCATTGTCCCATCCTATACCAACCTTTCTTAATGAGGTTCATACAGTAAAAGAGGCCTTCACTAGACCTAAGATTAAGAGAAGTTCATTTAGGGATCCATTAATGAAGGGGGTCATATTGCTATCGATCATCAATGTGATCTGATAGATGACATCAACAACCAAACTCTATAAATAACTTTAGTACCTCCTTCTCTCACATGTTAAGAATTCTAGACAAATGTTGTTGTGCTATCATACTCCTATCTAAAGAGAGATCAAACTAGTGATTGAAACGAAGAAAGACCCCTCATCATTAATAGAGGTGTTTGATGCTATTGAGCTCCATCACCTATCATGTGTGCATATGAGCTTATTGTGATCACCTACTTCTTCTCTTTGTCTCTTTCTCACTTGATCATCCCTTTACTTGTCATCCCGTACCACTCCTTTATGAATGTGTGTAGTATGAGATATACGCACTATGCATGTGACCTTTGTATTTGAATCTATACACTTACATTTTTAGCAACTCAATTGAGAATGATAAAGCTAACAATTTCATGATGGTACCCTAATGGAGAAGGGCAGTTGATCCTACTAATAGCAACAATCAAGAATTTGCCATTAATCTTGAGGCAACTAAGCAAATTGTACTAGTAGTTGAAGATGTGAATCAAGGCAACATTGCACAAGAAGGTGTCCCTAATAATGCACATATGATGTGCACGATGTAGGAGAATACTAGAACCTTGAATCAATTTGTAACAACAATGCCCTATTTATGCTTGGCATAGCTACTTTTGTTATCATGCATCAAGGTGTGGCTTTTTCAAGTCCTTCTATTACTATGTAGCAACGTACCCCTTAGGCACCTCAATTACCTAATCCTCTTATTGTTAATGAGTAAATCACTTCTAAGGTTGAGAAGCAAGTTGCTATACTAGATCTTGCACTAATGCAACACTTAGCATCTAAAGTAAGGGACACATGAATTCAACATGGAGGCTCTTTGTCTTCATGTGCTATTCTGCATGTTACAATTGGTGGGTTTGCAAATCACCTTAATTTTTCCCTTGCTACACTAGTGGAAATTGCAATGTTTGTTCTAAGGGGCTCATTTTATTACTGACGAGGATCTTGGCATGTATTCAAGAGAATTATAGGTGAAATCTACTATGGGAGCACTAGGCTTTAAGCTTCTTTACCACCAGCACATTGTTACTAAGCTATATCTAAAGGATTGTATAAATCTTAAGTTCATGTTGTTTAATGTTAAGAAAGGAAGCGTAAAAGAGTATTTTGCTAAAATTTATTGAAACCTTGAAGGTATATAGGCTTGATGATGATTTGAAGCAAAAAGAATTTTGTCACACCCTAAAAGGGGTTTGGGAGTTTCCATTAAAGGCTATCATAGCACGTATGTACCCGTTACATGATAACTGTCTTACGAGTTAAAGATTGTAAGACTCTAGGTAATAAATTAAACAATAATAGCTATTCATATTTCATAAATCATATAATGAGAATATAACTATGGATTCTACGTCCCATGGTCAATCAAGATCGTAGAGAGTCGGAATCCCCTACTAACTAGTGAAAGGAATAAAACCCAAAGTTTCACAAATTCAAAATTTACATTAAGGTCCTAAAATGGCATTTCATCTAGATGGTCTACCAATCATAATTCTTACTTTATCATTCTTAGCTTCCAAAAACTCTCAATTCTTTGCATCTTATCCCATCTTAAGCTTTTAAGATTTTTACTTGCAAAATAGTCTGTGGACGGGTGAGCACACTACGCTCAGTGAATGAGAGTGCAATACTCTAATGGTACATATGCACAAGAAATTTCAAATCAAGTTATCAAATCATATGCTATGCATAAGCAATCATATGAATGCTGCATCTCACGCAGTCTTTCGGTAACTAGTGTGAAGTCTAGGGTTTACGCCTGCCCCACCCCCTACCCCCCCTATTGACTTTAGGTTAGAGATTCTGGAGCCACCATCAGTGCTTGGGTATCACAACTAATTTAATTATTCTTACCATTTAACTTTGATATTATAAGCTCGAGTGTTCTCATACAATGAGCACTCCCATGCCTCATGCATTGAGCAATACCCTCAAGGACTGACCAGACTTGAAACTATTAAGGCGCGACAATCCCCTAGTCACTTAGTTCGTACTTGGTAGAACAATAGTCCTCTGATTACTTTTGGCGAGCCCTGTAGTAGTGATGGCCTTTAATTTCATGCAATGTCTCATGTAAATGCATGTCCAATTTTAAATTAAGTCCAATCCTTCAATTAATTGATTTGGGGTGATCAAACAATATATAATCACACATCAATCCACATTCAAAATGATAAAGTAACTATCAAACATTTAAGACATACAAGTCCATGAATAACCAATAGGAGCCAAGTCAATCCCACAAGCAAAACAATTACACCTTACATTCCCATTCATCACAACAAGAAACATCAAACATTACATGTCCTAGATATGATAAGAAAGATCAGACCAACCAAGTGGAATCGGTCAAGTCAAACACAAAATCATAATTAAATAAATTTTAAAATGAGTCATCATATGAGACCAAATCAACAATAGTTTAATACAACTCAATCTCATTGACCGTTAAATCAACCACTCGGGTTCGATTTATGGCTTTCATCCTTGACACCTTTGTGTCATTTCATTTACTGTTAAATCAATTACTTGGGATTGATTTACAATTCTCATTCTTTGACATCCCTGTGTCATCGCACCTCTCAAGTGCTCAATTTTACACATATTCAAGAGTCAAACAAGGTAGCCACATATACATCCCTTCTAAGCCCTTAAGTGCCTACGTATACTATATATATATATAGATTTATAAACGTATTTTTAACTAAAGGGTAAATTTGCTAGGCACCTCCCCTCACATACTTAAGAGGGGTAAGAAAAATATAATTATTAAGTTTGTAGAATAAAAATTTGCACTTATGATTTGTATAGTTATATACATAAATGTATGCTATAAATATAATAGGAAAATAATTTTGTTCAAGCATATATATATATTCAGAAATAGATTCTTATATGTGTATATAATGATATATATATAATTTATTCTAGTTATGCATACCTATATAGTAGTTATAGAAGGAAAAGTTAGGTTTATATATTTTAGTTTAGTTTAAAGAAAACAATGTTGAATCATGGTATTAAGCCTATAGTAATAGCACTGGCAAAATGGTGCAAAGTGCTATCGTTAAGATAGTGATATCTAAATCCTTAGCCCATTATATCCTCTACATCATTAAGACAGTTTTCATCTGTAACTTATTTAACTACCAATTTCTTCGTAAACTTCCTTTTCTAAACTCATTTAACCCCACTATATACCTTAAAAATAATAATAATAACCACTACCAATTTGCAACAACGGCTAAGCAAGTTAATTCACATATATAGAGCATATCAACATTTAACACAACATTATAGCATATCATAAAGTTTCTCACTCACTTGTTTATGGTCATCATAGTTCCAACCGTCATCAAGTGATTCCGATGGGTAATCCCTTTACCTAACTATAAAATAAAATAAAATAGGATAAATGTCTAGAGTTGAAGCCAAGCTTCAATTTAGCTAAAGGTATTAAGTAGGGCTCGTTTATCTTCTAATTATACCTAATTTAGTATTTTAGTGTAATTTCCTGCTTTGCATTAGTACTTCACAATCTTATAATTATAATAGGATAACCTTATTTCGCACACATTAGCAAGTGGTTTTATTGTACACACACACACACACACACATAATTCCTAACATCAATACGATATGGAATCCTATGCATGTACTGAACATAACCTCAAGGATTAGCTACATCAATTCCATGTAATTCCCTCTTCCTCTTCGGCTTCACCTTTCCATTCCTTCTTCTCTCTTTATGTCCTTCTCATCAACATCACCCATAATGTCAATAGTTATTTCCTCCTTCACCATTATAACATCAATTTTCTCATCTTTATCTCCAATTTTTTTTTCCATTCTATGACTTGAATCAGCATCTTTATTTTTTGGCACATCTTCATCCATTGAATCATCACTAGAATTGTGGTCTAAATTCAAGTTTCTAGAGTACACACACTTATAGTTTCATTATTTTTGTTCAAGTCTTCATCTGGAGCATTACCATCATTTTCATCCTTAATAGCAAGTTAATCCCATGTGGCTTTACAACATTTGTGGGATATGAGTCACCACTCTTCGGAATAACATGATTGGATGATGGTTCCACCATCTCCAGTTTAGTAACATCTAACTTTAGTTTGATATTATCAAAAGTTATATTATCCTTAAATTAATTCTTTTCATTAATTGAGATAAAATTAGATTTTACGGGGCTGACCTCAAATACTTGGTTGCTTAGAGCAACTAAAGCAACGATGACATCTTTACACAGAGGCATCATATCTTTGTTCTCCACTTGCGTCTTCAAAGTTCCATCCACGTCTCCCTCCTGAATCATGAGCTTCTCTAAGTCAAGCTCTATTAATGCTTTCTCTTTCACCATGCTCTCAGTCCCTAAGGTTTCATCTCTATCGTGTTTAGAGAAACAACCCCCTCAGTAACTGTAGTGCTAGCCACCACAGCCTTAATAATCTCCATGCTTGCCTCCACATTATTTGGGGCAGCAACAAGACCCTCATCTACTCTCTTAACATCACTACTAATGATAGTTTCCACTCCTTCAATGGTTGCTTCTTTAAAGGTTGATGGATTTTTCGTAGCATTAACCTAGACCCTAGCATCATCAATCTTTACATCGTTTGTAGCACCCTCACAACTACACCTCCAGAAATAATAGACACTATCTCTGAATCTTTTACTTCTTCTTCAGCATGGGGATCACTATAAACCCCATTTTCCAACTCCTTTCCCCTTTCACCCCGAATCGCCTCATTCAATCTTTTAATTAGATCATCCTTCAACTCCGTCACTTTCCATTGATCAATTAGATGGTTGTCGCTTGGAACACTTGCCTTATTGTTGCTAGAACTCTCGCTTGGAACGTTGGATGATTGCATTGCCAGACAAGGAAAAGTGAGAAAAAGAAGATGGAAGAACACAAGAAGGACTTCACAGGGAGAAGAGAGACTGGGAATAAGAGGGTTTGGGATGGTGAGGTCGTGTGTAGGGAGAGGGAATTTGACTAGTGTTTAAAAAAAAGAAGATGAGAAGAAGAAGGTCGAAAGGAGGAAGGAATGAAGAAAAAGGGAAGCGAAAAAAGTAGAGTTGTGTTTGGGAGGTGGTGAGGCAGGACAATGCAACAACAAGAAGAAGAAGGAAGGAAGGAAAGAAGAAGCACAGGAGGGGGGACAGCATGGACGGACGACATGACAATGAGTGACTGATGGGATGGTGACCTGCCTATGCCGGCTGCTTTTGATGTGGACAATGGAGGGAAAACAAAACAAAAGAGCAGTTGATTTGATTTTCTTTTTTTTTTTTATCTTTTTCGACCTATTGCCATTCGATTTATATATTATATTATTTTATATTATTATTATTTATATTTTAGGGTTTTATATTTAATTCCATGTGTATGATGATATTTGTAAATTTTATAACTTTAGTGTTTTATTACGAAACTTTATGTTTAAACTAATTTGATTATTCCGAATATAAATATTTACTTGAAAATTTCATTCGAAAATCTTAAATCTATAATTTCAATTAATTTCATTATTTAACCCAATATTGTTCGTGATTTATGTTTCGAGGAATTTATTCTTTTAATTTAAATTGCACGAACTAAAATTAGGACTTACAATTTTTTTTTTTATTTGTCTATATACCTATATATAGGTATTTTTCAACTACTTCATTTTCTAAATTTATTTAGTAATATATTTCATATAATTTGAAATGCTACGCTTGTTATCTTTTTTCCTTTGCATACGATTATTCTTCTAAATTGTTTTAAATGTCTATTTCTCATTGTTTGTTATATTCGTCAAATAGATCTCATTTCTTTCTCATTTTTCTATTTTAAAGCCTAGTATAATTTGTCGTAAGTTTTTGGTTATATGTAGATTATTAAAATAGTATCAATATATTACAGTGTTTTAAAATTTTCTTTTATCATAAATTTCTCAATATTTTAATATTGCAAAATTATCATTCTCACTATCTCGACCTAGAAGTATTTATTATTCCACTTATTTTCTTTAATTTTTATTTAGTTTTTCAAAATTTTCAGGGCATTACAATTTTTTTTAAGTAATTGACTAAGAAGGCATACACCTAGTATGTTAATCTTCCCTCAGTTCAATTGACTTGTGGGGAACTATGTGCAAGATGATCTTAAAAGAAATTTTTTCCTTTTAAGAAAGAGTCATCTTGATTGGTATGGGTGAATCCATTAGAAACCTAGTGAGGACTTGATGAAGTATATAGAACACTTTAGAGAGTGCTCTTGGACATTCAAGGTATTTGTGATGAAAGGGCATTTGTAAAGATTTGCATTCAAAGGATGTTTAGTGAATATATTATACACTTAGAGAATCTCTCTCTAGTCTCATTTACCATGTTAATTGAAAATGCAAGGACTAATAACCCAATTGCATGCGAAAAGTTCTAAAATGCAAGGTTTAATAAGTGAGGGCCATCAATAAACTCACTTCAAGTTGAAGACCCCAAAGGAGGAAAGAAGCTTATGATTGAGAAGACTAGAATTGAGAAATCATGGGAATCTATACTAGAAGTAACATACCTATGTTCAATGGGAAAGGTGCATGCAATGCTTGATCAATGGATGTATGATGTGAATATCAAACTCCTAAAAGTTAAACATCTACCCATTGTAGAGGAGATGAATGATCCTAAGTTTTACAGGTTTTGTAAAATGATGGGTCTTCTTACTAGTGATTTTCAAACCTGGAAAAAGACATTCAATAGGAGAGTTCGGAATGAAGACCTTATTATTGAGAATAATGATGTCAAACATTGTTAATAAGACTTTTTAAGCATACAACCTCAAGGCCCAATTTGACTTGTCTAGGTTTGTAACACCCTAAAACTAAGGGTTTGTTACTATTCGTCATGTGTCTTTATCATACAAGAATACGTTAAGGCTCTAAACTAACTTTGATACCTCTTCATCTTGCAATTCCTATAATTCTCCATTCAATATCTATAATAGTACCATCAAAATATAAAAACATTTATATCCACCCTTCAAACCTCAAAACTAATTTAACATGGGTTTGTATTCAATATCTAATGTAGCGAAAGTCTAAAAACACCAATTAAATATTCTCTAGAAACTTCTCTTCATTACAATCAGATAATTAAATCTTCCCAAGTTCTACTCACCATTATAGTAGTGATAATCGTCTTTTTCCACCCTTTCTAGTTCATTCACTCGTAGATTCCCTTCCAGATTATCAACACCCTCAGTATTTGCATCTAAAAAAAAAAAAAAATCCTTGAAGGGTGAGCTAATGTCCAGTACATACAATAGAAGCACACACATGTGAACAAGCATGAATAGGTATCACATGCATTATGTAGTACTTCAACATAGGCAACTGTTTCATGGTACAATTTAAGTCCACAAGCATCAGCAAGGTACTCATGACCTCTTTAACACACTTAAACAATTAGAACATGAATTGGTGATGGGAACTACCACTACGGGCCTCACACCTATGATCACTTAAACCATTTAAACTTGGTGATGGGAATTTCCACTACGAGCCCTACACCCATGATCACTTAATTCACTTAAACATGGTGATAGGAACTACCACTATAGGCCCCACACCTATGAACACTTAAATCACTTAATCTAATATCCAACCTAAATCATTTCCAAGCACGACTCCACTAAGGACAATGTTACACAAGGATCATTGGGGTACTCCCTAGGGATTTGCCACTACGGGATCTTAGGTTGAGACAAACACATATAACATACACTAACACTTACGCCAATTCATTCAATTTAATCAATTTCAATACATATACTAACTTAAATAAGCACATAACAACACATAAGTTACATGTATCTTGAATCCTAGTCTTAAGCACGCTTGGTTTTGAACTTAAGCTAAGTTAAAATCTATACAATATCAATACATCCTTCTTAGTACTAAACTAAGAATAGTATAATCCCTTAATTTCTCTTAATTTATTAGCTTATCTAAGATCTTACTAACTATCTAAGTTGTGTGAAAATTAGTTTAATTTGAAGTTAATAGATATTGAATTAAGTCATGTTTCACTCAATGCGGCCATGTTAGAGGTTATGTAACTCAACACGGGATAATACATGATTGTGTTAAAGGTCATGTACCTTTCTGTAAGTTTTGGGTTTAACACAGGTCAGACACGATCGTGTTGAGAAGCCGTATATCTTTCTCTAAAGTTTAGGTTTAATGAGGGTGAAATACGGCCGTGTATCTCTTGGTAAAGTCTTACAAACCCTAATTCCTCTATACCAATTCATCCTAATCTCTCTCTCTCTCTCTCTTTTTTTTTTTTATTCCTAGGTTTAATTTGATCTTAAAACATGTATTTTCTAATCAATTTACATAGGTTAGATTACTTACATTGGAATTTCTATGAATCGAGTCCTTGATCCATGAATTTCCTTGTGCTCATTACGTCTTATTCCTTAATTTAGACTCTGGATGAACAAGACGATGTAATATGGTTAAATTTCCATTCTTCGAATATAATAACCATTGATTTGTTAAACTCTTACTTGATTGTCTTATTTTTTTTCTTATGATTTGCTAATTCCTTTAGTGTGTTAGAGAGTGTTTTCTTGTTCATTTAGGTTTATTACTATGAGGAGGTGAAAAAGATGACAACTAGGTCAACGAAGGGTATTTATACTCTTCCTGCAAAAAGACCCGTTTACCCCTCAATTTATATAAATTTTTTATCTTGACCTTGGTTTTGCTTTATGATATATCTATTTATTAATTTAAATAAATTCAGGTATTTACATTCTCCCTCCCTTATAAAAATATTCTTCCTTAAAAGACCCTGATTTTAAAAGAAATTTGGATACTTCTTTCTCATCTCTTCTTTTAGTTCCCATGTCGCTTCCCTTCTATTTGATTGGTCCACTGCACTTTGACATAGGGGATTGTTCTTTATCTTAGTACTTGCTCCTTGGTATCCACAATTTTGATTAGCCTTTCTATAGATGATAGGTTTAGCTACAAATTCAATGATTCCAAAGCTACTAACTGATTTGGATCGAGTACATACTTCCTCAGCATTGATACATCGAATACATCATGTGCTCTAGCCAAACTTGGTAAAAGAGTTAACTTGTAAGCTATTGTACCTATTTTTTTCCAAAATCTCAAATGGGCTTACATACCTTGGGTTTACCTTTCCTCTCAACTTGAATCTGATTACTCCTTTTGTTAGAGAAATCCTCAATAAGACCTTATCTTCCACTTGAAATTCTAAAGAGTGTCTTCTCTTGTCTGCATAGCTCTTTTGTCGAGATTAGGTTATCTGTATTCTTTACTTGATCAGTTTCACCTTATCTACTGTCTCTTGTACTAATTCTAGCCCCATCATTTATTTTTCTCCCACTTCATCCTAGTGTAGTTGGGATTTACACCTTCTTCCATACAGAGTTTCAAATGGAGCCATCTGGATGGTTGCCTGGTAACTGTTATTATATGCAAACTCAATAAGAGGTATATGTTCATTCTAGTTACCTCCAAAATCTAATGCACAAGCTTTGAGTAAGTCTTTTAGAATCCTTTTAATCCTTTCAGATTGCCCATCTATCTGAGGGTGGAATACAGTGCTGAACTGTAGTTTGGTGCCTAAAGTTTTATGTAAGCTATTCTAAAATTTGCTTACAAATCTTATATCTTTATTAGAAGTGGTGGTCACTAGCACTCCATGTAATCTGACTATGTCTTGTATGTATATCTAGACCAGTTTCTTCAACTTGTATCCCGTTTTGATAGGTATAAAATGAGTAGACTTAGTTAACTTGTCCACTATTAACCAAACTACATCTTGTTTCTCTTTGGTATTCAGGAAGGTTGTAACAAAGTCCATTGTCACATGCTCTAATTTCCATTATAGTACTGGAAGAGACTGTAATTCTTTAGCTAGTCTTTGATGTTCTATTCTGATCTGTTGGCATGTGATGCATTTGGTTACATACTCAGCTATCTCTCTTTTCATGTTTCTCCACTAATAATGATTCTTTAAGTCTTTGTACATTTTGGTGCTTCTAGGATGTATTGTATAGGCTAAGTAATAGTGCTTGGTATAGCTCTCATATTAAAAGCCTTGTATCGTATATCACCTACAGAATTAAAAGGACTGAAGGATCAGATAAAAGAACTGCTAAACAAGAAATTCATCAAATCATGTGTCTCACATTAGGGTGCACCCGTATTGTTTATGAAGAAGGACAATAGTATGCGGTTATGCATAGATTACTAAGAGTTGAATAGGGTCAACATTAAAAATAAATACCCCCTCCCAAGGAATGATGATTTGTTTGATTAGTTGCAAGGGGCTCAAGTTTTCTCAAAAATAGACTTGAGATCCTAGTATCATCAATTAAGAATAAAAAAGGAAGACATCTAGGAGACTACATTCAGAACTAGATATGGGCATTATGAGTTCCAAGTAATGCCATTTAGACTCACAACTACACCGACAACCTTCATGGACTTAATGAACTGAGTATTCAGGGAATATTTTGATAAGTTTGCCATTGTATTCATAGATGGCATTCTGATATACTCTAGGAGTGATGAAGATCATGAGCGGCACTTAAGGGTAGTGTTGAATAGACTACAAGCATAGAAACTATACGCTAAGTTTAAGAAGTGCGAATTCCAGTTAAAGTACGTAACATTTTTTGGACATGTGATTAGTAAGAATGGGCTAGCTATAGATCCTAAGAAGATAAAAGTTGTGAATGAATAGCCCAGATTGAAGATCGTAACATAAATTAGAAGCTTCTTAGGGTTAGTACGATACTATAGAAGATTTGTTTAAGGATTCTCCAACTTGGCAATCCCTTTAACTAAATTAACTTAATAAGGGGTATCATTTATATGGGATGATAGATGTCGAGCGAGCTTCACAGCACTGAAAGTGAAATTAATTTCTACACCAGTGCTTGCCTTATCAGTTAGTGGTGAAGAATTTATGGTGTATGGTAATGCGTTTATCTAAAGGTTTGGGTGTGTATTGATGTAGAATGATAGGATGATTGTGTATGCATCTAGATAGTTGACACCTTATGAGAAGAACTGCTCAACGCATGACTTAGAGTTAGTAGTAGTAATCTTTGCACTTAAATTGTGGAGACACTGAAATCAATTACCTAAAAATTGAAAATGAAATCTTACATGTTGATAATGAAGCTTTCTCGAATGAAAATCTTGTTTTAAAAGAAGAAAAAAGAATCTAAAAGTTTGAGTTGAAGATTTATCATAATCTCTTAATATTACATGTAACAAGTTTAATAAAAGTGATAAAAAACTTTAGATGCTACTTTCTAGTTAACATTTTGACTCATCAAAGTTTGGCTTAGAATTTGAAAAGGGAGAAAGTTCAAACATTGTTAATAAAATGGTATTTGTTAAGGCTAAGGAAAATGTACAAATTAGTTGTGATAGAATTAACATAGCTTAAGATAAAGGGAAATCAATAGTAAACAACAATGGATATAATAGAAAATAGTATAGAAAATATCTATATCATAATAGAGGATATAACATAAGGTACAGTTTTAGGCATATCAAAAGATATCCTAATTAGAATAAAAGGGCATAGGCATATAATAGGTATTGTAATCTTTATTCTTTTCTTTTCTTTTTGGTAATGAGATTGGTTATTTTGAGGAATATTGTTTCTACAAAAACAACAAGTTCAATGACCATTGTAGAGGATTAAATTCGATTCGTGGGCTTTTTAGCATGATATTTAATGGATTTAACTCTTTAGGCCAAGGTGATAGGGCCTAGAGAGTGAAGTCCATGTTTTGGGATGATTATGAGAGATTTGACATGGTGGGCTTAGGGTAAGGCTCATTGGATCAATCGGTCCAATCCAACTTTTCTCAATAAGGCTCACACATTAGAGGCTACTAATGGGCTTAAACCCATGGAAAGCACATATGTGGGCTCATTTACTTAGAACCATTGATTGTCATTATCATTCAGCAAATGAAATTCATAGCAAAATCCTATAAATGCCCAATGCATCCTCATTCAAAGGGGATGCTTCTTTAGAAAAACGTTGATACATTGTCGGACTTTCCTTAGAAGATTAAAACTATAATACTTTTGAAAACATCTACCTATTATCGTAGTGTTGAGCCTTATTTAAGACTGCCTACTCCTCTTCCCCATCTCATCTACCCCTTGATCATCTTTATATGTGTTGCTTCTCTCGTTAGGCCACATGTAATGTGTTCTTATGTAGCATACGCATGACCCTGCACTTGGAGCAACACCCAAACATTTATTTGGTGACTCCACTAGGGAATGAGCAAGTTGACAACATGGCACCTGTAAGGAGAAGGATACTCAACTCTACTAACAGAAACAATCAACAATTAGATACTAATGCTGAAATTACTAAACAAATCACACTTACCCTTGGTGATCCAAACCAAGGAAATATTGCACTAGAGGGTACACCTAATAACACCTAAGTTATGCAAGTGATCCAAGAGAACAATAGAAAGCTAGATCTCTTTATTACTGTGATGACCCAGTTCATGCCTATCATGGCTGTCGTTGCTAATGTGCATTAGGGTATGGCTTTGCCAAATCCTATGCATGTTGCATTGCAGTGCGCTCCGTAGGTGCTTTAGTAGATTAACCCTCCTGTTGCCAATAAACAAGTAGCAATTGAAGAGCAAGCTCTAACCTAAGAACCTACGCCTACATAACACCCGGCTATTGTGGTAAGGGGGATAGGGATTCAAATTAGGCGTCCTTCATCTTCCCATAGTACCCCACGCATTACTATTGTAGAAGATGTGAATCACCCTAACCCTATCCTTATTACACCAGTAGAGCTTAGAGCCTCTATTTCAAGATGATAATTTGTTACCAAGAAGCCTTGGATTCATATCTAAAAGAGATACAAGTGAAGCCCACCATAAGGGTTCCAAAACTTAAACTCCCTTGTCATCACCTTATCACTATGAAACTTTACCCAAAGAACTATGTGAGTCCTAAGTTCATGTTCTTTAATGGTAAGAAGAGAAGTGCCAAGGAGCATTTGTTGAAATTTATTGTCACATTAGAAGTTTATAGATTGGATGATGACTTGAAACTTAAGGAATTCTCCAAGTCTCTCATAGAGAAGGTGTGTACATGGTATGTTAATTTTCCTCTAAGGTCAGTGGACTCATGGGGGAACATATACAAAATGTTCTTGGAAAATTTTTTCTCAATCAAAGAAAGGGTGACCTTCACTAATATAGGAAGAATTCATCAAAAGTTGAGGGAGGAACTCATGGACTACATGAATGGTTTATAGAGCGGTCTCTTGATATTTAGGACATTTGTGACGAGAGTGAGTTGGTAAAGATTTGCATATAGGAGATATTTACTGAGTATGCTATTCATTTAGAAATTTGTCTTTGCTTTTGTTCGTAGCACTTGTTGAAAATGCATGGCAAACTAATATCTCGGTTGTGACACAAAAGGGTCAACATACAAGGTTTAATAAATGAGGGCCATCCATGAATTCCATTCAAGGAGAGGATTCCAAGGAAAGAAAGAAGCCTAGAATGGAGAAGTCCAAGTTTAAAAATTTAATTTACCCGTACCCAATGGGTAAGGTGCATGCGATGCTCGACATATGGCTACGAGATAGAAATATCTAGATCCTAAGAGTTAAATGCCTCCCTACCCCTAAAGAGAAGAGTGATCCCAACTATTGTAGGTTTCATAGAGCGATTGGTCATTCTACTAAGGGCTGTTGGACATTAAAGAAGATATTCAATGAAAGAGTGTAGAGTGGGGAGCTTATTATTGAAGACAACAATATTTGCAATAATCCCTTTCCAACTCATAACAACCAACGTGAGGTGGTGGATGCCATCACTCATGACCCTACTACTATGGAAACGGATGATGAGCCACTTGTCAAGGCAAGTAAGGAAAAGGGAAAGCAAATTCAAGTTGAGGACAATGAGTGCTCTCCTGCTGTTGTCACACTTATGAAAACATCGAGTTTTAGAAATTTCTTTAACCTTCTCGAGTTTGATGAGAAGGCTAAGCTTGCAACAGCTATTACACTCATGCAAATCTTAAAAGATCAATATGCAGAGTGTAGTGAAGTGCAACCTGTGAGAAGAATGGCTCGTGTGCATGAAAATGCAATTTTATTCACTGACATTGATATGTGTGTCAAGGGTTCAAATCATATTAATGGCTATTCAGTAAAGAAAATATTCATTGACACTAGTTTTTCCTTAAATACAATGCCAATGTCCACATTATAAGCTATTGGAATCAATATTCGATGACTTGTGAAGCAACCCATTGTGGTGAACAACTTTTATGAGTCTTCTATAAAGACAATAGGATGTGTCAAAGTAGACTTTAAGATCGAGCCTATTCTCAGCTCTACGTGGTTTCATGTGATTGATGCGCTTATATCCTATCATCTCTTCATAGGAAGAAACATGGCTGCATGATCATAATGTGATACCTTGGATGTGGCATCAACGTATGAAAGGTTACTAGAATAAGAAAAATATCTTAATTTCTGCTACAAAGAATTCGTTCATGCTTGATGAATTCCACTTCATTGAAGCAGCTTTCTTTGATGAACACATAAATGAAGGTGATATGCACATAGTGGAGCCCCTTGAAACATTGCTACCTAAAAGGGAAGAAATTGATATTCAAGAACCTAAGAAAGGAAAGAGACACGGTTGTTTTGGAGGTGTAAAGAAACATGCGAGAACTAATATTATAGTGAAATTGCAAAGCTCCATGTAAGTTTGATGACATAAGGGCTATTCCTTAGTGAAGTGCATCTTTGTTACTTTTCTCTCATTGTTTTCTCTTGTCATGTGTAAACAAAGTGATAGGTGCTTCATGTTAATGAAAGAATTTTCTCACCTTAGTAAGGGTTTATCTCACAAAGATATAATAACGTATTTTTTATTTGCATTTCATTGCTATTGTTGTTGTAAAGAAAGTGATAAGCTCTTTAACGTGCATAGCAATTTTCATCTAATTGGGGGCAATCAAACCTCTTGATTGATTTAAATAATAATAATAATAATATAATAATAATAAATAATAATAATAATAATAATAATAATAATAAATAATATAATAATAATATAGACATTGTTGCTAACTGGTAAGAGCTTTGGCTCCCAAGTGCACAATGATGAGTCTAGCTTGTATGTCATAAACCGATAAGAGTGCTATCTCTTAGGTACACAAGAAGCCATGGCAGCTAAGTAAAAGCATAGTCTTCTTTGGCACCAAAGAAAAAAAAAAATACATGACCTCTAAAGATATGGCTCAATTTTGGGTAATATCTCAGTTAAGTTATGTTGAGCAGTCAAGTAGTGGGACATTCCTCTTGACTAACAAAAGAGAATTTTAGATCCTAAGCAATGAATGTTACATTGTTACTTAAGCGCGATAAAATGCTTTTGCAAAAGGGATCGTTTTAATGTTATTATTAGCAAGAAAAAACTTTGCTCCAATGCATCAAATGATACAAGAGACCCCTTAGATCTTTGAGTCTAAGTGTGTTTTATGTTTGTGATATTTTTTAGAAGAGACTTGTTTATTTAGAACTAATGTGACTAGGTTGAGTTGTTGCTCTCAATCGTATGATGTTGAGGGATTTTGATAGCATGTTGTTAAGTGGGAACTATTGTTCCTAAGTGCATGAAGATAAGATACCTTGAAAAGGACAAAACAAATATCAAGAGGACAAATGAGTACAATCCTTTGTGATATGTCAACAATTAGAGGAAAGTCATTAACAATTGCAGTATATGAAAGAGTTCTAGTGGATGCAATTCTAGTATCTCACAACCATGATCAAGAGGCAGTGTTTCATCAATTCATGAACATTTACATACAATTATACACCAATATGGATCACTCTCCTTTAAACGTGAAGTTTCAATGTCAATCTCTTCCCTCAAATGCCTTATTGAAGTTCACTATATTATCACTATGTCACTATTAAAGTGCGAATAAAAGTCTTCATGACTTATCAAGGTGTTAATCTTATATGATGATTGTTATTCATGATGCTTACTTCACATAGCACCTCCTGAGTGTGATGTCTATATGTCATACTTGTAGTGTGCATGCACTTGATGCTTGATGCGTGTGTGTGCTCAACGCTCAAACAACCTATGCGCACAACACTTATGTACAATACCCCTCCCATATAATGTGAAGCAACACCAATGTTATGGCTCTTCACTACATGACTTTGCCTTTGCTTGACGTTGTAGAACCTCCCTCTATATTCTCTATATCTTTGACTTGAGGTTCTCGCTTTATGAAATGCCAAGTGTCGTCAGTTTGCTGGTGCACCTGTGTATCTTTTTTACCTATGCAAGTCCAAAAGAAGGCCTTCTTAATCGTCAGGTTAGGCCATTCATTCTGGCAGGAAGGCACTATTGGTGCGCATCCATTTGAATATACCACTTTCTCTTTTACTCTTATCACTAGTCCTGCTACATAACTTAGTCTTTCTAGTGTCTTTACTCATTGCAAGTGATAACAATGATTAAATCTTATCACTACCACTTGGGGAGAGGAGAGAAAGGAAGATGAAAGTCTTCTGATAGACTCTCTACCTGCAAAGACAAATGGAGATAAGTTGGTCTTATAATGGGAAAAAGAAGGAATGCTAAGAGGGAAATGTTAAAGTCCAAAAAATAAAAAACCTGAATTTTAGTTTGATTTGGTTACCATTTCACTCCTGTGTTTTTTTTTTTTGCCCACCCCTACTGAATGGTAACATGGTCTTCATCTCCATCATCACATGTGACAAACCCCAAGTATCAATTATAATCATCATCCACTGTAACTTAGGTAACCACAACTTGTACTCATGGTTAAGTGGTCTTGTCTTATATGTTTTCATATATAATTAAGTATATATTCTTAGTCATACATAGGTGGATATATAGGTGTAGGTATATACATTGATAGATGTATTTCTCATTTTATTTATTTATTAAATTTTTGTGATTAATTCTCTTGGATTCAATGGTGTATTTTTATGTATGAATATATATACCTAAATGTGTTTTGTTATATCCTTCCTATGTATACATATATGTACAAATATAGCTATTACATTAAAGTAAGTATCTAAACTTCTATATATATATGAGAGGAAATATTTAAACTTGATCCATCCAACATAAAGACCATCATCTATATCATTAAGTTACAAGGGTTTGACGAATATGTTCAATTTATTTTTGTACTTTTAATTATAGCTTTGTTATATCATCTATATCATTAAGTTACATAGGATTGTCTATTCTATATATTCATATTTAGACAGACTAATTTATGATGTAAATGTGCATTTACTTTAATCAAAAGAAAATATCGACAAAAGAGGTAAAAAACGTATGTAACATATTAATGTAATATACCAGAAGAGATAAAACAGAGATTTAAGGCATGGATGCTTATTTCCTTATTATATGTATGCATATTTAAATATAATATTCTTGCACTAAATGCATTTATACATTTTTTTTTCTTTTCCCTATATGGTAAGGCAATAAACATAATTCATATATTTTATGACTGATTTATTTGGAGTAGTGAGTATGTTACAATAAAAGTAAAAGGTATGATTAATTACTGAAATTAATATCTTTCTATAATATGAGTAAATAATTAATGTCATTGTACCTTATGTTAATGGATTGAAAAATTAAAGTCTAAAACATGAAAACCTAATTATAAGATTGATGTATTTTCTTTTCTTTTCTTCCCTTTTCCAAAGTGATAGAGATGCCCAATAACATTTCCTTAGACTAGCAAGAAAGAACCACCCTGCCCTTCGATGTGATATTTTTCATCCTCATTTAATACAGGTTGATGTCACATGTGGTGATCATGCCCCCACATTTACAAATGCATCTTAATTTTTGGGGTAAGAAACTATGGATAGTGTTATAGGACAAGCTATTACAATTGCATCTGAGCAAATCATTTAAAAAAAAAGAGAAATCAACATACTTTTTTTCTTAGAAAAATGATCATCCTAAATTGCATCTACATTTCTCCATGAAATTAATTACTATTATGAATCATTAAAGGTAGATACCAAAAGAGAACAAGTAAATCTTTGATTGGAAGAATTTTTAGAAAAGATAGTGCATATAGACATACAAATTAAAAGGTATTTAATGGTAACAAAGAAGGAATCCATAAAAAATTGGTGCTTACCTTTTTCTTTACTTTTCGATTAAAAAAATCAATTACTAAACATATAAACCAAGGTTGTCAAAATCGCAATTTTAAGTAGAATCGTTAAAGGGTCTGTGGAATTGGAATGTAGAAACGTAAGTTTCTACAACCTATGTAAAATAATTTCCAAATATTGTAAATTTACTTACAATAGTTATTAAAAAAAATATAATGAATAATAGAAATAAGGAAATTCAGCATTTATTTTGGCCATAAATTGCAAATTTTCAATAAAAATCATAATATAGATAATCAAGCATAAGTTGTATAATATAGATATTTTATTTTTAAAATGATAAATCATGTATAAAGCAACTTTCACCTAGTTATATATACAAAAGCTAAAAGATAATAGATAAAATTTAAAAATCAATTGTGACTTTAAGAAATTACTAATAAATAAAAGTTGATAATGAAGATATACCATTAGAAAGGAGTAATATAAAAAAATGATGAATAACTACTAACTAAAAGTAAATAATAAAGAAGATACTATAATAAGAAAAACCTTCAAAATTATACATTACTAGGTAAATTTTTACATTATTAGTGATTATTAATTCAAAATATATTTACTTAATAATATCTCATATTTACTTAACTATGAGATATTGAAAAGATAGAAATATAAATACATTTATACCTTTCCTATAAAATTAAAAATCTAAAAAATTCTTATAAAGTTAAAGTTATCTACCATTTATTTTATTTACTATTACAAAAATATTAATTAAAATAAGGAAAGTTGTAGTAATAAAAAATGAGTGCTTTAACATGAACATGATCATAAATAGGAATAAGAAGACCAATAATCGACGAACACAAACACAAAGACTTCAACGCAACGCAACATACCGACAAGCGACGAGTGATGACCAACGAGCATGTTGAGGTATGGCTCATACTCCCCTACGATAGGAAAGCATGATGGGGGTCTCAAGGGGGCAACGCCCCCTAGGCACTAGAGGGCTTTTAACAATTAAGCTCATATTTGTTCATTAAAAGCTTAGGCTTAAGCTATGAATAGCTGTTATTATATATTCTCTTTTTTTACTTGTAATTACATGATAAAAATGAGAGAGTGAGGTGCTAATTATAGTGGGATCCTCTGTTGACCGTAGCCCTAGTTAACGGGTGAACCAAGATAAAATTTTGTGCCTCTATTTTTTGAATGAAAGCTATAGCCTACAAATTTACTTAAATTTTGGGCTAGACTAAGCTTCTCTAGGCTACACGTCTTCAATTAGGCCAAGCTACTTCCTCTTCACTTGTTCTGCTGATGGAAAATAAAACCTTATAGTAGAAACGTAAAAACGCTAGTAGAATCGCGATTTTACCAATTTTACGTGCGAAAATTGCGATTTTACCACAAAAACGTTTTTACATGCAAGTTGACTAGGAATGTGCTCACCAACTCGTAAAATCGTAGAAACGTGTGAGTTAACTCGCGATTTTGACAATTATGATATAAACACACTATGCATGAATTAAATGTATGTGATCAAATCAAATGATTATACCAGGCATGTGCAATATGATCTATATAAATGCATGAGGATAATACACTTGACCAACTAAGGTTTGTTAGCAATTGGAATGTCCCACGATGAAGAACAATCTTATATCATGAGGTTTGATGCAACTATTGCAATCATTTCGTGTTGCTATTAAACTAGAATGTCTCACAATAGAGAGCGAATGCAAGTGACGTGGATTGATACAACAGTTGTAGTTACCTTATGCGATTGATTAATGCCAAGTTGATGAGCAAATGAAAAAAAAAAAAAGGTTGGGGTGGGAAGGGATGAACGGAAGTAAAAGCTAAAAAAAAGGTGTGTACAAGGCGTTGGTTGTGTAGAGAATGAATTGGATTTTGTCTGATGATCTTCTCTCGATAGAGAGAAGTACAAATTTGGAGATTTCTTCTTCTTATATCGTGATGTTAAGGTGCTTTAGTTATGACAATAGTACATGAATAAGGAATATGCTTTAATTTGTCTCATTCTTATCCTATAGATAAGGTTGATGAGGTGGATTCTTACCTTATTTACTCAATGGATAAACTTTTATTTATTAGATGGTGTAAATTGCTTAATATAGTGGACAATTCAATATTATTTTCATGGGGCATTTATTTATAAATGCAAGAAATGGATCCATGGACAAAGGAGTTAGAGTATAGAAGTGAATATACAAATGGAGGATAATGGAATGAAGGTCATATAAATTGGAATTTCATAGTGATCCAGCTTGTACAAATTGATGGAGCAACATTATTTCTTGAAATTATAATATTAAACCACAAGCTAAAGCTCATCTTGTGTATTAAGGCTAATATCATAGTGGGCTAGTTTTATATTTCCATGGCCTTACATTATTATCCCTTATTATTGAAATAAAAAAAGGGACACCTTAAATAAATAGCAGAAAAACCTTTCTAATGTTCTAGAAATACTCTAGCTATTATATTTTTTTGGGAATAAAGTATATTCTATTGAGGATAATATTTTGTTCTCGTAACACACCCTAAAGAAAAAAAAATGGTGAGCTAGACAGTGATGTGTTGGAATAATGTGTGTTTATATTTGTGTAGTGAAATGAAGAGAGATCATGGTTTTTTTTTTTTAAAAAAAATTAATTATAGCTCTTAAATAATTAGGACAAGTGTTTTAAAGATTGCTTCATCTTTATCAATTTTAAGGAGGTGAATTCTTAACCAATATTTGATATTGAGTTCATAATGTATTATTGTAGCTACAGGCTTATAATTTAAATGGTTGATCATATGGATTTATTTACAATGATATTTTGAAATATTGTGAAATGAACAAATGATATTACATTAGAATAGGAGAATTGCAAGTGTAGTACCTTGTGCTCATTATGCATGACATAGAGCATGCAAGTTTGACCGTGCATATAATTGAATGGTGACCACAGTCATTGAAGCTTGTGGAAGTTTTAGTAAATTCAAATCTCAAGCAATATCTATTTTCAATTGGCTAAAGGCGACATGCACAATTAAATGGTTCTACAAGTGTGCACATTAAGAGAAAGAACTTAAATTATATGCAGCATCGACACCAAGCTCTTGTAATATAAATCGTGCAGATGTGTATATGGTAGTAATGCAGCTATTCTAAAAGTGCATATGCACCGAGTAATTTCTTAGCCATTACAAAGGCTTATCTGATGCCCAAATCCCTTCAACTTCATTCAAAGGACTTTGTTTAAGGGGTAAAATGTAGAGGACCAAGTTTGATTGGTGGGCTTTTAACTTGATATTTTAATGAATTTGTCTCTTTAGATCGAGGTGATAGGGCCTAAAGAATAAAGTTCATGTTTTGGGATGATTAAGGGAGATTTGGCATGATGGGCTTGGGGTAGGGCCCGTTGAATCAGCCAGTCCAATCCAACCTTTCTCAACAAGGCTCACAAATTAGAGGCTACTAATGGACCTGAACCTATGAAAAGCCCTTATGTGAGGTCATTCACTTAAAACCATTGATTGTTGTCATCATCCAACAGATGAAATTCATAACAAAATCCTATACATACCCAATGCATCTTCATTCAAAGGGGCGCTTCTTTAGAAAAACGTCGTTACTCTACTGGACTTTCCTCAAAATATTAAAAATATAATACTTCCAAAAAATCCACCTGTCACCATAGTATTGAGCCTTATTGGAGATTACCTACTCCTCCCCCCCCCCATCTCATTTACCCCTTGATCATCCTTGTATGTATCATTTCTCTCGTTATGCTACATGTAATGTGTTCCTACACAACACGCGTTTCCATTAAGCATACCCCCCCCCCCGACCCCCCCCCCCCCCAACCATTAAGCAAATGGAAATAATGTGAGCTTGAATTTTAATGGCACAAGGGTTCCTATAAAGGTATAATGTGCTTCTAACGGTATAGGAACATGAAATAACATTTTGAGGAACATGGTATCTTAATAGTGGATACTCACATCATGTGATAGGAGATGCTTCATTGTTTATAAACCTAGTTTTGAACGATAAAGGCTTTGTAACCTTCGAAGGGAATAATAAAGGGAAGATCATTAGTTACAATATTATTGATCTATCTCCTCACTCTATAGAAAATGTATATCTCGTTAAAGGACTAGAACATAATTTGTTAACTATAAGTTAATTGTGTGATAAAGCGTTTAAAATTATCTTTGAAAGGGAAAAATGTCTACTCTTGATAAAAGTGGAAAAAACAAAACTTTTTGACTGGTTTTGAAAAGTTTTAGGTTGAAATAGAAAATTTCATTTTTTATAATCAAAGACAATGCTTAGGGTAGTTGAACATAAAAATAGAACCATACAAAAAAAATGACCTATACCTTATTAAATACAGGTGGTATAGCAAACTATTTTTAGGCTAATGCTCACTTTATAGCTTCCTATATGATCAATAAAGTCTATACAAGGTCTCTTTTAAGAAAAACATCTTATGAATTTTTTAAAGGTAGAAAACTAACACCATTTTATTTTCATTTTTTTGGAAGAAATTGTTTTGAAAAGAAAAACAATCCAATTTAGAAAATTTTGAACAAAAAGTAGATTAAGTAATCTTTTTTTTTTTTATTATTATTCTTCTTCTTACTACTTAAGGTCTTGGGTCAAATCAAATCTCCAAGTTGACATAGTTTGGTCTGCAAGATGAAGAAATGTGAGCCATTAGACACTGGAGATGTTTTCAATGCTTAGACTCTAACACTCAAGTTAGAGAAGTAGCATTATGGTGTGAGTAATCAAGCTTATAGAAGGGTGTCCTATTTATAGTGTTGGTATAATCTCCTATTTATAGTGTTGGAGTAATATAATATTTATAGCAAGTAAATCTTCACTAAAGATACTCACTTCATTCTAGGAAATATTTTATAGAGCATGTCTTTAAAGAGATAGATGCACTTTCCATATTTATCTCAATCACATTAGGATGTACATTTGGTTTAGTGTATGGCTCGACTAAGGTAGGCTCTTTAGGCTCATGATTGAATTAGCCTATAACACTTAGATATTTACTCAATAGTAAAGCGTATCATTTGTATAATAAATCAACAAAGTGGTTGAAGAATAAATCAATTTAAAGTTTTTTGATGAAATAAGAAGAGAAGAGTCCAATGACAAAATTTCACTAATCTCTAATCATTATGATAAATTATTTAAAGATCAACAAGGAAATAAAGGTGTTGAAGTGAGTCCAATTATCTCTAAAAATAAAGGTTTATCAAAACTTAGGATGGATTTAGTAGAACCAACAAATAAAGGTTCATTACAACCAATGATAGAAGGTACTACTAGAGGATCTTTAGAAAGCCATGAGACTCATTCAAAGCCCTTAGATCATCTCATCCACTTGACTTGGTAATCAATGATGTTGAGTTTACCTTACAAACTAGGTCTAGTCTAAAAAAAAAATTAAAAAATCATTAGAACCAAGTTCTGTTGAAGAAGCTTTAAAGTATTGTAATTGAATCAACACTATGCAAGAGGAACTAGACCAATTCTATAGAAACCATGTGTGGAGTTTAGTTTTAAGACCTAAAGATAAATATGTAATAGGCACAAAATGGGTGTTAAAGAGCAAGTTAGATGAAAATGGAAAGATAGTTTGGAATAATGCAAAGTTAATAGCTAAAGGGTATTCACAAAAAGAAGAAACAAGTTATGATGAAACATATGCCCTTGTAGCTAGTTTAGAAGCTATTAGGCTATAGCTTGCCTTACGTGTTATAAAAAATTTAAGTTATTTCAAATGGATGTTAATAAAGGGAATAATAAAGGGAAGATCATTAGTTACAATATTATTGATCTATCTCCTCACTCTATAGAAAATGTATATCTTGTTAAAGGACTATAACATAATTTGTTAACTATAAGTTAATTGTGTGATAAAGAGTTTAAAATTATCTTTGAAAGAGGCAAATGTCTAGCTTTTGATAAAAGTGGACAAACAAAACTTTTTGACTGGTTTTGAAAAGTATCAGGTTGAAATAGAAATTTTCATTTTTTATAATCAAAGACAATGTTTTTTATGGCATCAAAAGTTAGGGCATGTCAATTCCAATCAATTTGAAAAATTATCAAAAAATAATCTTGTAAATGGTCTACCTATGTTGAATATCAAGGAAGATATTCATTACTCTTCTATAATCAATTTAAGAGCTAATCATTAAATGGAATTTGAATAATATGATTTTACAACATTTTATGAAGAAAATGACATTACACACAATTTTTCAACATCATATAGTCCACAACACAATAGGGTAGTTGAACATAAAAATGGAACCATACAAAAAAAATAACTTATACCTTGTTAAATATAAGCGGTATAGCAAACTACTTTTAGGCTAATGCTGACTTTATAGCTTCCTATATGATCAATAGAGTCTATACAAGGTCTCTTTTAAGAAAAACATCTTATGAATTTTTTTAAGGTAGAAAACTAACACCATTTTATTTTCATTTTTTTGGAAGAAACTGTTTTGAAAAGAAAAACAATCCAATTTAGAAAATTTTGAACAAAAAGTAAATTAAGCAATCTTTTTTTTTTAATTATTCTTCTTACTACTTAAGGTCTTGGGTCGAATCAAATCTCCAAGTTGACATAGTTTGGTTTGCAAGATGAAGAAATGTGAGCCATTAGACACTAGAGATGTTTTCAATGCTTGGACTCTAACACTCAAGTTAGGGAAGTAGCATTATGGTGTGAGTAATCAAGCTTATAGAAGGGTGTCCATCCTTTACCTGCTTGGGATAATCTCCTATTTATATTGTTGGAGTAATATAATATTTATAGCAAGTAAATCTTCATTAAAGATACTCACTTCATTCTAGGAAATATTTTATAGAGCATGTCTTTAGAGAGTTAGATGCACTTTCCATATTATCTCAACTACATTAGGATGTACATTTGGTTTAGTGTATGGCTCGACTAAGGTAGGCTCTTTAGGCTCATGATCGAATTAGCCTATAACACTTAGATATTTACTCAATAGTAAAGCATATCATGTGTATAATAAATCAAAAAAGTGGTTGAAGAATAAATCAATTTAAAGTTTTTTTGATGAAATAAGAAGAGAAAAGTCCAATGACAGAACTCCACTAATCTTTAATAATTATGATAAATTATCTAAAGATCAACAAGGAAATAAAGGTGTTGAAGTGAGTCCAATTATCTCTAAAAATAAAGGTTTATCTAAACTTAGGATGGATTTAGTAGAACCAACAAATAAAGGTTCATTACAACCAATGATAGAAGGTACTACTAGAGGATCTTCAGAAAGCCATGAGACTCATTCAAAGCCCTTAGATCATCTCATCCACTTGACTTGGTAATCAATTATGTTGAGTTTACCTTACAAACTAGGTTAGTCTAAAAAAAAAATTAAAAAATCATTAGAACCAAGTTCTGTTGAAGAAGCTTTAAAGTATTGTAACTGAATCAACACTATGCAAGAGGAACTAGACCAATTCTATAGAAACCATGTGTGGAGTTTAGTTTTAAGACCTAAAGATAAATATGTAATAGGCACAAAATGGGTGTTAAAGAGCAAGTTAGATGAAAATGGAAAGATAGTTTAGAATAATGCAAAGTTAATAGTTAAAGGGTATTCACAAAAAGAAGAAACAAATTATGATGAAACATATGCCCTTGTAGCTAGTTTAGAAGCTATTAGGCTATAGCTTGCCTTACGTGTTATAAAAAATTTAAGTTATTTCAAATGGATGTTAATAATGCATTTTTGAATGGCTATATTAAAGAAGAGGTACACATAGAACAACCTCTTTGGTTTTGTAGATCCTATAAAAGAATACCATGTTTAAGTTAAGAAAAGCACTATTTAGATTAAAATAGGCACCATAGGCATGATATGAAAGCTTAAGTAAGCTTCTAATAAACAATGGCTTTACTCGAGGAAAATTAGTACAACTCTATTTTTGAAATATTTAGAAGAAGCTATGTTAGTAAGTACAAATTTATGTTGATACCATTATTTTCAAATCTACAAACGAGAAATATTGTGGAGAATTTTCTAAGATGGTGCAGATGGAATTTAAGATGTCTATGATGAAAGAATTGAGTTTCTTCCTAGGCTTGCAAATTAAACAATTAGATGATGTTATCTTTGTACATCAGGAGGAGTACACTTGACAAATTCCAAAAAAGTTTGGATTTGAAAATGTTAAAAGAGCTTTAACTCCCATGAGTACATCTATTAAGATAGAATTAGATATTAATGGTAAAAAGATAAATGAGAAGCTATGTAGAAGCTTAATAGGTTTATTTTATTTAACAGCATCTAAACTTGCTATATTGTTCTATGTTTGTATATGTGCTCAATTTTAAAGTTCCCCTACCAAAACACATCATACTATTATGAAAAGAATTTCCAACTACATAACCAAATTGCAAAACTAGGAATCTGGTACTCTAACAATCAGAACTTTGATTTAATAAGCTCAAATGTTGTTTATGCAAGATGTAAAATGTATCAGAAAAGTACTTCTGAAAGATATTAATTTTAAGGGACAAGCTAATTTCTTGGTCATTTAAGAAACAAAAGTAGAAGTAAAGTATGTTTTGACTAGAAGTTACTATGCTCAAATTTTTAGGATTAAACAACAGTTATTAGATCATAGCTTAAATTTTTAGAATATTCCAATTGATTTGAAAATATGAGTGCTATAAATCTAATAAAAATTCTAGTTTAATATTCTAGATCCAAACACATATAAAGCAAACATCATTTTATAAGAAACCATGCTTCCAATGGTGATGTATTAATAGAGTTTGTTTTGACAGATTTACAACTTACAAATATATTCACTAAACTCTTAGACAAAGTTAGGTTTGAATATATAAGAAATGAGATTGGAACTTGTAACTCTTTTTGTTAACTTAAATGCTTATGATGAAAGAATGAAAGACTGCTTAAACTTTGGTAGAGAGTGATTCAAATAAATAAAACAAGTTTTTGTTCAAAGAGATAAAAACTCTTAATTGAAGTCTATAAAATAGGTTGTTTGAAAAGTGTAGAAGAAGCTACAGAAAGGGTACCTAAAAGAGTACTAAGCAAGATAAGACATATCCACTAAACATATCACCTTTCCCAAAAATATCTAGTCAAAGGATTTCGAAGTTCACTTGTAAATTGGAAACCTTTCTAGCTTTAACACATATCCAAACCACTAAACATTACAGTAATGTCACCCAAGAAAGAAACAAATGTTATAACAAACTGTGAAAAGAACAAAGAGCATATAATAATAGTAAAAGAAAGTTCAAAATAAACATGCGGGTCAATCTTCTAATTCTAGAGAGGAAAATCCGAAAAGGCTATGAGATTTTTGGGAATGTAGCACCCCAAAGTCCATGGAACCTACCTATTCCGACAAGAGTCCTGTACCACATTTGAAGATAGTTTGACTAGAAATTTATGCGGGGACAAGATTGACCTTATGGAGTTTAACAACAAATGGAAGGATAGTAGGAGGAAAAATAAATGATTTTGTGTTAAAGTTTTTTTTTTTTTAATGTAATGTTTTATGTTTTCTATTAAATGTCTTATGCTTTTTTGTTCATTTTATAAATAAATTTGTATATTATTCTACTGCATTTTATTTTCCTTTTCATTTTGATGATAACACAAAGGGGAGAAAGAATATGAGAAAACATTAGAAAAACGGTTTAAAGGCAATAATAAAATAAATAGGCGAAAAGAACATAAAAATTAAAAACATATGGAATATAAAGAAAATAAAAAATATAAGGAAAATAAAAAGTAGAAATAACATAATAATAAAACAAAAAAGGAGGAGAAATAATAAGGAGAGTAGAATAACAACGTTCTTATTGTAATATTTTATGAAGGAATTGTATAAATATTCTTTTCATAAGAAGGGTTTTGTTATCATAAGAGAAGTGGGGAGGGAATGTTAGAACCTCTGAATAATAGTTTTGTATATAATAAAATGATAAAAAGAAAGTTTATTTTATTATCGAATATTCTTATTTAAGTGTGCATTATTTTTTAGTATGAATAAAACAATATCAAAAGCTTGATTATGAAAGTTAAGTATATGAGTAAGTCAACTCAGATAAGTAAGGACCTTCTGAAGTTGGTAAATTAAAGAATGAATCTAAACTTCTGAAGTTACTAAGAAAATCATGGAGAGATATCATAAGCAAATAAAAGACATAATGAAGTTAAAGGAAGAGTTACTAGAGCTTAAGTAAAAAGTCATTTCCGAAAACAATAGTTTGGTCGGTATAAAACAAATATCAAAATCTAGTTTTCAAAAGATAGAATCAGTGTAACATTTCACTTTCGAATACAAGCCAAGGTTGAATTTACAAATTTTCAAAATATATATAAGTGAGATAAATAAATTTTAATACTTAGATTCACTTATTAAATATATTTAGGTAATTTATTTGACATATTCTACTAAATTTCGTTTATAATATCATAGGGATTTTCTATTTCAAAAATGATTACTCAAAACTTCAAGTATGGATAAAAGAAAAAAAAAAGTGAAACATTTTCACTAAGAAACGAAAGGTAAGATTACAAAGAATTACAAAGTGATCATCAACATCATGGTTGAATATCTTCATTCACTATAACAAAACAAAGAAAGGAATATACTCTGTTAAAGTATTTTTAGATAAGACTAGAGAATTAAAACTGGCTATGAAGATTATTATGAAGTTAGGATAAAGTAAGATGGAATCATTCTAATTCAAATTTGACCAAATATAAGTCCAATGAGAACTAGGTGGCATGATGAAACACTAGACGTCAAAAAGAAAGAAAAAGTTATAGAGAGTTCAAAGCAATCTAGTTTTATTTTCTATTATGTTTTATCAAAGCACTAATGTGATGTCTTAAAAATTTCAGAAAGGCTATACAAAAATTAAAGAAAACAAGTAGAATAATAAATACTTTTAGGTCGAGGCAGTAGGAATGACAATTTCGCAATACTAAAAACTTTGAGGAATTTATGACGAAAAATTTAAAACATCGCAATACATTAATATTACTTTAATAATTTACGAATAACAAAAAACTTATAAGAATTAATAATAGGCTTTAAAAAAAAAATAGAAAGATGAGGAAGACATGAGATCCATTTGATAAGTATAACAAACAATGAGAAATAGATATTTAAAACAATTGGAAAGAATAATCTTATGCAAAGAAAAAAGGATAGTGAGTGTAGAATTTCAAATTATATGAAATGTATTACTATATAAATTTAGGAAATGAAGTAATCGAAAAATATATGTGTATAGGCATATAGAAAATGAATAAAAATATAAATACTTATAAGTCCTAATTGTAGCTTGTGCAATTTAAAGAATGAGTTCATTGAAACATAAATTGTAAACAATATTGAGTTAAATAATGAAATTAATTGAAATTATAGATCTAGGAATTTTAAATGAAAATTTATAGTAAATATTTATGTTCAGAATAATCAAATTAGCTTAGATGTAATCTTTCGTAATAAAATGCTAAAAATATAAAATTTAAAGATATTTTTGTACATAAACAAAATATTAAAATAGAGACCTTATAATATATAATATAATATAATATACATAACAAAAAAAAAAAAACTTTCAAATCGTTGGTCCCGACAGCCCCTTTCCCCCATGACAGTAGCAGTAGTAGGTGGTAGCACAACAGACCCGGAGCGTCCCATCCCTATCCTTTCTCCCTTCTTTTCCTTTTCTTTTTCTTTCCTTCTTCCTTTTCTTCTTCTTCTTCTTCTTCTTCTTGTTCTTCTTCTCCTTCCCGGACTGTATCTTCCTCCCCTACCCTTCCCTTTTCCCGCGTTTCCCTTCTTTCCTTCTTCTTCCCTTTTGTTTCCCCCCCAAATCTCCCTTCCTTCTCTTTGGATGATTATGCCATTGATGATGACGATAACAATGACGAAGATGACCATGGTGGCACTGATTAGGTGCAAACCACCGGCGATGATGTCTTCACTGATGATCTTGAACAAATGATCAGCAAACGAGAGGAACATTACTTCAGTGAGGAGAATTGTTACATGGCATGCACTCATTGAGTTTGGTTGGGAAATTGGACTTTTGGAGATCTGGCGTGGTGGCAGCGAGAAGACAATAGAAGGGAATGGAAAGGAAGAAATGGAAGAAGGAGCTGCATGTGGAGGTTGAGATGCCAGCATGCATAGTTACGTGCTTCCAACGGCATGGCTATATGCATGCATGTGTGTCTGGAGAGGAGGACGATGACCACAACGACGACAACCACGACCGTAACAACAACATCAACGGCAACCATGGCGATGTCAACAATGGCAATCACGATGGGAACAGCAATAGCGACCGTCGACAACCATAGCAACTGTGTTTCGGAGGGGGAAAGAAGGGGGGAAAGGGGGAGAAGGAGCAAGATATATGTGTGTAAGTAGGTATGTGTGGTGTGTGAGTGAGCATGTGTGTATGTACATGTCGGTGGTGTATGGTGTATGCGTAGTATGCGTATATGTAGGTGTTGGTGGTGTGTGGTGTTTGTGGCATATGGGTGTATGTAGGTGCTAGTGGTGTGTGGTGTGTGGTGTGTGTGGGTATATGTGTATGTGCATGTTGGTGGTGTGAGGCATGTGCGGAGTATGTGAGTATGTATGTGCTAGTGGTGTGTGTGTGTGTGCATGTGTGTAATTATGTGCATAGTATGATTATGTGTATGTATGTGTAGGCGTGTGTGTGGTGTGTATGGAGTGTGTATGTGTATGGAAAGGAGAGTGTTAGTGTGTATACGTAGTGTGTGCGGAATGTGCATGTATGTGTATGGGTGGGAATGTGCCGATGTATGTGTGTGGTATGTGTGTGTGTAAGGTGTGTAAGTGGGGTTCAGTGAGTAGGAGATATGAAGTAGAAAAGGAAGAAGAAAAGGAAAATGGAAGAGGAAAAGTTGGAAGAAGGAGGAGGATAAAATTGAAGATGGAAGCGTGAGTGAGGATGAAAACCAGTAGGAAGGACGGGAAACCCTATAGGTGGAGATGTTAACAAAAGAGAGGAGAAAGAAGGTGATATAAAACCTTTAGTGACTATTAATCTTATAGGTTGTCCTACAAGTAGTTTGTTGGAAGATATTAGAGACACATTGATAAACGAAAGGTTCAAAGATGCTACATGTAAAGGAGAGGCATTTATGTTAGTGTAGATGGTGAAGGGAATGATTCGAGCAATGTCTAAGATGAGGGCTTGGGGAATATTTGGAATGAAATGAATTTCGCAATGGAATGTTCAAAGGATGTTGAGGAAGATCATTTTTGGCCAAATACCCTAATGCAAAACCTTTAGTTGTCTTTCCCAAAGGTATCTTTCCTATATAGAAGAAGGAATTCTAGATTTGGCAGGTTGAAGATGTTCCGTTGCTTGACTTCTACATAAGGAAAGCAAACAGTTGATCACAACAACCTGAGGTGTTGGAAACAATGATTCTTAGGAAGGTTGTTCCTTCTAGAACCCTATATCGGAATCACGTTGAGGAAGTGTTCAACATTTCGAATCTTGTTCGCCCAAAGTTTCTTACGGTAGAGACTTCACGCCTTGCTATCAAACACATAATGAGCAGAGTGCACATATCAGGTTCTAGGAAACTACCAAAGTTAAGTGGAGATACTGCTTTCTATGGTTTGGTTGATGAAGCATTGCAGAAGGACACTGATTTCAAGAGGAAAATAAAGAGATTACCCGCTAGAATCGCTCAACTCCAATTAGGACTACGACGACCCTAAACAAGTGAGTGGGAAACTTAATGATATACTACAATGTTGTGATTGGTTTGTTTTGTTGTGCTAAATCTTGGTATATTGCATATGTTTCTTTCCTTGTTTGCTTGTGATTGTAATTGTGGTGATTGATTTATTTCCTTAGTAGATGATAGGGTAAAGAGGTGAGAAAGGAAGTCATACGAAGAAACTAGTAATTAGGAAAATTACGGATAAATATGAGTCTAATGATATAGAAATTAGAATGGGTTATGGGTAGATAGCACTATCTCGACGACAACTCCTTGCCTTAATTGTTAGTGCTATTGCTATGGATTTAATTTCCAAATTCTGATTTGTTTTCGTAAACTAAATTAATATATGTAAACTTAACTTTTTCTATGTATATACATATAATGGGTGTTTACACAAAGGCATATGAACCAAACTATATATCATTATGTACATGCATAAGAATCTAATATTGAATACATACATAATATATATATATATATATATGCTTGGACGAAACATGTTTCCTAAAATATTTATGTAGGTCACATCTATACCTATAATTATACAAATCATAAATGAAAACCCTTATTTTCAATGAAATAGTTATATCCTTTTTCTTCTCTTGAGTATATGAGGGAAAAACATCAGTAGATCATCCTTTGGTTCAGAATAAGCTTTAAATCTATAATATGTATATACTGTTATCATATATATATGATACTTGAGGATTTGAAAGGGACATATACACCTATGGCTACCCTAAGTGACATTTGGGAATGCATAAAACTAAGCCCTGGAGGGGTAAAATGACATAGAGGTATCACGGAATGATAATTGTAAATCAATCCCTAGTGATTGATTTGACGTTTAAGTCAAATGATATAGAGGTGTCGAGTTAACTAAAATCTTGCTTATAGCTTGATTGTTTTTATATATTTGGTTTGGTTTTCCTTGCTTTATTTTGTAAGGTGAAACACATGATCTCTTCTTGTTGTGGTAAATGTGAAAATGAGATGTAGTGGATTTGTTTATGGGACTTCACTAGGTTCTTACTAATTGTTCTTAGAGTGGTAGTCTTTTAATGCTTGGTAGTTTTCTTTATTGCCTTAAATGGGAATTGGTTGCAACTGTATATTGTTTGGTCACCTTGAATCAATTAATTAAAGAAGTGGACTTGATTAAAACTTGACATGCATTTACATGAAATTGAAGGCCATCACTACTACCGGATGCATTGGAAGTGATCAAAGGATCATTGTTTTGCCAAGTGCGAACTAAGTGATTAGAGGATTGTCGTGACTTGATGGTTCCGAGTCTAGCCTATCTCTTGAGGGTGTAAATGCTCAGTGTAGTGAGGCACCTGAGCCTAGATCATTAAAGCTAAGACATAGTATAAATAAGTGATAAGAGTAATGAAATCGTGTGTAAGACCCAAGCACTAATGGTAGCTTCGGAATCCCTAACCTAAGGTCAAGGGGGGCGTAAACCCTAGACTTCATGTTGGTTACTAGAAGACCGCGTGAGATGCTGCATTCATATAGTTGTTCATGCATAACATATGATTTGATAACTTGATTTGAAATTGCTTGTGTGTGTGTAGCATTGAAAGTATTAAACTCCCATTCATTGAGCCGTAGTATGTTCACCCCTCTACAGACCCTTTTGCAAGTAGCGATTACGAAAGCTCGGGATGGGAAAAGATGTGAAGTGTCGAGATTTTTTAGAAGACAAGGACGATAAAGTAAGAATTATGAAAGATAGACTATTTAGATGAAAAGTTAGGACTCCTACATAAATAAAATTGAATTTATGAAATTTAGAATTTTATTCCATTTTACTAGTTGATAGGGGATACCGATTCTTTGCGGTCATGGTTGATCATAGGGTACATAATCCATAATTATGTTTTATTATATAACTACATGTGCTATGATTAACCATAAATGTAATTAATTATTCAGAGTCTTATGATCTTTAACTTGTAAAATGATTATTATGTAACGGGTGTACACATGCAATGATAATTTTTAGTGGAAACTTCTAGGCTCTCTTTTGGGGTGTGATAACTAATTTGTTAGAGGAGTCAATACTTGTTTTCGTTGTGGCTAAAACTTCCTTTGGAAATTATAGTTTTAGCTAGAGGTTAACTATAAAGTCCTAAAATTTTTGAGAAACTATATGAAAATTAAAGAAAATAAGTAGAATAATAAATACTTCTAGGTCGAGGTAGCGAGAAGAACAATTTCGTAATATTAAAAATTTTGAGAAATGTACGACGGAAATTCAAATATAGCGATGCATAAATATTATCTTAATAAATTGTGATGATAATAGGTTAACAAAATTAAATAATTGGAAAGAATAATCTTAGGTAAAGAGAAGAAGATAACGAACATAACAAATTGAATTATATGAAATATATTACCAAATAAATTTAGGAAGCAAAGTAATTGAAAAATATCCGAATATAAATATATAAATAGATAAATAAAAATAATCTTAAGTCCTTGCTTTAGTTCGGGTAAATTAAATTAAAAAAAATAAAATTCTCTTAAACATAATTTCAAAACAATATTATGCCAAATAATGAAATTAATTGAAATTGTAGATCTAGGAATTTTAAATGGAAATTTAGAATAAATATTTATCTCCATGATAATTAGATTAGCTTAGATGTAAGCTTTCATAATAAAATGCTAAAAATATAAAATTTAAAGATATTTTTGTATACGGACAGAATATTAAAATAGGGACATTATCATATAAAATATAATATAATATAATATAAATATATATACATAGCTGTAAAAAAAAAAAAATTCTAGAATTAGATTTTTCCAAACGCTGCAACATCACATCCCCTTCAAGTACTATAGCATCGGTCCTCAGTTGTCTTCCATTTTGTCTCCATTTTTCTTTTCTTTTCTTTCTTCTTCTTCTTCTTGCCTTCTTCTTTTGCTCTTCATCTTCTTCTTCGTTTTTTTTTTCTTTCGCATCGCGTCTTCCCTTCTCGGCCTTCCTTGCTCTGCATTCCTTCCTTCTCTCTGCTGCCACTCCAACTCCACAATGACAGCAACGACGGCAACGGCGGTGGCAGCGACATCAACAATGGTGGTAGCAACGATGGTGATAGCAGCTTTGGCGTCGTGTTTGTTTTGTCTCCTTCCTCGACGATGGAGGCAATAGAGAACAACTTGGAGAAGACAGCGATAGAGACCATGATGACCACACAATGACGACAACCACGACTGCGACAACAATGATAACTACAACGACCGTAACAACAACAGCAACGACACAACGACAATAGCAATAGCAACTACAATGAATAGTAGCAGCAACAACACAACAACGATAGCAACGGCGGACAACAGCATCCACTCAGAACCTCTATGCTTGCGAATCCACATCTAAGCATAAACTCTTATGTCGTAAGGTTACGAGGATGTTTAGAGAGAGATCTAGATCATGCATCATCTATTCGAACACACTAATGTAGTTTGGATCAAAGGGACTTGTAAGGGCGCGAATGTGGTGGAAAAATAGGAAATGAGGTTTAAGGAGTATGATGAGGGTGATGCGGTGATAAATGGGTTAACTCAGAATGGGTCAAGTCGGTTGGAGAACATGGAGGAGGAAAGAAGGGGGAGAAGATATGTGTATGTGTATGAAGGCGGAGAAAGCAGAGTGATATAGCTGTGTGTGCATGTAGGCAAGAGGGGGTTTGGTGACCTCCAGTTGGGGTGAAGCCGTGAGGGAAGGGAAAAAGAAAAGAAAAAGGAAAAAGGGGAAAAGGGAACCAGCATTGAAGAGAGGAGAGAAAGGAGAAGAGAAGGGGAGAGAAAGGAGAAGAGAAGGGAAGAGAAGAAAAAGGAAGAGGAAAAAGGACTCGGTGAGAGAAGAAGAAAAAGAATGGGAAATTAGATGTAAATAGGGATATGCGAGGGAATGTGTGAATGTGTATGAGGTGGTGTGAGGTGTGTGCGGGTATGTGTGTGGGTATGGAAGGTGTGTGTAGTGTATACGGGTATGTATGTATGTGCATGGATGATGTGTGGTGTACACAGTATGTGTGTGTGTGTATGGATGGTGTGTGGTGTATGAGGGTGTGTGTATACATGTATAGAAGGTGTGTGATGCGTGGAGTATGTGTATATGTGTATGGAAAGTGTGTGGTGCATGAGGGTATGTGTGTATGTGTATGTGATGGTGTGTGGTGTGTGCGAGAATGTGTGTATGTGTGTGTGAAGGTGTGTGGTGAGTGCGGGTATGTGTGTATGTGTATGGATGGTGTGTGATGTGTGTAGGTGTATGTATATGTGTATGGAAGGTGTGGGATGTGTGAGGTGTATGTGGAGTATATGTATGGAAGTGTGGTGTGTAGATATGTATGTGTGGGTATGGAAGGTGTGTGTGTGGTGTATGTGGGTATATGTGTATGTGTATGAAAGGTGTGTGTAATATGTGTTGAGTATGTGGGCATGTGCGTATCGGTGGTATGAGGTGTATGTGTGTATGTGCGTGAACTAGCTATCTTCACTTCTTCTTCCCATACAAAGTCTAATCAAGATAATGAGGGGGGAGGCACTTCCTTCCCCCCTCCCCTTCCCCTACACCTTACCACCCATACTTTCAGTAAAGTTGAAGGATCCAATGGTAGTTTGGAGAGGGATATTGATGTCACGGCAACCATAGCTCAAATTCCAAGGAATGTGTATGCTAACAATGGTAAGGAAGCCAAACTAGTTTAGCCCCTGTAGTCATCCACTGAGGCAGGAAGCACATCGAATGGAGTTTGGAATACTCTCACAAATGAGGAGCTGATAAACATAAGGAAGTGTTTCCGGCTAAGGCTTTATGGATGGAAGATTGATAGGCCTCAAGCTGATGAACGTGTTGCTTTGACAATTGCTTATCGATTTTTCTTTTATCTAAAACACCTCAAATTTGGACTTTGAGCTACCTTTTCCACATTTCAAAGGTAATTTTTCACTTGTCACTGGATTTCACCAATCTAGCTCATCCCAAATGCGTGCAAGTTAATAATTGGGTTTGAAGAGTTGTGTGAGCATTTCATAGCATGAGCTACTCCTAAGCTTTTGCTCTATTTTTATGGATTGAGGATGTCGAATGATTGCTAGTACTAACTAACTAACTGTCTTAACTAAAAGTCACTAGTTAGGTTGGACTCCTCCATTCATGGATGAAAGAGTAAATACTTGGTTGTGGTGTGCAATTCTGACCTGAACTTCTAGACAAACTAGGTTGAGCCAATATGGACCACAGTGATTCAAGCTCTAGGTCTAAGCAAAAAAAGCTACAGCAAAGTGAATAATGGATGAGCAGCATAGGAAGTCAAGCAATTATTGGAATGCCTTAAAAGTAGTCGTTGAGTGCCTCTACGATGGGAAGCTCTCAAAGAGCATAGCATAGAGGAAGAAGGAGGTATGCTCATAACCTTTGCCATGCTAAGGTAGGTTGCTACTAAGAAGTTGTTTATCTAGTCCTACTAGGGGAATGGGGTCTTCCTAAAAGCCTTTGCTTGGCAAAGTAACTTTTATAGAATTTCTTAGTTGTAGTCTTTACTTTTATAGATATATAGGCTTGAGAAAGCATCGCTAAAGAGTTTTTGGTTAGGCACATAGTAGCCCTAGCCTCCAAGAAAGGCAAGAAGGTGCCTACTCGAGTTGCAGTATAGAAGAGGTTCCCCTTCCAAGATGATCCTAAGAAGTGCCTTTGGTAATAAAGGATGAAGAGAGGCAAGTCCCTACCTTCTATCCTATTAAAGACCCATCAAAAAAAGAAAGGCTAGAGGGAAAGGTTGTGGAAGGGGTTAATTAGCCCTCTAGGAAGAGGCCCCATGTTCAAGTGTTTAAGGAAAGACTAAAGGTAGCTTAGAACAAAATAATGCAATTGGATGCTAAGTCTAAGTCTACTAAATAACCCATCCTTCGAAGGGGCATTAGGTTTGCCTTGTTGGTGAAGGAAAGGGTTGAAGAGGAAGCATCCTCAATTCCTAGGCTCCCATCACTTAAGGGTAGAAGGCACATATTCCGCCCCTAATAAGGAGGTCTTCAACTTAAACACCAAGCTCAAAGACAAGAGGAAGAGTAAGGAGATCTTCAAGGGATTAATTCTCCCAAAAGATGTAGTCACCCTTAAAGACAGTTTTCATGGGATGACCAAAGAAGCCAATGAAAGATTGATTTATGCCAAGCTCCATGACATGAGTCACCAACCTTTTTTTCTTCTAGGTTATATTTTTCTATCTATGAGTTTGATTAACTTTTTTTCTCTCTAATTGTTATTTTACCTCCCATTTGATGAAATCTTTTAATGTATGGGGAGCTGAGATTGAGTAGATAAGGGAGCTTTAATTCAAGTATGAACTCCTATCTCAAAACACTAGATGCTCTACGATGGGTATACTAAGCTCTCTAACAATGTTTGTATACTATCATGGAAAGTAAATGAGCTTAAGGTAGAGGCTAGTAGAGTTCAAGAGGAGGCTCAAAGCTAGAGAGGTGAGGTCAATGAACTTCGAATGAAGATTGAAGCTGAGTCAGGAACTTTGAGAGTACGAGTGGAGAGGTGTAATTGAAACCTTGTTGTGTAGATTAAGAGACTCTCTAACTAGCTTGATGAGGTGTGAAAGCGACCTTAAGTTCAAGAGGCTAGCCATGTGGATGAATTAAGAAGCCTTCGAGAAAAAATCTAAAGACTTTAGTGGCTTATAATTTTCTACATACTAGGTCTCTTAGTTGAAAGACCTTGTGTTTAACCTTCTTATCAGAATAGCGAGCAACCTTATGTTGGTACACTACTACTCGAGCTCTAGCCATGTCTTGGATCTCTTCAATAGTGTTAAGGTTAGCTTAAGGTCTTATCTAGTTGGCCATCAAGTCAAGTGCTTAAGTTTGAATGTTGAGAAGTTCTAGCTCAATAGGCAAAATTGCTTTAGAGCTAAATGCAAGTCTAAATGGGGTCTCTCCTATAGAGGTCCTATACGTAGTTCAATACCCCTATAAGATAGTTGGGAGCTCATCAGCTCACTTACCTTTAGCTTAGTTTACTCTAGAGACTGTTAAGCACTATCTTGCTCATTACTTCTACTTTTTGTTTGATTATGGGTATGCGACTAAGATGTAGTGAATCTTGATATTGTGCTTCATACAAAAGTCTTGGAACTTTTGATTGTTGAATTAAGTTCCATTATTCATGATGAGAATTTAAGAGACTCCATACTTGTTGAGGATTAAGTTGAAGATGGAGGCTTCGATGTTTTTCTCTATAATCTTGGCTATAACCTTAGCCTCTACCCATTTTATGGAGTAATCAATAGCAACAATACTATACTATCATTGACTAAAGCTTGGGGGAAGATACCTAAGATATTGATTCCCCATTAGGCAAAAGGTCAAGGGTTAGTGAAGGACTAGAGGTAATTGCTTGGTATATGCTTTATGGGTGCGTGTTTTGGCATTGAATGATAAGTTGCTTCAAATCCTTCCTCATTGTTGGCCAATAGTAACCAAGTTGAATAGCTCAGATGTACAGTGCTTAGCTCTTGATGTATTTCCTACATACTCTTGTGTGCAACCCTTTAAGTATATGCTAACCATCCTTAGGTTAAATGCATCGGTAGAGAGGAATACTCAAACCACATTTATACAAGAGGTCGTTAATAAGTGTATAGTTAGCAACTTTGTATATGAGTTTCCTTACCTTCTTTCTATCTTTTGAGACAATTCCATGCTTTAGATAGTTAAGTATTAGGTCTATCCAGCACGACTTAGTGGGTATAGGTCGTATCTCCAAGACTTGTACTTGTTGCTTATTAATGCTCTTGTTTAAAAGGTACTAAATGAAAACCTTATTGTCCCACTTATTTAGGTTGAGAATGCTAGTAGAGGTTAACTTTGATAATTTACATACCTTGGAATTCTCGAATCTTGGCGATACTCTAAGAGGGAAACTCCAAGGTGAAGGTGTGCACAATTAAGAGATACTTAGTCATGCCCTCATCCTTTACCCTGTACTGTCCTTTAACTTACTGGATGACAAACTAGGAGTGAAAATATATCAAGCTTCTTTACACCAATTTCCTTTACTAATTTGAGGCTAATGATCAATGCTTCATACTTCACGTTGTTATTACTAACTAGGAACCTAAACTTGAGAGCATAAGACAATTTTGTTCCATGTGGTCCATGTAGCACAAGTCTTGCTCTACTCCACCCTTGAGTGGATGATCCATTAACATGAAGAGTCGACACTGGTTTATCATTTTAGTTGAATGCTTCTTCCTCCACAGTGTGCATGATAATGAAATATGAAAGAACTTGTGCTTTGATTACCTCATGAGGTTAATATTGGACTCCATAAGCACTAAGCTCTAGCACATTTTACTTTCTTTTAGGATAAATAGCCACTTGATTTAGTGATCAATTTAATCAATGTCTATGTCATCGACCTAACTATTAGCTTGAGTTTGAGCATTAGATGGCTCAAGTCTATTGTGCTAAGCTATAGTGTTATTATGGTTGTGTGATGCAACTGGAAAGATTAGTGAGGTGTGAGCTTGGCCTAACAACACTATTGGTAGGATTGGCTATGTAGGAGCTTAGTTGTGGAGTTTTCCAAACCGAGCTTGCTGATTTTGGTTTATAGCATTCACCACTAGTGGTGGTAATAAAGGGTTATTTCGCCCATGTTTTGGTGAGTGTCTAGACATGTTCTCTAGCTCCAACATGTTATTAAGTTACTCAAGCTCTGCCACTCAAGCTTAGAGCTTGTGTCACCAACCTTTATGGCTTACAAATTCTCTTGATCTAGGAATCTCTACAAGTTAATGATTTATGTGTTTGGTTAGGTTAGTTGGACGCAATTGCATGGATAGTTTAATCTATGGCCAAAAGGTCCACGATCTCCTTAGATTTAGTTGTTTTAGAATTTGGTGGCATTTTGGTCATGAGTAAGTCACAAGGACAATGCCAAATGTTATGCTAAGATTTTCCAATGGTGGTTAAGTCACTTGCAAAAGAGGAAAAATGAGGCTATGGGGGATGCTAGAGGTTACTCTAGCGTAGCCATTCCAATACTTAAGTCAACACAAGGTTTTAAGTGTAATAAAGCATAAAGTTTACATGAGAATAGAAAAGTTGGAATCCTTTACTATGTTATCCCATCCCTTATTTATAAAGGATGAGACTGAGACATATTTAGCAAACATATTTATGATCTTAAGATCCACTTTGAATATTATAAGGGGGGAATCTTTGACTAAGATCTTTCCTTGTCTATTTAGAGCCTTTTCCACTTTCTTTATTTGGTTCTTAGACAAGCACGATCAACCCAACCTTAGGCTTAAGCATTTTGATAGGGATTGATGCTATTGGGTTATATTAATTTACTAGAGTTTTGTCTAGCCTAGGTCAATCATGCTTCTTGTTCCAAAAGTTTGACAAGCATTCAAGAGTTTGGACTTAACCTTTTAAGCTCGATCTTAAACCTTGTAAATACTCGAATTTATTTAAATTAATAAATAGGTATATCATAACGTAAAACCAAGGTCAAGATCTAAAATTTATATAAATTTATATCATAACGAGTCTTTTTGTAGGAAGAGTATAAATACCCCTCGTTGACCTAGTTCTCGTCTTTTTCATCTCCTTATAGTAATAAACCCAAACGAATAGGAAAACACTCTTTAACACATTAGAGGAATTAGTGAATCACAAGAATGAAAACAAGACAATAAGGTAAGAGTTTAACGAATGTTATTATATTTGAGGAATGGAAATTTAGTCATATACATTGTCTTGTTCATCCAAAATTTGAATCAAGGAATGAGATGTAACGAGCATAAGGAAATTCTTGGATCAAGGACAAGATTCACAGAAATTCTGACGTAAGTAATCTTGCCTATGTAAATTGATTAGAAAGTACATGTTTTAGGGTCAAATTAAACCTAGGAATAAAAAGAAATGAGATTAGGATGAATTAGTATATAGCAATTAGGGTTCGTGAGACTTTACCAAGAGATACATGGCCTCCCAACACGGCTGTGTTTCGCCCGTATTAAACCTAAACCTTATAGAAAGTTACATAGCCTCCCAATACGGTCATGTCTCACTTGTACTAAACCTAAAACTTATAGAACGATATATGACCTTTGACACAGTTATGTATTATCCCTGTTGAGCTACACGACCTCCAATATAGCTATCTTGAGTGAAACATAACTTAATTCTATATCTATTTAACTCCTAATTAAACTAATTTTCACCTAACCTAGATAGTTAATAAGACTTTAGATAACCTAATAGATTAAAAGAAATTAAGGGATTATACTATTCTTGATTAGTACTAAGAAATATGTATTGATGTTGTACAAATTTCAACTTAGCTTAAGTTTAGGACTAGACATGCTTAAGGCTAGGATTCAAGGTGCATGTAACTTGTGTGTCGTTCTATGCTTGTTTAAGTTAGTATATGTATTGAAATTGATTAAATTGAATGAATTGGCCTAAGTGTTTAAGTGTATGTTGTATGTGTTTAGCTCGGCCTAGGGGCTTGTAGTAGCAGATCCCTAGGGAGCACCCTAATGATTCTTATGGGACATTATCCTTAATGGAGTTATGCTAGATAATGATCTAGGTTAGATGTTGAATTAAGTGGTTTAAGTGTTCATGAGTGTAGGGCTTATAGTGGCATTTCCCATTACCATGTTTAAGTGGATTAAGTGATCATAGGTGTGGGGCCTATAGTGGCTCATAGTGGTAGTTCTCATCACCAAGTTTAAGTAGATTAAGTGATCACGAGTGTGGGGCCTATAGTGGTAGTTCCCATCACCAAGTTTTAGTGGTTTAAGTGATCATAGGTGTGGAGCCTATGGTTTAAGAGATCATAGGTGTGAGGCTCGTAGTGGCAGTTCCTATCACCAAGTTTAAGTAATTTAAAGGATCATGGGTGTAAGGCCCGTAGTAGTAATTCTCATCACCAATTCATGTTCCAATTGTTTAAGTGTGTTAAGGAAGTCATGAGTACCTATTGATGTTTGTGGACTTAAATTGTACCATGAAAAGGTTGCATGTGTTTAAGTATTGCATAATACATGTGATACTTGTCCATGTTTGTTTATACACGTGTGCATGTGTTATACGTACTGGGTATTAGCTCACCTTTTAAGGAATATTTTTTTTAGATGCAGGTATTGAGAGTGTTGATAATCTAGAAGGGAATCTGGAAATGAATGAACTAGAAAGGGAGGAAGAAGACAATTATCACTACTATTATGGCTAGTAGAACATGGGAGGATTTTATTATTTGATTGTAATGAATTGAAGTTTCTAGAGAATATTTAATTAGTGTTTTTAGACTCCCACTATGATAGATGTTAAATACAAACTCATGTTAAATTGGTTTTGAGGTTTAAAGGATGGATATAAATGTTTTTATATTTCAATAGTACTATTATGGATATTGAATGGAGAATTATAGGTATTATAGGATGAAGAGGTATTAAAGTTGGTTTAGAGCCTTAATGTGTTCTTGTGTGATAAGGACATGTGGCAAGCAGTAACGTGCTCTTGGTTTCGGGGCATTACAAGTTAGATGGTATCAAAGCTAGGTTAATGATCTTTAGGGACTTAAGTTTTGATCTATAGAGCATAGGTAGATGATCTTAAAGAACTTAGGCTTTTTTATTCTTAGAAAATTAAGTATTGATAAGTATACATATGTTTCAAATAGTAGAGCATAAGATATGATCTTTAGAAAAATTAAGTATTTGATCTATAAGGAGGTGAGACATGAAGACAATAAGAAAATAAGGGACATTATTTATTTAGTAATTTATTTTGTTATTCTGTTATTTTATTTTCATTTATTATAACTGTTAATTTATATATATTAGTATACATTATGTGTAGAGGTATATGTGTATATACCTACATGACATGGTTTTAACATTAACTAATACTGACCTAAGTACATCCGTTTGTCTCATCTTAAATAGAATGCCTCTAAGAAGAATCATCATATTAGGAGCTAGAAGGGGTACTGGACATGGCAACCTTAATGAAAGGAATAATTAGGGTCAGCAACTACAAGGGGAAAGAGGCCAGATTGCTGAAGAGACAATTCAGCTACTTCATATTATGAATCACCTGGTGTGATTGTTAGCACAACAACAGTAAGCCTCCAATGTCCCACAGTGCAGAAATGTTAATGAACCCATTAACTTTGACAGGTTCATTAGGGTAGCCAAAGAATTCAATCCAATAGTGGTGAACCCAATTGAAGCTAAAGATTAGGTATAAGAAATGGAGAAAACCTTTACTATCTTTCATATACTAAAAGACAAGAAGGTCAATCATGCTGCATTCATGTTGAAGGGAACTACAGCAAAATGGTAGGCCTCGGTTCCTCGACTTGTAGGGGAATGCATGAATTGGACTGTGTTTAAGGAGTTATTTTATTAGAGGTACTTTCTTAGTAGCTCTAAAGACAAGATGGAAAACAAATACTACAATTGTGAACAAGGGGACCCAACAGTTAAAGAATATAAGGTATAGTTGAACTATCTCATCCAATTCCTTCTTGAGAATGTATGTAACGACGATAAGTTCCAAGCTAAGAGATTTCTGAGAGACTTAGATTTGGACCATCAACTTGTAATATGGGCCTTTCAACTGAATACCTATGTTGAGATGGTCGATAAGGCTAAATACCTTGAGTAAAACAAAAAGCGTATTGAAGAACAAAGGAGCCATAAAGCTACAATAGCTTTGAGAAAAAGACCTGCTTCAAGTGGAATGGGGCAAGACAAGGGCAAAAGACACCATATGCAGCAAAGTAGAACATAGAGTGTTACAACTCCTCCTTTACAAATCAAATAAGTGCCTTTGACACTTCCTACAATAGGCCCACTTGTTAAATGAATAAGATCTTATAGGCCTCATGAGCTAAGAGAGGGCAGATGGCTAGAAAGAGGCATGCTTCTTTAGTGGAAAGACAAGAAATATTAGTAAACACTTCACGGAGAGGTTAGTCCCCTTAATTTTCTATCATGTGTGTAATTAGAGGGGCTATAAAGTAGTAAAATGTCCTTAAGGACAAGTAAGAAACCAAGTAGGCCTAATCCAATAGGCAACCAAACCTCTAGTGAGAGGATAGGGTAGTAGACCATAAGCAAGGGGTCCTAGACAAAGAGTTCCTACCAAGGTATTTTCTATCCACCAACAGCAGCATCAAGACATCCCTGATGTAGACAACATTTCATGTATGCTTCCAAGCACACTCCTACAATGCATAAGTACTGTTTGATATTGGTCTATCTGTATCCTGTGTGTTTGAGAATATTATATATGCATGTGCGTTGGATATTGAAAACATAAATGACTGTCTAGCTGTTAGTACTCTCTTGGGAGTAGGAGAAAGAATAAGTATAATATGTAGAGGAGTGGGGATAGAAATATAGGGTTGAGTGATGTCAATAGACCTCTTAATATTAGAGATGATAAAGTTTGACATTATTTTAGGTGTCAACTAGTTGTTAAGATGTCATGCTATCATTGACTATCACAACATGGTGGTATATTCCAAGGGAGGAGTACTTTGAATATAAGTTAAAAGTGTAAAGACCTACTAGATTACTTACATATGAGATGTGAGAAAAGAATATACTAGCAACTATATCTGTTAAAGTTAGTGAAGAAGTTAAGATGGAAATGGTACATATAGTGATGAAGTTTCTAGAAGTGTTTCTAGAAGACCTTCCTAGCTTACTCCTAACTAAGGAGATAGAATTTAATATTGATTTAGTACAAGGCACAAAAAAAAATATCAAAATTAGTTTACAAGATAGCACCAGTAGAAGGAAATAGTTACAAGAGCTACAAGATAAGGGTTTCATAAGACTCAGCATTTCTCCATAGGTGTACCGGTCCTGTTTGTTAAGAAAAAAGATGGAAGCATGAAACTATGTGTATACTATAGAGAGTTAAATAAGGTCTTTATCAAGAACAAATATCCTATCCCCATAATAGATGACCTGTTTGACCAATTTCAGGGAGCTTGAGTTTTCTCAAAAGTAGATCTATGATCAGGTTACCATTAATTAAGGATCGAAGAAGAAGACTTTCAAAAGACAGCATTCAAGACCAGATATGGGCACTATGAGTTTTTGGTGATGCCCTTTGGACTAACAAATGCACTAGTTACATTTATGGAGTTAATGAACAGAGTATTTAGGGATTTTCTAGATAAATTTGTAATCATCTTTGTAGACGATATCTTGATATACTCTAAAAGCATTGAGGAGCATGAAGAGCACTTGAGTCTAGTATTGGGCAGGTTACAAGAAGAAAAGCTAAGTTTAGTAAGTATGAATTCTGGTTGGAACAAGTAGTTTTCCTAGGCTATGTAGTTAATAAAGATGGGATATCTATAGACCCTAAAAAGGTGAGAGTAGTAGTGGATTGGCATAAATCGAAGACAATTACAAAGATAAGAAGCTTCTTGGGTCTTGCAAGTTACTATAGGAGATTTGTAGAGGGATTTTCCAAGATAGCAACTGCTCTCACCAAATTGACATAGAAGAATGTGAGATTCGAATGGGACAACAGGATTTGAGGCCAGTTTTCAAATTCTCGAAGAGAAACTTGTGTCAATGCCAATTTTGACCTTACCCAAGAGTGGAGAAGAGTTTATAGTGTATGGTGATGCTTAAGTTCAAGGGTTAGGATATGTGTTGATGTAAGGTGGTCAGATAATAACTTATGCATCCTACCAACTAAAGCCTTATGAGAAGAACTACCAAAGTCACGACTTAGAGTTAGTAGCTGTGGTACTGGCCTTGAAGCTATGGAGGAATTACTTGTATGGAGAAAGGTGCAAAATCTTTATTGACTATAGAAGCTTGAAATACTTATTTACTCAAAAGAGTTGAACATGAAGTAAAAGAGATGGTTGGAATTGATCAAAGATTATGACCTAGAGATACAATACCATCCAAGAAAGGCTAATGTAGTGGTAGATGCCCGTAGTAAAAAGAAATAGGGTAATATAGCCACTTTCATCACTTTATAGAAAGAGTTATTATAAGACATGCAAAAATGGAATTAGAGATCTTAACACAAGAAGTGAGAGCTAAAATAGCTACCTTAAGAATACAACAAATCATAATGGACATAATTAAAGTTGGTCAGATAGAAGATAAAGACATTCAAGAGATTAAGAGTAGAATGAAACAGGGTAAAGCTCCGAAATTCAACTTGGATGCAAAGGGATCTTGAAATATAAAATGAGACTATGTACCAAAGGATGCAAAATTGAAAAGAGGGATAATGGAAGAGGCATCAAATAATGCTTCTTTCTCAACTTTTAACATTTTTCTTTTATTATCAGTCTTGCTAACTTTGTTTGGATTAAAAAGTACATACAATAGTCCTATATATATATCTTCAAATATGAATTCGAAGTCTAAGTTGAAAAGTACCTCTGAGTTAGCAATTAAGCATAGATTAACTTCCTCCTCATCTTCTTTTGCTTCTTCCATTTCTTCTTTAGAATCATTCAAGTTACTCTAAGTAGTCATTAAAGATTGCCGCTTCTTTCTCCTATGTTTGTCTAATCTTTTCACTAGTATTGAACATTCATATTTAACATGTCTAGGCTTTTTTGCATTAATAATAGACAATATCTTTCCTTTCCTTCTTCAATTTTCATCCTTGTCTTTGCTACTTTTCCCTATATCACTTTTGTTAGGTTTATAATTAACCAATTTCTTACCCATTTCTTCAACAACCTATCTAATAGTTGTGACAACATAGTAACTTCTTTATCATCACTAATAGGATCTTCATCATAATCTTATTCAAGTTTTTTTTTTTCTATTCTAAAGGCAACTATTTTGTTTATGCTTTCACTATCTTTTGCTTAGAGCATATCAATCGCAGTCATCAATTTTCTTTAAGTTTACTAAGTGTAAGTTTGCTTTAGTCACAATCTTCTTCAATAGCTATTTTCTTTGGATTTCAAGCCTTTGGTAAGATTCTTAGCATTTTCCAAACTACATCAATATCATTTGTTTTTCTTTTCTTTTCTTTTCTTTTTTAAAGAGAATTTAATTCATTAATTATGGCAATAAAATGACCAAATGTGTTCTTTAATTATTCACTAGATTGCACTCGAAAGAGTTCATATTCTTGCATAAGTGTATTAATTCTTGTCTCTTTAATGGTATTAGCTCCTTCATGTGTTTCACACATTGTATCCTAGACGTTCTTTACTTTTTTTACAAGAAGAGATTAAATAGAATTCAAAAGGCGCAATAATGGCGAGTAAGAGATTCTTAGTCTTTGAATTCATATCTACTTTCTTCTTCTCGTTGGAATCTATAATGGAATCCTTGATTTCTACGTCTCCATTTTCAATGATGTCCCACAATTAATAATTTATGGTTTTGATAAATGTCTCCATCCTATATTTCCACTAGGAAAAATTAATTTCATCAAAATAAGGTGCCTTATTAGTTTAAACTACCATATTGTCTACATTGATCTTTAAACTCAGTTAAAATTGAGATTTTAAAGTTGACTAATATTGAGCAAGGCTCTTGTTGGCCCTAATTAGTAATTAAATTGGGGAAAGGGAGAGGAGAGGTTGAATTGATTGCTTAAAGCTGTAAATTTATTTTTGAAAACATTTTGGAATCTACTCCTTTTTATTATAAATAGCATAAATTAACTAAGAATACATTAAAAATAAATAAATTGTGTGAAAGTAAATAGTATAAGGATAAGAAGACTAGGTAGCAATTTATAGTGGTTTTGCCTTGTCATCAATCAACTCTTCTAGTCTCCACTTGTAGAAGACCTAGCCGTTTCAATTGGTTGTTCCTCTATTTTAAATAATCAAATATTTGAGACTTACAATAGTTCTACTACTCATGGCACAATTACTTCATTGCTCTATCGCACATAACTTCACCTAAAGTTAACCTCACATAACTATAATGTAAAAGATTGCAACCTCTCACTACACTACAACTTCCAAAAGAAGTCTCAATCATGAGGAAAACAACCATTGACTCCTTTACAAGATTAGTACTTTTATAGAATTGTTGGTCCTAAAGGGTAACAATGAGGGAGGGTGAATTGGTTGGAAATAAAATAAAATAACTTTCATTCATAAAAATTAGATCATGTCCCCAATTAGTTGTTTATAAATTATAACTTTGAACTTGCTTTGCAAACACAACAAATAATTAAATGCACAAAAATAAAAGAGTAGAGTAAGCGAAGTATACGCAAGGATTTATAGGGGTTTTGCCTCAAGCATCAGTCCTCTCTTACTACTCTAAGTTAGGGACTCGATATTCCACACTAGTATGTTCCATTATATCTAATCAAGAAAGAAGATTACAAAATAGTGACCACAATTATCATGTCAGACTTCACGCTATTACTTAGCTATCTTTGAACTCAAAGCCTATTTGTAATCTAACTCTCATAAAGTGTCAAAATCAATGAGGAATAAAGATAATAAAATTCTTACTAAGTTCGGTACAAAATAATAGAATGCTGGGTATATATATATATATATATTTGTGCATCTCCTTGTTAAATGCTGAAGGTATTTAACTTTAGTTCATGTAATGGCTAGAAGAGGATAAGCTAGACGTTGAAGATAAGATTTATTTTGGATATTTTGTTGGAGTTCATATCTTTTATGCTTATCTCAAATTCAAAAACATTCCTTGATTAGTTCCATGTTGTTATCGAGGTCTCTGGATAATATCTTCAAAATCTATTGACCATATCTTGATAAGAACTTTTTTTGATTTCATCTTTAAAACATTCGAATTTACTAAATTTATTTTTTAAAAGAGGTCTTAATAGAATTTTATGGAACAAAATAATATATGTAATATATGATTGGTCATATAATCGTGGTTACATAAACAAGTTTTATATAATATCTTTTATTTAGGGTAGCACTTCAACTCATCAATAGGGATCCACATCTTCAATAAATATTCTTGGTGCACTTACTTTGGCAACATCTTCCATTGAAATGGTGATACATAAGAAAGCGGTCTCATATATGGGCCCCATTTTTATTTTTATTTTTATTTTTGTGGAAGGCTCTCTTTCTAATGTATTACATCTTTAATGGAAAAGTGTTGGTAAAAATAGGTTCTCCAATAATGTTTCACAATTTGTAACATTAAGTGAAAAGTGAGGGATCGTTTGGGGTTTAAAATGTAGTAAGTGGTATTAGTAGGGTAATTTATTTTAGGAGTTAGGTTTTCTAAAGGTGGGTTTGGCCACCCATGAATAAACTAGTTAAGAACTGACATCACTTTCTTAGTAATGGCCATGGTAGGTCGAAACCAGTCAAGAAAGTTAGTCCCCACAATCATAAGAAGGGTTGTGGAAAAACTAGATAAAGGCTCCTTTAATAAAAAATGGGCTTGGAACAAGTCTTAGGAAAGTAGAATATAACGTTGGCTCACCATTTGGAAATAAGGCAAAAGTATAAAATAAAGGATGGTCGAATGCCACATAAGATCTCTGAGAGGGGAGAACCTTCTATCCTAGAACAAGTAATATCAGAGTTATAAGATTCCAAGCTTCATTGAGCCACCTAAATGCTACCCAAGTGAAATATAAAAAAAAAAAAAATGTGTACAAGTAGCCTTGTTAATAAAATGGCTTGTGTGGGAAAGGCTCAAGAGGAGCGGCCATTAAGAGGACATCGTTGCGAAAGGAGAGGCAATTGTGTCACAAGTTGAGTTGCTCAAGTCAATACAAAATAATGAAAAGTAAACTAGTGAATCGTCCTATTGTTGAGCTACTCAATAATAAGCAATCTCAAAAGACGTAAAGAGAGGTAAAGCCATGCGAGGAGATTCATGGAAGCCCGAGAGTCTTAGCTAAGATGATTTTGAAGTGGAGGAGAGCTGTAACCACTTGGAGAAGTACAACTATAAGCCGCCCCACCATTGGGCAACTTAGTAAGAGGTGATCTCAAAGGACATGAAGAAGGGTGAGGATGAAAGAAGAATGCTCATGGATGCCTAAAGTCTTGGCTAAGGTGATCTTAGGGTGAAATTTGGCAATAAGTAGAAGAAGATGATAATCTATTGAAGTGATGTAGTGGTAGGTTGCCCTACCATTAGGCAGCTTAGGAAGAGGAGATCTTAGAGGATAGAAAGAAGGGGTAGGGGCAAGAGAGGAAGGCTTGTGGATGCCTCGAAGTACTAGCTAGAGAAGACCTTTGGGAGTTCGCTAATGGGGAAGAGTGGTAATTTATTATGAAATGGGATAGTGGTAGAAGATTGGATTTGTGACAAGGGTATCATGGTTTTAGGTTGGGAAGAATGTCATAGATCGTGACATCAAGTGAGAAGTGAGAGATTAACTTAAGCTTAGAATGCAATGAGCGATATCAACAGAGTAGCTTGTTCTAGGTGTTGCATTCTTTGAAGGTGGGTTGGTCACTTATGAACAAACTAATTGGGAGCTTATGTCACTTTCTTGTCGATAGTCATGGTAGGTCGAAACTAGTTAGGAAGGTTAGTCCCTACAATCATAAGGGGACCGTAATTAAGTTGGATAAAGGCTCTTGTAATGAAGGATGGGTTTGAAATAAATCTTAGAAAAACAAAAGTTAAAATTAGCTTGCCATCCAAAAATGAGGTAAAAGTATAAAATGAATGATGGTTAAGCGCCACCCGAGATCTTAAAAAGGGAAAAACTTCTTATCCCATAACAAATGCATCTACCTTTTTATCATCACATCCTCGATTGAATGGGTCCTTTAGACATGACCGTATCAATTGCTTAGGAGGCCCAACTCATCTGGGTGGCTGGGAAATTGGATGTTTTGGTGCGACCTACCTTAGTGGTGTAAGGTGGGTTACCGAGAGGAGGAGAGAGAGAAATGATTAACGAGGTGATTGGTGTGTTTGGAATGTGCATATTACAATGGTATTTTGGTATTTTGTCTATAGATTGTTGATTGATTAAAGTTAATATGTAGTTCTTCAATTGTTCCTATCTCGTAAACGAATGCCTATGTGAAAATAATTCTTTTTATTGAGGTAATATTAACAGGCTTGATTCATTATAGAAGAATGAGAGGTGAGCCCGGGAGAGAGGTTGAATGTTCACGTTGTCACATGAAAAACTTATGTTTCACCCATTGGCATCCATGAGACAAGTTCATTTTTTTTATAAATAAATTGAAAATACAACTTCTTTTTTTTTTATGTTTCTTCTATACATATTTAGCCAATTTAATTTTGAAATTGGGCAGTTAAATTGTTAAATCTTCAAGAAACCACCCCTTGATTTTTTATATAATCATTTTGCCTTTTATAAAATAGCAAAAAAGGAATTTTAATAATTTTTTATTTATTTCATCCAAAGATGAAATGGTAAGATAAGGTTTAAAATATATTCATTTTAATGATTCATTTTAAAATACTTGATTGGATAGAAGTCTTAAAAGCCTAACTTTTAGTTGTTACATATGTATTTAAGAAAAAGCTTAATTCGTTTCTAACTTAATAAATCACTTTGTTCATTGTTAGATTAAGTTAGTTATCCTAATTTTGGTCTATCAATGTAATTTGCTTCACTAACTAAACCACCTCAATGCTCTAATAACCATTTCATGCTTGGTTAGGTATCACGTGTTAGCTGAATATACGTTATAGGACAAACCAAAGGAAACCATCTTTACAAAAGGAGGATAAAGAATACGAATTACTAACTTTTAAGAAAAAGGGTTTTAAACTTTGAGCTTTTTGACTTGGATCACCATAAGATTGAAGTGAGGTCAAGGATGGAAAGGAGGCCTTAGCTAAGGCAGGTAGTTTAGGGTGTGCTTCATTAGGGTTTAGAGGGTTAAATGACCATATTATCCTTGGTTTTGAATGGTAAAGTTACTCAATGACCCTTTGTTTTGGATTAATATTCAGGGGTAGTGTAAAAAATATACCAATCAATGACTTTTTCCACATATATATGTATTATAATCATATATATCAAAGGAACAAGAGGAGGGCTCAAGAAATTATATATAAATTGTAATAAATAGTTATAGTAACAAAAATTTAATAATTTATGGCAAAGAAATTATTAACAGATGCAATTCTTTTTAGAGCAATGGATGGTCATCCTACAAATTAAAAAAGTTAAATGTCCCTTTTGTTTTTTTTTTTTTTTTGGCCAATTCTCGTTGTTACATGACAAACCTATGCTTTGTCCATTCATATCAATAAGTTATGTTTCTTTTTTCTTTTTTTAATTTATTTATACATATTTAGTCAATTTATTTTTAAAATTGAACACTTAAATTCTTAATCTTAAAAAAAAATGTCTTTTGATTCTCTACATAACTATTTTACCCTTCATAAAATAATAAAAAAATAAATTTTAATACTTTTAATTTTATCTAAGGAAAAATAATAAAATAGATTCCAAATATATAAATATATATTAAATATTTAGAAATTTAAGCACCCAATTTCAAGGGTAAGAAATTTCAATATATATGCAACACGTATAAAGAGATCTAAAAAAACAAGTTTCCCTTACTTGAATATTTCCTCCATGTAAACAATATGACTTGTTCCTACGTATACCCATGCTTTCACACGTGTAAATAAAATGAACGAAGAAAAGGAATCTCATTATTGCTTTAATTATTCTAATAGGGAGCTGTATCATTTTGTACTTAAATTGAGCTTCAAATCATTATGCTATCTTAAATTTTCTATTTTGACTGTGTATTTATCAATTAAAAGTATATATATAAACAAAAAATTAATATATAATTATAAAAATTTATTTAATTATCAAATCTTGTGGAAAGGAAAGGTAATTTGACAAGCAGAGGAACTTTATCTGGGGCAACTAAGCATAAAGTGATGGGGCTGAGAAATTATTAGCATAAGCCATGATTTGCTAATTTACAAAGATCTGATAATTGAGATTTTTAAATAATAATCGGATGGTGAAAATCTAATAGATAGAAATTAAGTTATAAATCAATTTAATGATTTGAATTAGAGGCTTGTTTTTAAGTCTTCATTTAGTAACCTATTACAATTTGGCCTTTTCTCCTAGTCCAATACACTTGACTTGAAAAATTATGTGGGTCTCTGTTTGTTAACTAGATGTAGGCTAGCAATTTGTGTAAATGGGTCATTTGTATCTTTAAATTATATCTAATTTGTATTAATAAAATAAAAATAAAAATAATTAAATTATAATATAATCATATTTATTTATATCATAATTATATCTTCATATGTAATATCGTGCTATATCTTGTATTTCTTTTTATTTATAATCATATCGTGGTATGTATCATGTGATCATATCATATCAATACTTATTAATCCTAATTAAACCATCAATTAAGAGTGAAATTTTTTTCCAATTCTACTCATTTAACAGGCTTTCGTTAAATCTAAAAATCTTATTTTATTAATTATATATATAATATATATATATATATATATATGTGAATGAAACGGAGAAAGTTACTGATGAGGACAAGGAGAGGAATCTTTATCTCCAAGGGGACTTTTGAAATGGTTCCATGGGTGACCTGGTCGTTTGGTGCGTGCGAGGAGTCGTCACGACTCACGTGTGGACAATTGACCGACCACTGCACGCATGAAGGATCAGTCCAATGAAACATTCGTTAACCTCATTGGACGTGATCAATATATGTATCACATTGGCTACTAACTTTGACTTTGACCACAGGGTGAGGTACGTGGGGTACTTGGTAGAGAATTTCTTTAATGAAACTTACATAACACATGTAATTAATAAAATTTTAATAAATAATAATTTTTTGAAAAGAAAAAACTTATAATCACTATTATATGTTCATGAATTATTACTAATCTCCTTCATTTATCCAAACACGTGACTACTAATATCAATGAATCTTTTCAGCTTTGTACTATCATGAACCCATCGCACACGAGACATGGTACATGCTATTTGTTGACTTCATCGCTTGTTATTTTAAACAAACTCTATACATATTCACACTACCTTTTATGTAGAAAAATTTATGTGGTTGTACTAAATAAGAAAATTGCATGAATGAAAACGAGGACATTAATCCTCCTCCAAAAGATATAAATCCTTCCAATAATTCCTCAAGCAATAATATTGATGACTGCCACTCTTTCCAAAGGGGAATAGGAGAAGAATCTTTCCCTTTATAAGGGGACTTTTGAAATGGGTCCTATGCGTAACCTAGTCGTTTTATGCATGCCAGGAGTCGTGACAAATGGACAATAGTTGACCAATCACTGCAAGAACATTAGCTTGACATATTGAATGGACAAAGTATTCGTCAACCTCTTTGGAAGTGACCATATCACATGATAACTCATGTTGACTTTGACAACAAGGTGAGACTGAGATACCCTACAGGGGATGCTAAACGGCCACATGTCCCAGGATTGGCACTGTCATGAGCCCATGGTACATTGTCCAACTCCCGATTGTACATATATATAAATATAAAGCATGGGCTACTCTTACGTTTTCTCTTAAGCTAGAACTTTCACTTTCACTTGCTCCCAATATCTATATTAATGAGATGTTAGTGTTCCTCTTTTACAACCTGAGTACTTCACTATTTTGTTGCACACAATTTCATCTCGCATGGGCAATTCTAGTCATTAGCCATGGATCTTCTTTTTCAACTTAAGCTCTTATATACTATCAAATTTAATGTCGAAATGAAAGGAAAAGAAGTGCTAATCAATCATTTTTCCTCTCATATTACCATATCATAATTAAAAAAAAAAAAAAAAGAAGTCCCTATTTAGGCACATTAGTAATGTTTATGATGAGTTATTCTAAGACCTTATTGATTCAATGGTTATGGTTGCTAGAATTGGAATCATTCAAACCGAGACACAAGAAATAGAAATCATTTGCACTAAGACCAATTGTTCCAATCTATCTAGTCATGGGATATCTAAGTTCTTATTCATGGCCATTGTTGTCAAAATCGCGTTTCAACTCGTACGATTCAACGATTTTACGAGTTTGTATATATATTCTCAGTTAACTCGCATATAAAATCGGAGAGAAGCAAAATCATAATAAAATGACGATTTTGAACAGTAAAATCGTTCAAAATCGCGATTCTATCCGTTTCAACCGATTTTACAAATATTTACAACTACAGGCTTCCACGCAAATAACACACAGCCGTGTCTCAGACTGTGTACTCAACCGTGTGTATTTATGTGGATTTTCTAAGCTCAAAACACGGTCGTGCCTTCAGCCGTGTGTGCTTCTGTGGGCATGTTTCCTTGACATACGGTTGTGTAACTTAATTACCCGGTCATACTCTTCCCATGTTCCTTCCAAAAAGTATTTTTCTTCGTGTTTTCTTATCCAAGCCCAAACTTTTAATAAACAACTGTGGGTTTAATTGTTAAAAGCCCTATGGCGTCTAGGGGGCACTGCCCCCTTAAAACCCCCGCTGGAGCGGGACCTACGTGCTTTCCTATCGTAGCAGAAGTATGAGTCATACCCCAACATGTTCGTTGATCATCACTCCTCTCTTGTCAGTGTGTTACATTGCATTAAAGTCTTTGTGTTTGTGTTCGTCGATTGTTAGTCTTTTTGTTCCTATTTGTGATCATGTTCGTATTAAAGTACTCGTGTTTGATTGCTGCAACTTTCCTTATTTTAACTAATATTTTTGTAATAGTAAATAAAATAAATGGTAGATAACTTTAATTTTATAAGAATTTTTTAGATTTTTAATTTTATAGGAAATGTATAAATGTATTTATATTTCTATCTTTTCAATTTATCATTCTCATAGTTAAGTAAATGTGAGATATTGTTAAGTAAATATATTTTGAATTAATAATCACGAATAGTGCAAAAATTTACCTAATAATATATAATTTTGAAGGTTTTCTTGTTATAGTATTTTCTTTATTATGTACTTTTGGTCATTTTTTAATATTACTCCTTTCTAATGGTATATCTCCATTATCAATTTTTATTTATTAGTAATTTCTTAAAGTCACAATTGATTTTTAAATTTTATCTATTATCTTTTAGCTTTTGTATATAGAACTAGGTGAAACTTGTTTTATATATGATTTATCATTTTAGAAATAAAATATCTCTATTATACAACTTATGCTCGATTATCTATATTATGACTTTTATTGCAAATTTGCAATTTATGGCTAAAATAAATATTTAATTTCCTTATTTCTATTATTAATTATATTTTTTAATGACTATTGTAAGTAAATTTATAATATTTGAAAGTTATTTTGCATAGGTTGTAGAAACTTACGTTTCTATGTTTTGTTTTTATGTTCCGATTCTACGGACCCCTTAGAGATTCTACGTAAAATCGCGATTTTGACAACCATGTTCATGGCTTCATAGAATAATAAAATAAAAAATAAAAACTCACTAGTTCTTAACTTATAGCCATGCCTCAAAATAGACCAAAGTAGTACAAACATGGTAACATAAGTGAAGACAAAAATTCCATGTATGAAACCCTATATGAATAAAGCTTTACATAGATTGTGGGAAAGCATTAGTACTTGTTTTGTAAGACTGCGACAATAAATTGTAAGTAAATACTAATTAGGAACTTTTAGATTTGGTGGTTGAAAAGGTCTGATAACTATCTATTGGCTTAATTATTGACTATTTTTGGGTTAGAGTGTTACAGATGATATCATAGCTGACCCCTTACTAGTGGATGGATGATTTGAGGACGAATAGAGGTAAAGGATAGTAGGCCTATTTTGATCCAATTTAGAGAAGAGGTTTGAAGAAAGTGAGCAATGTTGCTAGGGTATAACTTATGGTAGAGGGTAGCAAGGAATGATCTAAATCACACACTAGAAAGGAAGAGAATTGGGTGGTCTTGTGATGAAGACACCATGCCTTCAAGGTGGGAAAATGTTAACTATGTGAGTGGAGCTCCATATAGATCGTGGGAGAGTATTAATAATGATTTATTAAGTTAAGATAGTGAATATTAAGTTAACACCATTTGGAAACTTATGTGCTAAATGTTTGGAAAGGCTCATTAGTTACATGTTTTCTTGACTATTGATTACTTTTGGTCTAAGGCATTACATTATGTGTATGGCATATGACTTGATAGGCCAAGTACAAAATGTAGGATGTTGGTCACCTATCATGGTACTACATGAACACAAATATGACACAATCGATCCCACTAACACTAATTAAAACGAAATATTTCATATCTATAACATAACCTCACTCAATTATTGATGTTTTACGCCTAAAAAACCTAGGATGCAACAACCTTGCTACATACCCAAACCATAGTATGACATGCAATGTTTAAAACATTATTAACACCTCAATATGCCATAAAATTTTTGTCAATTTTCATAAGTGGGTAACTTTACAAACATTAAAGATAATACTAAAAGCTTAACTAGGCAATCCATTAGATAAGAACTATTAATTCTTTGAAAAGGATTATGACAAACCACTTAAGTGTTTTATTGATGAGCTACTTGAGTGTGTAAACGCACTAAGTAGTAGAAGCTGAGTAGAAGCTAAACAAAACTTGTAAAGTTTTCAAGATAAAGGAATTAGCAGAATATGATAATTGTTAGAAGTAAGAAAAAAAAAAGCTTCAAGAACAAGAAAGGATGAAAGAAGTCCAAACATGATGAAGCTCAGATAAGAAAGTAAGAGATCAAAATCTAAAGGATCTGCTAAAGTTAAAGCAAAACCAAGATCTCATAAAGGAGTTTAGAAGAAAGGAAAAAAATTGATGTACACTAGAAGCTGAAGTGAAGAAAATAAAGAGTTAGAAGATAGAGAAAATCAAAAGCTTTGAGAAGAATAAAAAAAAAAAAGATGAAAAATTCATAATTGAAGGATAGTTGCAGAAGATCAAAGTAGATTAGAAGAGTGAAGAAAGTTTAGAAACAAGTAACAAAATTACAATGATCAAAGAATTGAAGACCTAACACTGCAAAATGGATATATTTAGGCAATATGTCTTTACATCAATTAAATAAATTCTATAGGGAACTACACACTCAAATAACAATCAGTTGAAGAGTAATGAAAGTAAGTCTAAGATTCAAGGAAAGTTCATGGAATGTCAAAACTAATGTTATAAATGGAAGTTGAATATTTGATAGTTGAGAGAACCTGGAATTAAAGGAAAGTTCTCTAATCAACACTTAATTATTTTCATCAAAGGGCCATTTCCTTCATAAGACCAATTCAAACGTTGAAGAAAAAACTATTTAAAGGATGAAATTTGAAGATTAAAGAGGAAATAAGGTGATATTCGACAAAAAGAGTAAAATAATAGAATCTTATGAATCAGATTCAAAAGTATATTAAAGCTAAATAGATTGTTATATTATTTTACAGAGTTGAGCAAATATATAGATGAAATCCATTTTAATCCTCATTAGAGAGTTTTTACACTTTTGATTGATTGATTAGTTATAAGTGCTATTTTGAGAAGTAGCGAGGTAGACTCTATGTGCCTATGTATTCTAAGGAAAAGTGTTAGACAAGGTAGAATCCAATAATGAATAGATCAAAGAGAAGCTTATACAACTTAATTGATTCTTTTCTCAAATTGTGAAACATTTTTGTATGAATAGACCAATTCTCTAGTGTGGTGCTTAAATAGAGAATTGACTTATAATGAAAAATCTCAATATATCATTGCATAATTTTCTCTATCCCCAACTTATACTTCACTGCATTATTATACTATATCATAACATATCATATCACACTATGGTATATTTATCTATTTGCATATCACGTTCAAATTATTTTATGATTCAAAGCGTGTTTGATTGAATATCTTTCACTTGCAATCCTGATTGTAACTAAAAGAAAAGATCTAATATCTAATAACAACTCTAGACCATTTGAATAATTAAGGAGAAGTTCTAGTCCAACAAAATACATAACCTAAATAGAGTCTTAAATTCAAGAAATAGCTTGAATATAATATTATGGAATACGTCTTTCATCTAAACATCATAAAAATTCATATTTAGCATCAGACAAACTAAATATGGTATAAAAAAAAATTCTACTTTCTTATTTTCTTTATATTGTACTATCCAATTGTATTTATATTTTCCTATTCTCCTAAACAAACTAAGTTTCTAAATTCTGGAAATGAAATTTATAATGGGACGTTCGATGCATGCACTAGAATATATTTGACCATGCGTAGGTGTGACACAATTTCAACTCCTATGTCGAAACCCGTTTTGTATTACCTAGTAAGTGATTCAACTCCTTTATAACTAAACCATCCATATTTGCAAATGATTATATAAAAGAAAAAAAATTATACAAATTGATGAATAATTTTGAGATAAATTGTTTCAAGTTGCTTATGTCCAAATCGAGCGAACTCGAAGCAAATGATCCCAAAGGAATTAAGTGCCATCAATGCCTAGAATTATGTTTGATAACGAATGTGTTAAAATCGATAATCATTGCCAATGCTTTCATTAATATAGTTTAATTAAGTGTTTGAAGGATTGTTAAGAGTTTAAAAAAAAAACCTTCTATGTTTTGCAATATTAATAAGACTTTTTATAGGAAAATAAAAATTAAAAAAATAAGTGTATAGATATCTAAACAGATTCTTTATTTAGAAAATTTAATAACTATCTCTAATAAGCGATAATATTTTTCTAACTAGCAATGCTGCACAATCCAATAATATTTTTCTAAAATTATTAGTCTAAAATGGCCTGCACTTTTGCAGGTCAAATTTTTTTTTGCCCGCCCTGCATATTTTTGCAGGCAAGGCGAGTCAACCCGCGAACCCGCCCTACAATTACCACTCCTATGTGCAAGCGAATCTCTCCTTTTTCTTAACGCGTAAAAGAAGATAACGCTCGAGAGTATATGTTAGCTTTTAGTATTAGGGTAAAGGTTCTTGGTAGGTGATGTTTGGTGTATATAGAATAATGGAGAATGGAAAAGTTTTGGTATATGTGAGGATACCTTTGGTTCAACTTCAGATAATACATTTCCTTATTGGGTTATACTTATTTAGGTAGTTCATCCATATTTGGATTGATATGATTTTTAAGATTTTATGAGTTTATAATTTTATGAAGTTTTATTTAATTAAAATAGATAAAAAATTATTTAAATGTAAACTTATAACTTTACAAGAAGTATAATTATATAAGTTTTTAATTTTATCGGTTTTATATAATTTTATACGATTTTATCACTAATTTAATAATCATGATTGATTACATCCTATTTTTAATTAGAATTTATATAGATAGAAATTTCTCCAACTTAGTTTGGTTGTTCTATCCCCTCATCTTACCTTAGGCAAGTCGTACGTTACCTTAAATATTTAACTTAACAATTGTTCCTTATTTAATCTCCACACAGAGGTCTCTACTTTAAAAAAACTTATGGATTGAAGGCAAAATGTGGTATAAATTAACTTTTTTTGCTACAATATATATGTTGGCAATTATGGAACTTGATTCCACTGCCAAAACCATGGCTGAATATTTTAATATAATAATAACTTAATAAGTATTTATGAAAATTACCTTTTATCATATAATAATGAGTACACGACTTTTTCTTCTTTATTTCTTTTTTTTTTTTCACAATTTTGGCGTTGAAAAACCTCCTTACAGGTGAGGGGCAACCTGATGTGATTTAGCAAAAAGGAAATAGAGACAGCGTTGGACGCCAGTATTTTTAGAAAATAATAGGAAAATGGGGCATCCTTGTATTTCCCAGTTCTGACGTTAGGAGTTAAGGATTCACTCGAAGTAATCTTGTATGTATCGATTTCCCATCAAACAAACACCAAACAAAAGTACTTAGAGAACAAACATAACAAATCCTAATTTCGGAAGAACAGATAAACGAGAGAGGACTAGTGTGTTGAAGAACTGGGGCTAGTATTTGATAAGGGCCTTACAGGATTTTCCTTCATGGTGCATGGAGTCAGAGGGATGGAATATTTACTTGCCACCAACGTCTCTGCTCTCAGCAATGGATATTATGAGATAAAGCAGGAGCACTGCTAGCATCACGTCGAAAACGAAAGCCGACGGCATATATATACATTTTCTAAGCTTATTCGAGCATTCCCAATATATATATATATATAAATGAAGCTAAATTAAACTGAACCAAATCAAATTATACTAAATGTTTGGTGCTTTAGTTTGAAATGTTTTGAACATTCATAATTTCGGTTCAGTTTTGGTTTGGAGAACGAGTTGAAAATTATAGTATTTTATGTAAATTCATGCAATATATATAGCATATAGCATGTACAGAATCATAATGCAATTTGTTAACTTTTATCAAGCAATAAATTCACAAATATTTCATTAAGGACAATGAATAAAAATGATTTGATGCAACAAAACTTTCCAACAAGTTGTTATCGTACTATTCGACTCATAAGTCAGGAAAGAAAGGCAACTGATGACCAAGATTGCATCATAAACAAATCAATATATTAGATTATTTTACCCAACATGCTTGGCCCTCCTCAAAATTGAATTATGAAACTTTTAATAACATCTTAAAGACAAGCAAATCAAATCCTAACATACTAATTGATGCCAACATTGTGCATTTGAACTTTTTTTCTTGTCCCGTGGGTGGCGTATGATGCCACATGAGCAATTTCTTCTTTAAAAAAAAAAAATGAAAGAGCAATTTTTATTAAAATTTGAACTATTGTGCGCATTGTAAGAATTGATTACATAATGTAAAAGGTTAAAGTTGTTAATTTAATAGATTGAGCTAAGCTCATAGATTATTTAGCTTGATTTATTGGGTTAGGTAACATGGCCCATTAAATTCGATTGATCAATTAGGATAACTTAAGGAGAAATGACCTAATAAGCTCGGAATAAGGATTGTAAAATTAGTTTGTCTACATTCAACCTTTTTCAAATAGGTTCATACACTTACGAGAAAAACTATTGGTTTTGAGCTCATAGTAAGCTTAATAAGATACCCCTAAAATGAGCATACTCCATCCCATTCATCAATAACTAAGGTAATCAGATGAATATCATTAGGTCTAAGAACCTCTAAATACTCAATCATTTCACCTCATTTAACATAACTCTAGAGATCAAAGAAACGGTGTTTCATTGTGAAATCTCTATTCTCAAAAACCAAATAAAAGCTTAGGTAAAGAATAATCTCAATTGTTTAAGAACTGCAAGGTTGATGCATAAGGTCCTTTTATCTCCCTTATCTATCACTTGTGCATTCAAGACTCAACTAATTGCTTGTTTCGCTTTGGGCTTTCCACTAAAATAATCATATGTTTTTTAAATTCATGAAATAGCGCACTCAAAAAAATTATTCCAAAAATAGATTTTAAGATCGTGAATTAGGAACGTGTTTTCAGTTTTGCTAATTTTAGCAGAACTGAAGGTGTAGACCACTTTCGCGCTTTCAGTACACATCACCCTTTCCCATACAACTAATCCCATCATCGAATTTTTTTAGTTAATGATCCATCGTCTACATGTGTACTACAAGTCTATAACTTGTAAACCTGAAAAAAAAATCGATATTATTTTTTTTTATCAAATAGTTGATAATTTATATATATTGTGAATAGGATAACAATGGGTGATTACATGAAATTGATAATTTATGCATTTAGAAATATTGTGGATGGTAACTAGGGGCCTGAATATGATAAAGATCCGGTTAAAAAGTTAAAAATGAAGAAGAATGTGAATTATATGGAATTCTTTTATAGAATATGTTAGAGTATTGGAGTTGATCTAACCAAAGTGAGGGTTAAGATAATTCATAGGCATCCTATTTTTCATGAGGACAATACATCTTATGCCTTGATGACAATTAGAGATAATGATGATATTGAAAATTTGATTGAAATGGTTGAATCCTTTGGAGATCATGGCATATAACAGTTATATGTTATAATTTCTAAAGATTTAGGGGGTCTCTTCGAGCGGTTGACATTCTCAGAAAGTAGGCACTCACATTCCTCATATAACATAGAAGAAATGCCTCTTAAGTCGTCAACATTTGAAGCATACGTTGGAACCCCTATGGAGGAGGCATCATTAAATGATGGACATGAAGTGGACAGAGCGGTTATTTCAGTGTTACAGCAACTGGACACACATGATCCCTACATTGTGCTTTTTGGTGCGAAAACTACATTGGACACGATGTGGGAATGGGTGTTGAGGAGGAAAGTTCCAATTATGAGGAGAGCTTTGAGGAGGAAGATCAGGAAAGTGAAAACGATGAAGATGATATGCTTAAAGAGGATCCCCCAATCATACCTGCGTGTGCGACACAGGTGATATATCAATCAAGATAAATTAAACCACCTAGTATGGTAGTTAGAGATCTTGTTCCTTACTACAATGTTGGCGGTGATGACAATTATATCTATTTTAAGTAGGAGCAAAATAAAATGTGCAGTGGTTTGAGTAGCAATTATGAGTTTTATAAGTGCATGAGATTCAAGACAAAGGTAGATGTGATTTAGTTAATGCTTACCATGTGAAAAACCATTGTAACTTCATTGTTGAAAATCAAAATCGTTGCTTTAGTCTATTTATTGTTCGAAAAGAGGTGGTTGTAAATGGAGGCTTCGGGTCTGAAAGAAGAAGTTAGAGCGGCTATTTGTAGTTACCAAATTTGAGGGTCTACACACATGCATCAACCTTGATGATAAGTCAGGATCACCTATAATTAGATTGCAATCTTCTTGTAAGCCGGTTTGTAAATCTTGTTAGGGACAATCCTAATATAAAGGTTGCAAAGCTCGCTTCTATTGTTGAATAGAAATTTGGTTACAAGATAAGTAGAAGACTGGTTTAGGAGGGCAAGAAACGAGCTATTGTACATGTGTATGGGAATTAGGAGATGTCTTACAATGAACTCCCTAAGCATCTAAATGTTACAAAAAAATATAAATTCCAGAATATGAGTTGATTAGGGTTGGAGAAGATCGAATACCCTTAGGGTATCTACCCTTAAGTGGGTTTTCTAGGCATTTGAGCTATACATTGCAATGTATAGATTACTTAGACCAGTTGTTACAATTGATGGAACTTTTCTATATGGGAAGTGCATGCACAAGTTGCTGATTGCTTTTAGCGTTGATGGCAACAACCATATACTTCCATTAGCATTTACTCTTGTAGATGAGGAGATAGCTAAAAGATGGGGCTAGTTATTGAAGAAATTGAAGGAATATGTGGTTAGCGATCATGCAATTCATAAAACCATTTGCCTCATATCAAACAAGCACCTTAGCATCAAGTTAGCAATTAAAGCTTGAGCCAATGGATGGCACCCTCTATTTACACTGTAGCAATTTTGTTTATGACACATTGCAAACAATCTCAATAAGGTACACAAAAATATGCAATACAAGAAGTTGATTACATAAGCCGGGTTGCAAGCATAAATTCGAAAACTGAACTATTTGATAGACTAAGTGAGGACAATTAAGCCCGATGCCTTGGTGTGGTTTGATGATGTGTTGGTGGAGATGTGGACGCTGGCTCATGATAGTTGCTATTGGTTTGAGTATATAACCTCCAACATTATTGAAAGCTACGATTTCTTCTTCAAAGGAGCTTGGGGGCTACCCGTAATTGCTTTGATAAAGAAGACTTTTTACAATTGCTTGGGTTACTTCATCAACAAGCATTCAAAAGTGCTTAAGAATATGGTGAAACATAGAATCTCTACTAAATATGCTACCAAAAAGATAGACAAATTAAGTTTACGAGCTAACAACTATAAGGTCATCTAGATATAGGGTCAATTTAGAACTAGCCCGGACACATAAGGTTGAGGGCCGGCATGAAGGGGAATCAAAACTAGCCTAGGGAGGGGGAAGGGTTAGGTTAGTTCCCTTGACCCGACGATTCATAGGTTGGTTCGGCCCTTGAACCGACCTTACAATTTTTTTTTGTGGATTATTTTTTTCTCTTTCATCCCTATTTTTTATTACATATTTTTCATATTATTTTAGATTATTTATTACTTATCTATGTGTATTTTTTAAGTTGTTTTTTTTTCCTTAAATTTATTAACATCGAAATTTAATTTATAATTTTTTTGGCAATATATGATATTTTGGAAATTAATTGGTGGCAATACCTCGTGCACCGGTGGGGGGAGGGGGGTAAGGATGCTAGCCCTGAATTTTATTAATTGAATAAAATTATTACAGAAAAAGATGGTGACATTTCGCCTTATCTCTTGTATACGATAATAAGACTTTATAAGTAAATAACAGAAATAAATAAAGGAGTACTACTTCCGTTACAAAATATCTCTAACTTAGTGCAAAAAAATAAATAAGGTAGTACTACTACCCTTACAAAATTATTTGGCTTACTCAATATTATGATTCAAACTAGTAGAGCTTACACTCGATGGGACAAAGTCCTTGAAGTATTCATCTTCTTCACTAGACGTCCTATATGACTCTTGTATGCAACTCTTTACCTTCGACCAATCCTCCATGCAAGCTAGTGCCTCAACATTGATAGGTGACAGTCTTGATCACCATTGGGATAAGATAAAGCCCGCTATGTCGAATGCCTGTTCAACAGCTACCATTGATACAAGAGCAGCCAAAACCTGGTCAGCCATTTAAGAGAGGATTGGATACATCTTCCTATGCCTCCTCCACCAGTCAAGGATGTTGAAATCCATGAGACTACTATTATCAAATTCGAAGTGTGTATTAAAGTAATTGTCAAGTTTAATGTATTCACTTGACTCGAAACGATGCTGCTTTAACTTTTGCAACATCATTCATTACGCAATGAGGGTGTGATCATGCGTGGTATCATGCGAGCCGAAGGATGGTAAGGGAGTTTGGGAAACTTAACTACCAAATGTAGTGAAAAAGTTATAATATAATTCTTTCATTACTTGGACTCATGGTTGTTAAAATCATGAGTTAATTGCACGATTCTACAAATTTGCAATTTTATGAAGTTTTTCCTAATCAAAATGGAAGAAAAATCATTTAGGTATAGACTTCTGATGTAATTATGAGTTTAGATATACGATTCTATAAGTTACCAATTCTACCAATTTTATATAATTTCATATGATTCTACATATTATATATCATTTAATTTTAAGTAAAATCGTGATTTTGAAAACCATGCTTGGACTACTCGGCATAGTTCTTGTGTAGTAGTTATGACATAAGTGTCTTTCGTGTCAAAGAAAGTGTAGATAATGGAATAATACAAATTAAGATACTCTAATAACATGTCTTTCTTACATCATGGATCTAAAATAGAAGCAACAAGATAAATTGCTAGAATTTGTCTATAATACTGTAACCACTTTGCAACCATTTCATTTAAAGCCACTTATAGAAAAAGGTCAAATTGGGCTTCGAGCAACACCGATAGTAGATTTATCACATTCATAAGGAAAAAATGAACACTAGCTTGGTACACTTGAGAAAATGTTAGAGTACACTCATAAAAAACTCTTAAAACATTCAACATTCTATTGCATATATCCCAATCACTGAGATGTAGTGGAATGTCTAGGACATTCATGCTAGCAAAAGAACATAATGCATCTTTATAAGTAACTATACTTTCTAAAAGTCGAATGTGGAATTCCACTTATGCTTTACATTCTTTTAAAATTTTTTTAGTCATATTCTATTTTCAATACAAAATCTCAGTCATGCCTTATTTATGGAAAGATGATCAATTAAAAAAAAAAACTAGTTGTCTTATTGGAGATATTTTAAAATTTAAAAAATTCATACCACCCTTATTGTAAAGATTTAAAATGTTACAAGCACATTGAATGTGGAAAAATGTCCCACTTAACGTAGGTTGACATAAAGTTTAAAGTTTGTCAATGGATGTTGTGTTAGCAGCCACATTGTCAAAATTAATTGAAAATATATTTTTTGTCAAATTGTATTTACCTAAAATAATACTTATAATACAAAAAATATTTTACGTTGTATGGTGATCGTTGAAAACCCTTAAAGCTATTAGTCTCTTTTGTACTTACCATGCATCATCTATCTAGTAGTATGTAACTCTCATGTATGAATCTTCCTACTACGGATCGATCCATATATCTACGTAAGTGGAAATATACATTTTATGAGAATTGAAAAGAGTGGCTAATTCATGCTTACTATTATGATACAACTTCACAATGGTTTTTTGTATGGTTTTTAGGTCGTCACTCCATGAGCTTGGATTCAGCGCTTCTCGCTCATGCTCCAGCCGATGCTGGAAAGATGCGTAAGTCCATGACAGGTCATACTTTGGTAAGTATTCTGCAAGTAAAACTTGTTGCCTATTAACGAAATAGGCCTCCTCCTTATGATCTTATTGATTGAGAAATTTGTTGTTGTGACTTATCTATGACAAACTCCATGAGGTGCTTTAATCGCATGTGCTTGTTTAGAGTACCATAACCCTTTCCCTTTTTCCACACATAACTTGATTGGTAATAATTGCAATAAGCACGGCTACTACCATCTTCTCTTGTAATTTATAAAAATGTTTAGTAAAAATTTCTAATTCAAGTGATGCAACTAGCTTACCTCGTAGAGCCGAATAGGTAACATAAGTGGCTCAATACTTCTTCCTTTAGCACTTCCTGGACATTGTCTTCCCCTTCTCCTTCTGTCTCTTCCTCACTATCCTCTCATGGCAGCGGTTAGCTTTATCTACTAGAAAGCCTTTGATGAAAGCTTAGGGGTGGCATCATTAAGTCTTCCATCCACTCATTGGTGAAGTCATAGATATCATAATCATCCACTTCAAAATATTGTTTAGGTGCCTCTTGCATAAATTTCTCCTTATCTCCTTTGCTAGAACAATCCCTCTTAAAAGAACTTAAACCATAGAAAAAACTTGCTATTTTTTAATATTATGATAAGTACAAAATACTAATATAGGCAAATGAGAGGACATAATATATTTAACAGTTTGCAAGAAATATAATAATAATTATTTGGAAGTTATTGATAGCGTAGAAATTAGAGGCATAGAAAATAAAAGATGAGAGCATAAGACGAGGGTGAGTGTAAATTTTGTGTAAATAATTTTTCTCATGAAATTGCAATATGAATTTATAGAACATCCAAGAACCCATTCAATTTCTTATGCTCTTCTGCAACATTCAAATTTCAAATTTCAAATTTTAAACATCTGCACATTGCACCTACACCTACAATCTCATAAATCTACATGAATATTTTCTTCAAAATGCGCTCTATAAGTTCAAAACTTCCGTTTTCTTTCACTGTTTTTATCCTTACAAATGTCTTCTTCCATCGTCCTTCCGCATTTCTCTCCATTTGTCTTTTCTTTTTCTTTCTTTTTCTTCTCAAAGGTTGGAAAGTTGTAGCCTTTGAAATTGCCTTCCATCATTACTGTTGTTTGTTCCTATTTTCATCATTTTGTTGTGTTTTCTTTTCTTTTCTTTTTCCCTTTGTCCACACACAATTTCTTTTAGACCTTACTTATTATTTTTTTTTCTTTTGGCCTCATAAGGCAGGTTGGGCCTGCTGGTTCAAGGGGTTCGAACCGGTAGATTAAACCCGTGGTTGATCTACAACTCATAACCCACTAGTTCATCGGGCTGTGTCATGCAACCTAGCCTTTAAATTATAGGTCCAGTAGTTCCTACCCATCAATCCGGGCCATTCTAGGCCGATTTGCTAGCTTGAACTTGCCCTTTTCCTATTCAATAATTGTTTCAATCAGACTCGATATTTTGGCATCTATACTGGATTGGTACAAGTAGATGCACCAAGAGCTCACATATAGGACTCACTTCCTACCTATAGGTGACGAGCTTGATTGAGAGCTAGTATAATTCTCGTCACTCTATCTAAGACCAAAGCTTGCACGGAAAAAAGGGAAAAATTGAGGTGAAAAAGATACCACATGGAGATAGACATTAGGAAGCATCTCGATAGGATCACATGTAGACTTCGTTGAAGGGAAGGCCATAATAGAAGAACATACCCACGTTGACACGATAATGGTAAGTGTTGGATAATCAGACACATGATTAACTGAATCTTAGTTTATCCTTACACATTTATGATATTGAATCATAACTTGTATAATGCTAACATTTTCTATTTTCATTATGCATATTAGATGAAACCTCGAACATTTCATCCATCTATTTTAACGTAATAGGAGGGAGATCTTTCATGGATGTTTGCAATTCTTGTACATTAATACTTCAAATTTTGTAATTTCTTAACATTTTCTAATAAATTATTTTTTCCATTTTTCTATTACAATTTTATATTTTCTTTCACAATTGTTTCTAAACTTTTTTAATAATCATTAAAAAATTTTCAATTATAACTTTCCTTAAATTACTTTTTTTATTGCTTTAAAAAACATTAAAATTTTACATAACAATAACAAAAGAATTAATTTTCATAAATTTAAAAATTATAATAATTTATATTACAAAAAATCTGATAAAACTAAAGGCGCGGACTAGTCTGCACCTTTATTCAAAACCTATTTTTAAAATAATTTTTTCAGATATCTTATTTTGCAATTTAAAAAAAAAATAATATTATTTTAGTAGATTTCTCATTCCTCCTCCCTACTACTCTCTCTAGAGTCATCTCATTATATACTATCTCCACATTATTTATCTAAAGTTATATGTAGTATAGTACCTGCATGATATAATACGACTATTTAGCTCAAATGTCCCATCTACACACAACTTTCAAAAGTTTCCAAAATTTGAGTATTGAAATTTTATAAAAATAAAAAGCCTTTAAAAACTAAAGTCATAAAACTAAAAAGTTCATGATACTTAAGGGCATTCCACGCATTTTATTGGATCAATATGTTTGATTGCATTTTGAAATGTGGTAAAAACCCTAATAACTGCATCTTCAAAATGGTATGTCCTAGACGAATGCTCAAGCTTGGGTTTTACTAGGCATTTGAAGCAAATATCAATAATAGCCTTTGTTTCGTCGATAATAGCCGCACTGGCGAAACAATTTAGCCAAAACTGATCGCCGGGAAAAAGGTTCGCCATTACAATAGAGACTTTATTATGCTGACACATGCCCAACTATCTTGTAAGCAGCAAACTCATAGGCAATTTTTTCATAAATCTCAGATGTAATTCACCTTTTAATTTCTTTTTTTTTTTAATTTTGATAATGATTAAAAAACCACTAATAAATCTTTATTAATTTAAATAATATAAACAATATTTGAATTACTTATAGCAATATTATAAACAATATAATAGAAATTGATAATATCGAAAACATTTGACATTTAATGTAATAACAAAATTACCACAACAATAATGAATATCTTATAAAGTGGCCTAATGAACATATATTGTTGAACAAAATATGTCATAAGTGAACCAAACCAACAAACAACGTACAAAAAGTGAAATGGCATTATTCACCAATCACAAATCGAAATCACTCACCATGAGTATTGCCATTTTTTTTTTTTTGGTATTGTTTTTTTGCTAGAAAAGAAAACCTAAGTTTGAAACCCTAGTATGACACTAGTAAATGATATCCAAATTCAACCCCAACCCAAAATTTCACTACCTTGCAGCAAATTTATTCATAGCTATGAAGTCTCAACAAATTTAATTTTTGAGTAAATTACATATTCTCATAACATATAAACACCAAATACCCTCAAGAAAGAAAAATGATAATATATAAATATAGATATAGGTAGATAAAAAGTTTAACAAAAATGAAATAAATCCATCGAAACATCACATACATGCAAGATGCCAATTGCATTCAAGCTGTGACCAATGGCAAATTCAGTTAGAATATTTTTAAGGATCCCCTCGATGCATCTAGACAATTGAACCCTATGTCTAAACTACATTTTCATTGCCTCCCAATAATAATGAAAGGACTCCTTCTTCTTCCTCTTCTTAACAAGACATATTATGAAATTGATAGTAATAAAAAAAAAAATTGATACGACCCTTTATTACTATTCCTCATTTTGGTCCTCAAAACACTTTTAGTTATCCCCATGAATTAAATGATACGTTGCTATTTTCCATGTTTGTATTAGGGCTATTTACTTTGTTGATTGGAGTCATAAGAATTCCCTTTAATCATGTAACATCCCAGACTCCAAACGCTACAACCTACCACGTGTCTCTATTAACTAATGACACGTTAGGGTTTTAGTAAACAGTCTACTAACACAATTAATATCAGAATTTATCTCTATGAAGAATTAGATAACATTGAATATTACTCTACATATTAAACTGAATAACTCATAAGTTAGTCATTACATCCACAAGTGCAATAAGAAATAACTACAAACTAAGTCTTATGATACTAGATATCAACACACTAAACATAAAACATATGGAATCTCACATTCATATAAACATGGTCATATTACACTAACATGATCTCCTACTGGTGCTACTCTAGTGGTCATCCTCATAATAATAATAGTACTCACCACTCTCTCTATCCTGATAGTAATAAAACACATTTCCATATTTATCATAAGTGAAAAACTCATCATAACTACCTATAGCTGAAAAAAAAAAAAAAAGGGTAAAGGAGTAAGCCTAAACTTAGTATATAATACCACATATGTCTTTGAACATCTTGGCCCTCTACTAGTTTACTCATTTACCCCTAAACCTTTTAGACATCTAATAGTTGATACATCTACTTCTAAACCACTTGATCTTCTACAAGTTGACTCATCTGACTATGAACCTCAAGGACTTCTGATGGTTGACTTATCTGTCTTTACACCTCTTAGACCTCTAATGGTGACATGGGGTTCAATACTATATATTTACCCTCCAGTTGGAACATATAAGTATTTCTATAACCATCATGTAAAGCCCTCCTATCATACAACTATAGCCTACCAAGCAATATATGGGATGCACACATGGGAATAATGTCACATTCTATTTTATCATGATATTTATCCCCTATACTAAAAGGTACCTTAGCACTCTATGTTACATGGAGACTCCCTTGCTCACTCAACTAATGTAATTTATAGGGTTTTGGATGTAAGATAATTATAAGTTATAATTTCGATGCTAATGAGGCAGCCACAACATTAGTACAACTACCACCATCAATAATAAGAGCACATAAATTACCTTATACCCTACAAGAAATGTGAAACAAATTTTCTCTCTGCCTATCATCAATGGTTGGAAAGGAAGTCAAGGTTTAGCGTAGTACATTAGTAGAAAAATACAAATCATTTGACACGGTTGCTTACTAACTTCAACAAGCCAACATCACACTACACTACTCACACACTTACACACCACGTCACAATCAACACACCTTAACCTTACACCACACCTACACTCATAGTGCAATACACAAAAAGGCACTTCCATGGTACAACAACAACTAGTGCAACACACACCTGAAATGGCTTCACACACACACTCTCACAATCACGCTACACACACTTCCACACCCCGGTTCACTTTATTTTACACCACAACATACACACTTCCAGTCAACAACAACACTCTAATGCTACACAACAACCACTACAAAAGAAAAACTAAAACTCCACTTAACTTCACACACTTCTACACTTCAATTATGGCAACAACAAATTGAAGCATTAATTAAACACTCTTCCAAATAGTAGGTTAATGAATTCAACTAAGCAAGTGTTTAAGCATCAATACATAATAACTTGCACACTTTAATGCTTGTTTAGAAATTCAAATTTTGACCACTATGATTTCCTTTCTAATCACAACACAAACTCACAATAAGTTGCAATTCCCTTCATAACACACTCACACTGCCACACATACACAACACAATCACTGTGCAACTTCCTTTAAGCCACAACACCACTTCATGTGTAGCACTTCCTCACCTCAACATACACAACACTTCATGGCAACAAATTCAAAATATACTTTTAATACAACCTTCTCCACAAATGGTATGAAGCAATTCAAATTCAAATAACATCCAATCAATGTTACTTAATTACTTTCTTTAAACTTAAAGAATGTGTTTGAATTTCAAATAACTTCCTAATCTCACACAAGGCAAATCTAAAAATTTGCAAATGATAACCTTAATTTCCGAAATCACGAACACATACTTCATTATTCTTTGTTTCAATTTCCACATTTCCCAAATGATCACAAAGAAACACTCCTCCTTTCTTATGGCAAGATCAAGAAAAACAAATGCTACCACAAGTATTTCACGCCCACTTCAATTAACAATAATAAAAATGCATCAAAATCCACAATCACTACTACAAATCACTTCAATAATTTCGGATCAAGAAATCAACTTCAAGAACCCTAATTGCTAAATGAAGCTCATGCAATTCCCTTCCTCAAAACCTATGCTTTGATACCAAATTATGATATGCTTAATAATTCCAAATTCACAAGCACAAGATACAAATGATTAAACAATCACACGAATTGGACTTAAGATGGTGTGATGAACAAAATGAAGTTAAAATCCCCAATTGGCATAAACCAAATTAGAAGTATTACAATGGAATTCCAATACCAATCAATTACATGTAACAATGCAATTCCAATCTCTAAAATTGGCTTGTAATCTTAGCAATATGAACCCTAATTTGGTGTGAAAGAACAAATAGAAAAATCAACCAACTATCACTAGATATTACACACTAGCAATAATAGGATGCAACTTAGAGAATTCTTGATATAACTCATAAGAAATTCTAAGCCAAACTCGCTACAATTTCCAAAGAAATTGATAAGAGTTAATGCTAGCAAGAGGTGACTCTCTCATACGGTTCAAAGTGTATATTTTATCAAATTATCAAAAAGTTGCCTAAGAACCCTAGTTAGCAAGTATTTATACTTGTTCCTATTAGCGTAAGACAAATAAAAAAAATTACAAAATTGCCACTAGATAGCTAGTTCCAAAAAATCAAAATTACAAGTACAAAATAAACAAAATGGTCGGTTCTCATAGCAACAATTACATATTTAAATGGTCTTCAAGTGGCTGGTTCTTCAATTCAAGTGAACAATTTGTTAGACCAGTTCTTCTTTATTTTATGTCAGTTCATGAATAACCCACAAGTTGAGCTTTACCGAGTTTATCCATCGCTCTATAAAAACCGACAAGTATACCTATTGGAATGCAAAACAAATAAGTAATAGAAAAGAAGTTAGTCTACAAATATTTTTGGGATCGGATTATTCAAAGAGGACCCTCATCGCCAAATTCTGTAACCATTTGGCTCTTGCCCTAGTGATAGGTCCTATAGGATTTTGATTCCTATTAATGTGGCATGTGTGTATATGTATAGAAGACGTGTGGTGTGTGGGTATGTATATATGTATATGGAAAGAGTGGTGTGTGTGGGTATGTATGTATGTGTATAAAATGTTGTGTGGTGTATGGACATGTGTATGTAAGTATCGAAGTTGAGGATGGTGTATGTAGGATATGTATGTATGAGTATGAGATGATGTGTGGGGTGTGAACATCTGTGTGTAGGTATAGAAGGCGAATGTAGCTTGTGTGAAGTATGTAGGTGCGTGTGTACTGGTGATATGAGGTGTATGTGGAGTATGTGCGTATATGTGTGTCAATGGTGAGAGACGCGAATGGAGTATGTATGTATGTATACACTAGTGGTGTGTGTGTATATGTAGACTTGAGGAGAAAGGAGGATAACAAAGTGTAGTTGTGTGTACGTGTAATTAGGTGTGTAGTATGATCGTATGTATGTATGTGTAGGTGCGTGCGTGGTGTGTAAAGTGTGTATGTATATGGACAGGAGTATGTTAGTGTGTGTACGTAGTGTGTGGAAATGGTTGGTGTATGTATGGCGATGGAAGCGTGAATGAGGATGAAAATTAGTAGAAAGGATGGGGAACTCTGTAGGTGGAAATATCAACCAAGGAGGGAAGAAAGAAGGTGATACAAAACCTTTAAGGACTGCTAAATCCTGCAGGTTGTCCTATAAGTAGATCGTTGGAAGATATTAGAGACAAATTGATAAGAAAAAGGTTCAAAGATGCTTCATGGAGAGGAGAAGTGTTTATGGTGGTGTAGATGGTGAAGAGAATGATTTAAACAACATCCAAGATGATGGCTTGGGGGATATTTGGAATGAAATGTATTTTACAATGGAATGTTCAAAGGATGTTGAAGATCATTCTTAGTCAAATACCCTAATGCAAGACCTTTAGTTGTTCTTTCCAAAGGCATCTTGCATATACGGAAGAAGGAATTCCAAATTTGGCAAGTCAAAGGCATTCCATTGCTCGACTTCTACACAAAGAAAGCAAACAGTTGATCACAGGAACTTGAGGTGTTAGAAGCAATGATTTGTAGGAAGGTCGTTTCTTCTAAAACCTTGTATTGGAATCACGTTGAAGAAGTGTTCAACATTCAAATCTTGTTCACCCAAAGTTCCTTAAGGAGAAGACTTTATGCCTTACCATCAAACGTAAGATGAGTAGAGTACACATATCAGGCATTGGGAAACTACCAAGGTCGAGTGGAGATGCTGCCTTTTATGGTTTGGTTGAGGAAACATTGCAAAAGGATACTGATTTCAATAGGGAAGCAAAGGGCTTACCTACTGGAATTGCTCGACTTCGACTAAGACTATGACAACCCTAAACAAGTGAGTGGAAAACTTAATGATATGCTACCATGTTGTGTGGTATGTTGATTTGCTATGTATGTTAAATTATTGGTTTGTTGTATTGGCAATTGATTATGATTATTGCTAGGTTGAGTTATATAGCAGAGATTAATGAATTAGGAAAGAAGTCATAAAGAGTATAGAGGATGGCATGGTCTGAGAGTATAGATGTCATTACTTAAATAATAGCACCTAGCACCATATTGCTAGTGCTATAACCATAAGCCTAACCCATGATTCAAAATTGATTTCTTCCAAATCAAACCAGAACATAAAAACCTAGCTTTTCCTTCTATAGCTATCAAGTAGGTGTGCTTAGTTGGTATAAGGTATATAAATGTCATTATGTATACATATCAGAGTTGGTTCCTGAATGTGTTCATATACTTAGGCAAACTTATTTTCCTATTATATCTATAAAATACACTTATGAACCTAACCATACAAATCATGAGTGAAATCTTGATTTTTACAACTCAACAATCATATTTTCTTGCATATATGTATATTATATACAGATGTCTTGAGGACTCAAAAGGAATGTATGAGACGACCTTGTTGGCTCTCGAAAATGTGAATAACAGAGCACTTGAGAAGTGCGATGACACAAAGGTATCAGATATGATGATTGTAAAGCAACCCCAAGTGGTTGGTTTGACATTTAAGAGAAACGGCATAGAGGTGCCGAGTTAACTAAACCTGTTGTAAAGCTGGATAAGTCTACATCCGTAAGGTTTGGGTTCAATGTCTATTTTGTGTGATAAGAAAGGCATGATCTTTGCTTGTTGTGGTAAGTGTGAAATGAAATGCTTGATAGTTACTTAGCTTAAATGGGAATTGATTGTGATTGTATATGTTATTTGATCACTTTAAATCAATTAATTAAGGGAGTGGATCTAATTAAAAATTGACAAGCATTTCCATGAGACATTACACGAGATTGAAGGCTATCACTGCTACATAGCTCGTTGAGCTAATCAAGAGGAATACTATTCCGTCGAGTGCAAACTATGTGATTAGGGGATTGTCGTGCCTTACCGGTTCTGAGCCGATCAGTCCTTGAGGGTTTCACTCCGTCTGATGCAGAGGTATGAAAGTGTTCATTGTTGAGTTAAAAATATATCATAATTATCAAAGGGGGCGTAAACCCTAGACCTCACGTTGGTTACCGGAAGACTACGTGAGATGCTGCATTCATATGGTTGCTCAAGCATAGCATATATTTTGATAATTTAATTTGAAATTTCTTATGTGTACGTAGCGTTGAAAGTGTTACCATCTCATTCACTGAGCCATAGTGTACTCAACTCACCACAGACCTTTTTTACGGGTAACGATTACGAAAGCTCAGGATGGGATAAGATGTGAAATATCAAGAGATTTAGAAGATCAGAATGACAAAGTAAGAATTGTGAAGGATAGATTGTTTAGATGAAATGTTCAGGGCCCTTATGTAAATAGAATTTGAAATTGAGAAACCTAGGATTTATCCTATTTTACTTATTGGTAGGGGATACCGATTCTCTATGATCATGGTTGATCATGGGATACGAGATCTAAAGTTGTATTTTATTATCCAATTATATGTACTATGATTAGTCATAAATGCAATTATTTACTTAGAGTTTTACGATCTGTGACTCATAAGACGATTATCATGTAACAGGTGCACACATGCTATGATGATTTTAGTAGAGACTTCTAGATCTCCTTTTAGGGCATGATAAGTAGATATGAGGATAATCCAATATGGCCTACAATAACATAAATTTCTATTTTTGAGGTACAGAATCGATTAGCTCCCTTTTCATTATAATATCTACTATTTAAATGCACAAAATGATGAAAAAAGAAATAGAACTTTAATACTATTGTGGATGCAAGACTAAAGAAGGATAAAGAAAAGAGTGAGGAAAGGAAAGGCACCAAAATGGATTCACCTCCATCAGTGAACTAACACAATGGATAAGACCAAGATAAGATAGAAAACAAAATTGTTAATTCACAAAAGATCAAATAAAAACAAAATACCCAATATTAAACAAAGAAGATAAAAAATACACTTGAAAATCAACAAAATTGGTTGTTGTTGTCGTCATTTTTTTTTTTTTTTGGAATTTGAGTACTAAAGGACTTTTGATTGCAAAGAAATTAAATCGAGGTATGGATCCTTTTCCCCTTTCATTATTCTTCTATTTATACTTTTCGAATTTCTATTAAAATTTGTTACTAGATTTTGTTTATGCCATTATCATTCGATGTATCCCTAACTACCTCTATAGAAATTATAAGAAAACATTTTTGTTCAACAAATACTATTTTTCTATGTAGTATGTCAAATAGATTAGCTTTCTACTATTTCTCCTTGTTCAACCTCCATTTGTTTCCAATATAACAATGGTACTACAGATTTTTTAACTACGAAATAAGAAACTATTATTTCAATACTATAAGAAAGGGGGGGCGAGGGGGAAGGGAAATGAAACATAGTTGTTGTTAGAGAAGATGGCCAAATGGATGAAAAAATGGAGGAGACGGGCATGTGAATGAGAAAAAGAAGAAAGAAGTATTGAAAGGATAGGGTTTTGCTAATTGATGCATATTATTTGCCACTAAGTATTTATTTTGGCCACTTGGTGAAAATTAGGCAGGCACATCATTTGTTATAATATTGAGTTTGATATATGCCACTCAAGTGGCAACACGTTTAATATAGTGGTGAGTTTTTATCACCGATAAGCTATTAAATTTTACAAAAAGATAATAATAAATTCATTGGTGATAGCTTTTTTGCCAATAAGTGCTTATCGATGTAGGTGATACTTGTAGTAGTACTAGAAGCATATTCCAAGTACTAAAATATTGAACATATGTAGCTTTTTACAAGCCTATTAAGCATCTATATATACTAACTATGCCAAACATGCTGATTAATTTCATCAATATGAAATGAAATTAATCACCATATAACCGATTATTACTAATGTTGAAATAGGGACACAAATGAGTCTATAGCAAATAATTAACACCTGCAAAAAAAGAGACATTAGTTAAAATGGCTAATAAAATGAAAACTAGAAAACAATGCAATTAAAACTAAAATTATCTAATTGTGCCAAGAACTAAAGACATTAAACCTACAACATGAAATTCCATATTTAGTCATTTATTTATTATAATTATTTTCATTTTTTATAAGTTTATCCATTTTTTACCTATTATTATCATTTTTTTTTTCATTTTAGATTAATAAGATAAACTAAAGTAACAAACTATAGGAAAAAAAATACCTAACTAGAAGAGTTAAAGCGTGTACAAGTTGGCTCTCAAGCTCAATTTAGATCTATAATATAGGCTGAATTTGGGTTAGGTCTACTTCACACATGCAACTTGTGTGGTGTCGAGAAAGAGAGGCAACAGTGTTCTATTGTCCTTGGCGGGTGGCTCTAGTGGTTGCTAGTAGTGACTAAGGAGTTAGTCTTGGGGCTTTCGAGGGTGTAGAACATGGATTTAGTGATGGTTTTTCTTGAAAAGTAGCCTAAAGCAGTGTTTGATAAGGTGGCTAAATGGGTAGTTATGAGTGGTTTTCAATCTGATCAATCCATGTATAATCTAACGAAAAGATGGAGTTTTTTCTATTCTATATGCCCTAAGGATTCTACTAATACCTAAATGGTGGTTTGAGGTTGTGTTTTAGTGAAAATATCTTAGAGAGGTGGCTAGCCTGAGTATGGGTCTAAAGAGGGAAGGTGTAACGTTGATGGTTCCTAAGCATCCAAAACATGAATCTGATTAGTTTAATGAACTCAAGATGTTCCAATCTATTTATAGACATATTCAAATGATTTAGATAAGCTTTGTTTCGATTCAAATCACATCTAATCCATTTTTAGTTAATATAGATATAAGTCTTTAGTATAAAACAAATTTTTAGTTTAAACTTGATAAGATTCGATCAAACTTTAATAAAATCTTGTTTAATTTGCTTAAATCCCCCTACATCCAACCACTTTTTTTCCTTCTACCTATGAAGTCCGAAAATTTTCAAAAAGTTATATAAACAATTATAGAAAATAAATAGAATAACAAATATTATTTTATTATAAATTTGTGATAATAATAGGTTTTAAAAATTTAAATAATTAGAAAAAACAATTTTCGTAAGAAAGATAAGATGATGAACGTAATAAATTGAATTTTATGAAATATATTACTAAATAAATTTAGGAAGCGATGTACTTGAAAAAATCTGAATATAGAAATATAAACGAATAAATGAAAATAATTGTAAATTTTAACTTTAGTTCGGGTAAATTAAATTAAAAGAATAAATCATTCAAAACATAATTTTTAAATAATATTAGGTTAAATAATGAAATTAATTTAAATTATAAATAGAGGAATTTCATATTAAAATTTAGAGTAAATATCTATCTTCAAAATAATCAAATTAACCTAGACATAAAATTTTGTAATAAATTGTTAAAGATATAATTTTTAAAAGTATTCTCGTACGCGTGTGGAATGTTAAAATAGGGGCATTTTTAAAATAAAATAATATTATAATATATAAATATACATATAAATATATATACACAAAAAAAAAGTCTCATCCATTTCTTTTCTTTTCCCCTCCACCCCCTTTACCCCTCTCTCTACCGTTTTGCTCCCCCTCTTTCTTCCTTTTCTATTTTTTTTTTCTTTCCTTTTGTTTTTCTTCTTCCTCCAGCCACACTTCCCTTCCTCTCGTCGCCCCTTCCTCTCTTCCCATCTTCCCTTCTTTTCCTTTCAGCCAACCACCCAACGATGGCAACGATAGTGATCTCTACAGCGACAGAGGACGACAATGATGACTGCGACACCCGTGATAGCGGCAACAGCAGCAATGGTGCCTTCGACTACGGCTTGACATCATGTTGCCTTGTCTCCTTTCTCGACGACGACAAGCGATGATGATGACAACAACCTGCTGGCAACAACAGCCGCAACATCTGATGGCAACTCCAATGGCAATAACCCTCGATAGCAGCAATGACAATGGATGGTTGAGTGTGTGAGTGTGCGTGAGAGGGAATGATCATAGCAATAACGGTGACTGAAATGATGATAAGCCCAACGACAGCAACAGCAGCTGCATGGACAACCTTCAACAGCAGTGATGGCGGCCCCAACCACAACGACCACCCCAATTGCAACGGCAACTGTAGCGACGACAGCAACTGAGATGACTTCGAACTAGCAGCTTTAGCGGCAATAGCAACGGTGATGACAACAACAGCCACCTAACAACAGTGGCTATGACAGCCACAACAACTGCAGCAGCAGTGATGGTCCCAATGACGACAACAACCACAACCTTCAACAGCAACAGCAATGGCGATGGATGGTATGTGCGAGGGTGTGTTTGTGTGTGCATGAAGAAGTGTATGTGTGTAAGTGAAGGAAGTGTGCGGGTTTCCATAGAGAGAGGTCATGATAGGGTGTGCGTGTGAGTGTGTGTGGATGAAGAGGAGGTGTAAGTGTAGTGTGTGTGTAGTTATGTGTGTGTGTGTGTGTGGGAAGGAAGAGGACCACAACAGCAGCGACGGCAATAACCACGCCAACAGCCACAATGATAGCCACGGCAGCACCAACGACGACCCCCATAACAACTACAACGATGATCCTAACAATGGCAGTAACGATCACGATGACAACCACAGTAGCAACAATAAGCGGACCACAAGTACAAAAGCAAGTGAGGGAAGAGGAAGAGGAAAGAATTTGTATGTATGCGGGTGAAGGGTATGTGTATGTGAAAAGGAGAAGGAGGAGCCAAAAGTGTATGTGTGGATGATGGTGTGGAAGTACAAGAATGTATGTGTGTGGAGGAAAGTGCGTATATGTGTGCATGAATGAAGATGTATGTATGCGTATGTGTGTGTGGAAATGAAGATGTATATATGCATATGTGTGTAGGGATGTGTGCGATGTATGTGGGAAAGTGTGTATGTATGTGAATGATGGAGTATGGTGTGTGTGTATGTGTGTAGGTAAATGAGGAGGTGATGCAGTTTATGCAGAATGTGTGTGTGAATGAAGTGTGTATGCATGTACGTGTGGTTGAGGTGTATGATGTGTATGTGAGGATTTGTGTGTGTGTTGATGATGATGTACGGTGTGTGAATGTGCATGTAGGTGTGAAGGAGGAGCCAAGTGTGTAATGCTTGTGGGTATGTGCGTAGGTGCATGAAGTGATGTAGGGTGTACGGCATGTGTATGTAGGTGTGTGGTATGTGTGTGTATAAGGGTGTGATGTATGCGAAGTGTATGTGTATAGGATGACATGTGGTGTGTGTGAAAGGGGAGTATATGCATATAGATGGTGTGTGATAGGTGCGGTTTGTGTGTGTGTGATGTGCTCAAAACCAAGTCCAAGCACAATCAAATGAATCAAAGAAAACAATCCACAGCTCGAATACAAACCGGTCCAATTGGAGGACAACTTATGTGAACCCTTTTGGAATTTTGATCAAAACCAAAGGTCAAATGATGCAATTACAATTCATATATGTAATCTTCACCATATAAAAACAAGAATAATTGAAATCCACGTGAATCAAATCAAAAGGGATTGATCAAAACCGTGACTCCAACTTCTTCTACAATTCCAATTCACGCCAATAATGAAATGATGTTGATTTCAAGTACTAAAGAAAAATCAATCTTTAACAAAATAATTGATCACAAATTGCAATCACAAATATGTCCAAGAAAATCCAAATCAACCCCAGATATGACTCACTAGTGAAGAAATGGAAACACAACAAAAAGGAATTGATACTACTCACAATTACCCTTTGTTGCACTTACCACAATTTCAATTCATGGGATTGAAATTGATAAGAGAAAATGAACTAGGATGAACCCTAATTCCCACACGTTAAGTGTTTGTTTCTAATATGCAAAATGGCCTCCTCAAACCCTACTATAAGCAAGTATTTATACTTGCTACTCTTAGGGTTAGAAAATGGTCAAAATTACAAGTTTGCCACTTTTAAGGTGGCTAATCCTAAATAAAAATTACAATAAAATGAAAGTGTCCCAAAAGAAAAATTACAACATAAAATAGTCTATAAAACAATTACAAAGTACAAAATATCATAAGTCTTCATGATCCAATGCCTCAGAATGGAAACAATCGCCGCGGATCTTTGATTGTAAATCTGATGATGTCCCGTGTCCATCAACTAGTGTAGGACATATTGGCATCCCATGGAGAATTATTATTGTACCTGCAAAATTATTTCTCAAATACTTATTAGATGAAAAGAAATGACATAAAATACGAGTGATTTAGATCATCATCCAAATTGAGTTCTGAAAATATCGATGGTGCTAGAAATTTTCCCATCATCTCCTCGGGCTTCTGAGAGATTTGCCCTCAAATCTAGAGGATTAGTTTTGGAACTGAACCCTAATGTCTCTGTTGTCCTGCTCTTCCAACTATCAAATGTAGTGGATGGAGTTCTGATTTGTTCCTGAAACCCATGTACCTCAGATGGAGTCATTGGCGACAGAACTATGCGAGATTCGCCCATGTTGAACATGTAGAAGGTGTTTCTAAACCCATCATGTAACACTCGTTAATCAAACAACCAAGGCTGACCTAACAGCAAATGGAATGCATGCATAGGGACTACATCACACAGGGTCTCATCATGATATTTCTGCCTGATATTCACAAGAACCTTTGCTCTTAAGTGTAACATACATACTACCTCGATTATCCAACCAATGCAAGTTATAAGGGCTAGGATGTGAAATAGTAGACAGTTGTAACTTATTTACCAGTGTAGCAGATATAACATTCGTGCAACTACCAATATCGATGATGAGTACACAAAGGTTACCTCTGATTCTACAAGAGGTGTGAAATATGTTCTCCCTCTGAATGTCTCTAGTATTAGGAGATATAGTTAGAACCCTGCGTAACACATTATTGGGTAGATATTGTTCACATGTGCGCTCCTCATGTGCATCTGCAGTCTGGTCATCATAATACTCCTGCAGTGCCGTTGGTAAATTTATAGGTTCAATTTGTTCATGGTCATCCTCAACATCCTCCCTAGTGCCCTCCAAAACAGTCATCACCCTCTTATTTGGACACTGTGCTACCATATGCCCAAATCCCATGCATTTAAAGCACTTGATCTAGCGCGCCTTTCCACTAGTAGATCCGGGAATAGTTTACCTTACATCTGGTGTGATTACCTCTTTACCCTTCCCAATAGGTAAATTTTCTCTAATAGTATTTGGGGTAGTTTTGTCCACTGCCTTCACTGCCTCACCTACCGCTTTTGTTCCCCCTAATCGACCGTCAGCTGATATGGGTCTAGTAATAGCATTGGGCTTACTGCTCGGAGCCCTAAACAAGTTGGACCTCCTTTGCCTCTCTACTTTCAAGGCTAACTGAATAGCCTCACCAAGTGTACTATAGCGCTGCAGCTCAACAACACACACTATTTCATATTTCAAACTTGAGATGAAGCGTGCTACGGTTTGTTTTGAAGGTTCAACAGACCCACACCTAATCATGAGGATTTCAAATTCCTACACATAATCATCCACTATCTTGCCCCCCTACCTCAAGGTCTGCAATCGCATAAACAGTTCCCGTTTGTAGTGCTCAAGAATGAATCTTTTTCTCAATACCCTTTTCATATCCCTCTAGGTCTGAATCTCAACCTCTCCATCCCTACGCCTACTAATAATCAGATTCTTCCACCATAATGCAGCATACCCTATAAACTTGACAGTAGCTAATCGAACCTTAGTATTATCATCGATCTCATAACATTCAAAGAGACCCTCAACCTTATCCCCCCAATCTAAATAATCGTCAGTTGATCCCTTGCCATCATAAGAAGGCATCTGCAGTTTCACATATTCCAAGCCCCGAGGCGGCCTGAAATCCTTATTCTGATATGGGTTTGCCCCAAAATTTTCATCCCTTTCTTCCCTGTATGGAAGATGCTCCTCACCTATCCATCTATTCAAATTTCCATCTCCCACTATTCTATCTCGATGAGGATTCTGTGGAGCTACCCGAGGTGGTGTCTATTAGTTTACCACTGGTGGTTGTGGTAATGTCATTTTGTCAATCCTAGTTGCCAGAATAGCAACTATGGTAGTAAGATCCTGGAGCTGTTCTTCCAAAGTCCTCCTACCTGCAACATTATGACCCTGACCTCCACCAACCTGACTATTAGCTTCATCGCTAATTCCCCCATTCAAGCTATCATTCGATATAGTTGTAAACTCAATATATTGAACATCAAAGACAATTTCAAGCAAGGAAACACACCTCACAACCACACTTCCTTTAACACCACACAATAGTCACTACAAAAGGAAAACAAACAACTCCAGTTAACTTCACAAGTATGCTATTACAATCCACGCATAGTACTCTTCTCCACAACACATTAACACATCACGGTGCAACACTTCTATAATTCACCACCACATTCAACACTTGCAATCCCCTTTTCAACTAACACACACAACACCATACACACACTATTTGCTTAGCACACAAATGCAATGCCACACATACACACACCTTTTCTATACACAGTGCTTAACAAATTCAATCACTACAACAATAATATTTCCCACTCCGTTCAAATCACGATGCAACAATTTTTTTTTTTTTTCAAATTCCACAAGTCACTCACTTCACAAACAACTCCCATGGCAACAACACAAAAATGCACTCCACTTCCATGGCAATAATAACAAACAGCAACAACAACAAATGCACTCCACTTCCACGGCAATAATAACAAGATGTACTCTACTTTCCACAAGTTCTAATTGCAACTCACAACAAAAGGCAGCTTAATTCAAATTCAAAATGAGATCATTAATTGCAATATTCCACAAATGGTAAGGAGCCACTTTCAAATTCAAATGAACACACAATTATTTCTATCACTTAATGTGTGTTTTTGAAATTCAAATAACTCCCTTAACTCACACCTCAAATCTAGAAATTCAAGTTTGAAAATCACAAATGTTACTCCTCACTTCCGAAAATTCAACAAGACAATTCACACTTCTTCAATTGATCACAAAGGATCAACACTTCTTCTCTTCACGTTCTACCTCAAAGACACTTCACACTCACGGCCACTTCTCAAGGGAACCAAGAATGTTACAAGTCTCTAAGTTTACAACAACAAAACAACAAGATAGCACTTCAACGACACAATTGAAATAACTCAATTCCACTTCACAATTCGGGTCACAATATGAAGAACCCTAATTGAAAGTGAAGATCACAAAATCAACCAACACTAAATCCCTTCTCTTAACTTGTGCTCTGATACCAAAAGATGATGTGCTCAAAACCAAGTCCAAGCACAATCAAATGAATCAAAGAAAACAATCCACAACTCAAATACAAACCGGTCCAATTGGAGGACAACTTACGTAAACCCTTTTGGAATTTTGATGAAAACCAAAGGTCAAATGATGCAATTAGAATCCATATATATAATCTTCACCACATAACAACAAGAATAATTGAAATCCACGTGAATCAAATCAAAAGGGATTGATCAAAACCGTGACTCCAACTTCTTCTACAATTCCAATTCACGCCAATAATGAAATGATGTTGATTTCAAGTACTAAAGAAAAATCAATCTTTAACAAAATAATTGATCACAAATTGCAATCACAAATATGTCCAAGAAAATCCAAATCAACCCTAGATATGACTCACTAGTAAAGAAATGGAAACACAACAAAAAGGAATTGATACTACTCACAATTACCCTTTGTTGCACTTACCACAATTTCAATTCTTGGGATTGAAATTGATAAGAGAAAATGAACTAGGATGAACCCTAATTCCCACATGTTAAGTGTTTGTTTCTAATATGCAAAATGGCCTCCTCAAACCCTACTATAAGCAAGTATTTATACTTGCTACTCTTAGGGTTAGAAAATGGTCAAAATTACAAGTTTGCTACTTTTAAGGTGGCTAGTCCTAAATGAAAATTACAATAAAATGAAAGTGTCCCAAAAGAAAAATTACAACATAAAATAGTCCATAAAACAATTACAAAGTACAAAATATCATAAGTCTTTATGAACCAATGCCTCAGAATGGAAACAATTGCCGCAGATCTTTGATTATAAATTTGAAGATGTCCTGTGTCCATCAACTAGTGTGGGATATATTAGCATCCCATGGAGAATTATTATTGTACCTGTAAGATTATTTCTCAAATACTTATTAGATGAAAAGAAATAACATAAAATACGAGTGATTTGGATCATCATCCAAATCGAGTTTTGAAAGTGTTGATGGTGCCGGAAATTTTCCCATCAGTGTATGTGTATGTGTGTGGATGCCATGTAGTGTGTAAGGGTGCATGTATATATGTATGGAAGGTGTGGAATGTGTAGAGCATGTGTGTATATGTATGGAAGACATGTATTGTGTAGGTATGTATATATGTATAAGGAAGGAGTGGTATGTGTAGGCATGTATGTATGTATGTGAAATAGTGTATGGTGTATGGGCATGTGCGGAAATTGAGGATGATGTATGTGGGATATGTACGTATGAGTATGAGATGATGTACGGAGTGTGAACATGAATGTGTGGGTATGGAAGGTGAATATAGTGTATGCAAAGTATGTGGGTGTGTGTATTGATGGTGTAAGGTGTAAATGGAGTATGTGCATAGGTGTATGGAAGATGTGGGGTGTATGGTATATGTGTGTATATGGATGGTAGGTGGAGTATGTGATATGTGTGTATATGTGTAAAGGACGTGTGGTGAGTAGTTATGTGATATGTATATAGGAGGAGTGGTGTACATGGGTATGTATGTATGCATATAAGATGATGTGTGGCGTATAGGTGCAAAAGGTGAATGTAGTGTGTGTAGAGTGTATGGGCAAGTATGTATTGGTGGTGTGAAGTATATGTAGGGCATGTGTGTATATATGTGTATGATAGTGGTGTAGAAGGTGAAAGGAGCAAGTGTGTATGTATGTATAGGTGCGTGTGTGATGTGTGATGTGTGAAGTGTGTATGTAAATGGATAAGAATATATGTATGTTGGTGTGCATGTGGTGTGTGGGAATGTGCTGGTATATGAGAGTATGGGGAAAGGCATCAAAGAGCATGAGAAGAGATAGGAGTGAACGAGGAATCAAGCAACCCAACGGAAATTGCCGAGAGTCATTGTAGCTGACCCTTCAGTACCATGCTTGAAGAAGGGACTACACGTTGGAATCACTTAAGGACGATTAAGACTACGGCAACCCTAAACAAGTGAGTGGGAAACTTAATGATATGCTACTATATTGTGTTGTATGTTGAATGCTATGCATGTTAAATTGATGTTTGTTGTGTTGCTATTTGATATGATTATTGTTGAGTTAAGTTATACGGTAGAGAATAACGAGTTAGGTAAGAAGTCATGAAGAAAATAGGGGAATGAATGGGCCAAGAGTTTAGATGACATTACCTTAATGATAACACCTAATACTATAACCATAAGCCTAACCCGTGATTTAAAAATTGTATTCTTCTAAAAAAAACCAAAATATAAAAACTTAGCTTTCCTTCTATAGCTATCGAATATGTATGCTTAGTTGGAATAGAGTGTATAGGTATCATTATGTATACATGTCAGAGTTGGTTCTTGAATGTGTATACATACACTTAACAAACTTATTTTCCTATTTTAATTGCGAAACACACTCATAACATAACCATACCAAATTAAGAGTGCAACCTTAATTTTTACAAATCAACAACCATATTTTCTTACTCTCTTAAGATTATAAGGGAAACTGTTTAGTAAACTGTCCTTGATTAGAAATGTGATAGAAATATATATATATATATATATCATATACAAATGTCTTGAGGACATTGAAAGAGAAAACGATATGACCTTATTGGCTCTCGAAAGTGTGAAAATGATAAAGCACTTGAGAAGTGTGATGACATAGAGGTGTCAAAGATGATTAATGTAAATCAACCCTGAGTGGTTGGTTTGACATGCGAGATAAATGGCATTGAGGTGTTAGAAATGATTGTAAGCCAACCTGAGTGGTTCGGCATTCGATAGAAATGACACAGAGAGGTGCCGAGATAATTTAATCCATTATAAAACTAGATAGGTCTATGTCTACGAGGATTTGGGTTCAGTGTTGATTTTGTGTGATAACCCATGCATAATCGTTGCTTGTGATGAGTGATAAGAAGAACATGATTTGTGCTTATTGTGATGAGTGAAATGGGATGTTTGATGTTTACTTTCATGGTATTAATGATTGTGATTGTAAATGTTATTTGATCACCTTAAATCAATTAATTAAGGAAGAGGACCTGATTTAAAAACCTGACATGCATTTTCATGAAACATTGCATGAGATTGAAGGCCATCACTATCACAGGATGCGTTAGAAGTGATCAAGAGAATCGTTGTTCCGCCAAGTGCGAACTAAGTGATTAGGTGATTATCACTCCTTGATGGTTCTGAGTCTGGCCTATCCTTGAGGGTTTTGCTTCGTCTGGTGCAGAGAGACACAAGAGCATTCACTGTTGAGATAATAAGATATCATAATTAACCAAGTTATAAGATAAATAAATTGGGTAATGACCAGGGCACTGATGGTGGCTTCGAAATCCCCAACCCAAGGTCAAGGGAGGTGTAAACCTTAGACTTCACGTTGGTTATCAGAAGACCATGTGAGATGTTGCATTCATATGGTTTTTCATGCATAGCATACGTTTAATATTTTAAATTAAATTTGCTTGCTTGTGTACATAGGATAAGTTTAATAACTTGATGTGAATTTTCTTATATATGTATATAGCATATGTCTAATATTTGATTTAAATTTTCTTGTGTGTGTTCGTAGCATTAAAAGTGTCACCATCCCATTCACTAAGCCATGGTGTGCTCACCTCCTACAAACTTTATGCAGGTGACGACAGCGAAAGCGCAAGGTGGGCTAAGATATGAAGTGCTGATAGTTTTAGAAGACCAAAACAATGAAGTAAGATTTGTGAATGATAGATTTACTTAGATGAAATGTTAGGATCCTATGTGAATAGAATTTAAAGTTGAGAACCTAGGGATTTTCCTATTTTTCTAATTAGTAGGGGATATCGATTCTCTGCGATCATGGTTGACCGTGAGATACAGGATCCATAGTTATGTTTTATTATCTAATTATATATACTATAACTTGTTGTAGATGTAATTATTTACTTAGAGTCTTATGATCTCTAACTCGTAAGATGATTATCATGTAACGAGTGCACACGTGCCATGATAATTTTAGTAGAGGCTTCCAAGCCCCCTTTCAGGGTGTGACATTACCCATTTGGCCTGCTGTCTAAAGCTAGGAGAGGTCATGTGCAAGTCATGTGATCACTCCTAACTAATAAAACATTACCACGTGGCAACTTTCGAGTAAGGAAAAGGAAGAGACACGCATATGCCTACTGTGAGGCTAAAAATCACAACCTATCATGCATGCATAACATGCTTTGACTAGCTGGGCTATTACTTTTCTCAATTTATTATTACAATCTATTGATGAGAGTGGACTTACATAGAAATGTCACCTATTAACGAGAACGGGCTTGATTAGGGTTTTGTCATTTACTAACGAAAATGGACTTAGCAAAGTTTGTCATTTACTAACGTGAATGGATTTGAACAGGTTTTGCCATCTACTAATGAGAATAGACTTAAATATATTGTCATCTAACGACAAGAATGGACTTGAATAGGTTTTGCCATCTACTAAGAATAATTGATGTAGCAAAGTTTATCATCACTAATAAGAATGGACTTGAATAAGTTTTGTTATCTACTAACGAAAATAGACTTAAATAGGTTTTGCCATCTACTAACAAGAAGAGACTTAAATAGCATTTTGACATCAACTAACAAGAATGGACTTAGCAAAGTTTTCCATCTACTAACAAGAATGGACTTAGCAAAGTTTTCCATCTACTAACAAGAATGGACTTGAACAAGTTTTGCCATCTACTAACAAGAATGGACTTAAATATGTTTTGCCATCTACTAATGACAACAAACTTGAATAAGGCTTTACCATATACTAACAAGAACAAACTTGAATAGGGCTTTGCCATCTATTAACGAGAATGCACTTAGTAAAGTTTGCTATCTACTTACGTGAATAGACTTCAAGGTTTGCCATCTACTAACAAGAATAGATTGTCATCTACTGATGAGAATGGACTTAAATAAGTTTGTCACTATTAACAAGAATGGGCTTCAAAGGTTGCCACCTACTGACAAAAATGGGCTTGAAAGGTTGCTATCTACTAGCAAGAATGGACTTCAAGATTTGCCACATGCTGATGAGAATGGACTTTATAGATTTGCCATCTATTAACAGGAATGGAATTAAATAGGTTTGCTATCTACTAATGAGAATGGACTTGAAAAGGCCATTAGCTACTAACGAGACTAGATTTAAAATAAAGTGCCATTTACTAATGAGAATGGACTTAAATAGGGTGTCATTTGCTAACGAGAATTGACTTAAATATGGTGTTTTCTATTAACAAGAAATGACTTAAAATAGATGCTATCTACTGACGAGAATAGACTTAAATTCACCAACACTTGATTGTTTTGAAAAGCTTTTGTCAAAACTTTTCTCTTAAGGATTTCCTTTTTTTGAAACATTTTGAAAAAATCTTTTGTTAAAAAACTTTTATTAATTTATTATTCTGAAACATTGTTAACAAAGAAAAGAATTTCTATTGGCTTTGAAAATTACAAATCAGCAACAACTTTACCCTAACATTCAGTCACCATTCACTCACCTCTGTGATCACCTGAAAGTTGGTGTCTAAACTTCGACTACAATTCTTGGAATTGAATAACTACATGATGAATTGCATGATCTTCTCCCTAGTAATTAGGGATTCTGATTGTGCTAGGGGACATTCAATTGTTTACATGACTTCAAATATTCTTGCCTAAGGAATAAATATCCCACCATTTGAATTGCTTAACTAAAAGGGGACTTTCTCACACTCTCTTTTAGGTCTATTTTTATACTTGTCTTCTATTCCAAAAATATAAGTTGATCATGCAAATTAACTAATTAATGATATCAAACCCACTAATAGACAATTACCAATATTAACTATGCCAAATATGTTGATTAATTACATCAATATGGAACAGAATCAATCACCATGTAAACGTTATTGCTAATGTTGAAGTAAGGACACAAACAAGACGATCATTTAATGCTTATAGTATGTTAACTCGAAAATGCAGGCTCGACAATTAATATTTATGACAATTAGTTAATACTAGATCAAAGACATGGACAAAGCCATTAGAACCGTTAATAACAAGAAAACAATGAAACTAAGACCAAAATAATTGAAAAATGAAGTTTTATATGCTTTGGGGTTTCTGTAATTTTTATTATTATTCTTTTCTTTTTTTTAATTATTTCGTCGGTCATGAACATAAGAGCAAAACTGTATATGCTAATTAATTATTCTAACATTTTATTTATTTATCTATTTATTATTTCTTAATCAAAAGATAAAAAATCGCAGGTGGAATAAAAATAAAAATAAAACAAGATAACAATTACATGCATCAGCATTACCTAGATCACACGTCAGATGGACTTCGAAGCTCCACAGGTTGTGTCTGGTAACAGAGTGGATTTTGGCTGATTGCTCTTCTCCAAGCAGCAGCTTGGTGTCGGGTCAACTCGCAGAAGCGCGCGCCAACTTGCATTGGTGATGGCTTTACAGCAGAAACATGAGAGGAGTGGTTCTGGTGGTGGTCAACGTGTGGGGTTCGGTTGGCTATGTGTTTGGTGGTTGAGGGTGCTGGAGTGGTGGCCGTGTGGGGTTCAGGTGGCTATGTGTTTGCTGGTTGAGGGTGCTAGAGTGGTGGCCGTGGTTAGACAATGTTGACGTCAATAGTGGTGTGGCTCTTGAGTTCACAGGTCACGGATATAGGGACCGTGCTTCATGGGTAATGAAGGTTGTGGAGCGATGGTTATTGAGTGAAGATTGGTGATGATGTGCGTTTCGAATTGATGGGGTTTTTGTTTTTTATTTCTTTTGTGGGGATTCCTCGTGTTCAGAGAACCTTATTTAATTTATAGAAGCCGATGAACGATTTAGATAAGCGCAGAGTTGCTCGAATCAGATTTGGATAAATTTTATAAAATCTTAATTCTTATCCTATGTGATTTTTCTGTTAAATATTAATGTTAATTTTGATATAAAACATATTTTCAGTTGAAAATTGATGAATCTGCAAAAAAATTCAATAAGATTTCGTTTAGATTCGATGAAAATTCAATGTGATTTCACATAGGAACTACAATTTCACGAAAAGAAAAAATTGTATTTTCATTATAGATTTCTTTATTCAGTAAACATCATAATTCCAACTTATGATTTCTTTGCAAAAGAAACACGTAGTCCCAAACTACGATTTTACTAAAAGTCGCATGTTGAACGTGCAATTCCTGCAAAATTCACATGTTTAACATATGATTTTTATTGATTTTCGTGACACTTATTTCCCTATTCCTTAAAGCTAGGATTTAGTGAAACCTATAAAAATAAATTATCTAACTGTAAAAATATTTCAAACCTTAATAATTTTTTAAATCCCAATTCTATATAACACTAAAAACCTGTTAAAAGGATAAACCTATGGTAATTATGAAGTTCATTATAATACAAATCAATTGGAGAAATTAAATGATTTAATCAAATCTTTCAAATTGTACAAGCAAAATTACATATCTAAAACAAACGAAGTTAGAAGTATATATACATTTCAAGAAAATAAAAAAAGTATTGTATAATTACATAGCCAAATATAATTATATATATATATATCTAATCCCTTTGCCGACGTCGTCTCTCATATTGTCTCTATATAATTTGTGTTGAACTCTCTCAAATCTAGTAAGAGTTGCTAGGTCCTTCAACATCGGGATGGGTTTAGGTTTAGAATGGTGGTTCATCCCATGAAATATATCAAGGATCTACCTATGTGACTCCATCCCCATATCCTTGCCACTTAACATGGTTCATCCCTGATTCGAGCAACTCTACGCTTATCTAAATCATTCCATCAGGGATGAAATATATCAAGGATCTACCTTACCACTTGAAAAGCCCCTAAAAGTAGGAGAAACATCAAATGGACTAGGCTAGCTAACCTTGCCACTTAACATGCATTCCTAGATTACTAATCTGGATGGCATTTGACAATTTGGGCAACTCTATGTATGATTTATCCTAATCCCCATATATAGTTTCGATTGTCCGTCTTTTACCATCTCATACCCGTCTCTTTATTACTAGACACCTGAATGTATCACGGATATTTTGTTTCAAGACAAAAATCTTTATATCAAGTTCATTCCTCATCTAACTCTAGAAGCCACGCGCCATAAAGCTTGAGTTCAATTGAGGATGGTCTAGATTCAACAAGGGATTGATACATGTGTGTGGCGCTTCGACAATAGAAATTATAAAATCTCTATCTATCTATTTTTGGCATGCACGAAGTCAACATCTACATCCCCTATCCCTCTTGGTGCAAATAACATGCCACACCTTCCTATTGAACTCATTTACATGATAATTGTGGTGATTCTTTATATGGTATGCCTTCACTGCGCATATTAAATTAGACTTCAAGGCAAACCGCATTCCTTTCCTCAACTCATCACTAAAACTTAACTCATCTGAAAATAGAGCACTCTCTTTAAATGTTATGTACTAATCTCCACCAGCCCTCCTATTGAAGAATGGAATAGAATACTCAAAAGATAGAGTTATGTGATCCACCATTAGAGAGGTAGAGACAATAGTGTGTGCGATGGCAACCTCTAGGGACATTACAGGTAAGAGATCATCAGATGTGTCAAACTAAATATTCATGTAAGGCCCACTGGTTTCATCCTCCTCGTTTACCACTTCTTCTTCAAAATCAGCAAATACTTCATTGTCAACATCTTTGATCTCCCTCCTAAGCTCTTTGATAGGTAAATCTATGTCATTGTCTTCTCTATAATTCTTTGGAAAATCATTGGTTTGTTTAAGTGATGCCACAACATTCATGCACTCATCACCTTACACTCCCGCTAGGGGGGGTGGGTGGGTTTCATAGCCTATGTTTTTACCTTGAGTGAGGACATTATGACTTAATTTAATAAACAGCTCTTGGATGAATAATGGACCCATAGCTTGAGCAAATTCCATAAGAGCTTCCACATCATCATCATCTATGATTGGCATTAAAGAATATTATGGCCAGACAAAACCAGGGTTAAAAATTATCGACTGCTTGTGGAACACCACTACTTGTAGGGAGATAGGATCAATTTTAATTGTTGCACATATCTTGAATAACAATTTTGTGAACCTCACATTCTTAATTTTTCTTAATTTTCTTTACCTTAATTTTTTTAATAAAATTGAGGCAAATTCCACAAATTATGGAAAATTTTACAAATTAGGGCAAATTTACTGAAATTGAGATAAATTGTGCAAATTAGGGTAAATTTACTAAAATTGGGGCAAATTTTACGAATTATGACAATTTTAATAAAATTGTGGCAAATTCTACAAATTAGTGCAAATTTACTAAAATTGGGGGTGAATTCTATGAATTATGGCAAATCCTACAAATTCTTCGCTAGTTAGTATAGAAAAATGTAGACTATCAATCACACTTTCAATCTTAACTTTCATCTATTACAAAATCAACAATAACACATTCTATTTCATAGAAAGAAACAACAATAGAGTGTACAATCAGTAAATCTAATCAACAAAATTTATAAAAAAAATTTACACGAAATAAGTGATACTTGAATAAAAACTGAAATCATAAGTTGGAGTTGTGAAATTACAATTTCTAGGCCAAAAACCATGTTTTCTAGATGTGTTTTTGAGAGAAAGTGGAGAGAAAGGAGGAAGAAATCGCATGATTCTACTGGAAATTGACGTTTAGCAACCACGTAGTGATTTATATGGTGCCTCATTAAAGTGTAGGTTGGGATTGCGATTTCAATCGGGAATAAATCGTAGGTTAGCACTATGATTTACCAAAAAATGTCATATCATTTAAGGGTAAATTGCAAATCCAACGTGTGATTTACCTGTGACTGAAGTCGTAGGTTGGAGATGCGATTTCTTCACATTTTGAAATCGTAGTCTCAACCTACAATTTCATAACGGTATTCCGGAAAATGCTTTTCTCGAAACCATCTTTTAGGAAATAGTTTGCTCCATCGGGACAAACTGAGACATATCTCCTCAAGTGCCTGTAGTTGCATTCCATCACATTTGTACTTTTTATGTATTTATTTATTATTTCATTTATTTTATTTATATTATGAGTAAACATGATCATCAAAAAAATGAAAATGATATATCTACAAAAATATTATTGCTTTTTAAAAAAGTTTATTAACCATGCCACTTACAAGACACGTGACATAAAAAATAGTTCAAATAGCTCATATTTGTATCAAATAACATGTGAAGAGTCAATTACACATCCTTGAAATATTTTGAACTTTGACTACTAAAATTGAGAAAAAAAAAATTATTTCGATTGTAATGATTGAAAAAGATTTGAGTTTCTACTCCAGTTTCCTATTGTTTATTGATGAAGATCCCTAGGCATACTAGAGATAAGAATCAAGACAATGAAATTTCAATTTGTTTACAATACGATACTAGTCGTTTGTCTTTCTCTCCTGACTTATGCGGCGAAAAGTACAATCATACCTTGTTGATTAAAAGTTTTATTATATCAAATGGGTAAAACATATATGCAATTTTATTTGATAAAAGGTTAGATAATTAAATGCGCTTTTGGTTTGGTTTATGTTACAAGCTATGTATACAATTAAGTATAACATGTATATGTATAACATACATATAATAGATATATATTCTATATATCAGTACATATATTCCAATAATGTTTACGTGCTATACTTATAAATATGTATATATTTTACATAGAATATATATATATATAACACTAAATAGGGTATATTGATACTTTTAGTTATATTTCCAATTTAATATTATGATTAATGATATGAAATAAACATTAAAATAAATGTTTTATTAGTGATTAACTTTTTTATTCTCTATCTATTTTATTTTAGAAAAAATACAAAAAGTTAGCTTGATAGATTTAGAGTAGAGATTATTGAACTAGTTCATCCACTCAATAAGGTTAGCTATTAGCTTTAACTCACTACAAACTTATCATAATAGCCCTAAACGAGTGAACTTAATATTGTTTGTCAATTATCAATGAATCAAGCAAATGTTATTTGGCCCACCTCCTCATTTGAGAACTTTAGAAACTCTAAAGACTAGAGAAATAATGCAATCCTATAAAACCTCTATTCTCAAATGTCAAAGCAAAGATCAAAGAGGAACGAGTTAATACACAATCATAAACAACAAGGTTAACACTCAATAGCTCATTCACTTGTCATAATTACATTTGAGAGTCGAAGACTACCTATTCCTCTTTCTAGCCATTTTCTCCTCAAACGTCTTCTCAAGTGCTATACCCTCATCATCTCTCTGAATTTATATATAGCAATTCACATGACAATATGGTATGGAACTCTACCTCTATGATATACATATATAATATTATTATTTTTATATATATTAAAAATTTGGACTTCAAAATATGCCAAACTAAAACACCAAGAACTGGATTCAATTTAAATTAGTTAGACTTCATTTGGTTACATTTCCTAAGTGATAAAGGGAGAAGAAAAGGAATATACATGCCCTCACTCTTGATATGGACGAAATTGCGAATCCTCGAAAAGTTCGAATGAACACATTTTCGTCCTTCTTCTGTTGTTTCCATCTCAGAGCCATATGCTTATAAATACGAGGTCCAAGGGAAACACAACAACATCTTCAACAATAGAAGCAACCATAAAGATTAAGAGGATCACTACTCACTACTCATAGAGGATCAACAACATTTACATGGCTAAGGTCACAAACCGCATGTCAGCTTTCATTTTCGACGTGATGCTAGCAGCAGCGCTCCTGCTTTTCCTCATGATCTCCATTGCTGAGAGCAGATCGGACGTTGGTGGTAAGTAAACATTCCATCTCTCAACTACTCCATATTACATGAAGAAAAAATAATTAACCAGACCTATTGTGGTGCCAAAAAATGAGGTCTACATTAGAGCGATATGTATAGGTACGATAAGATAAAAGAACATAATATGACCGTTTGGTGTTGCAATAAATTCATATCACATGTTGAAAACTTAGTATAGCAAATGGGATTCAATAAGCTACATTGTCAATTGAATAAGAATAAATTAAGCTACACAGAATCCTATTTTATGGAATGAGGCAAAAAGGATTTCGGATTGTCCGATAGTAAATATAGTCATCCTTGCTTGAGCAGGAGCTTAATATACTAAGACTCTAGACATAATAGAAAGAAAAGTTGCCTGTGGCTCCGAAATTTTCTGTGGATCTCATTCATGAGTGATAGGTGCATATAAAAAGATAATAAAGTAAATTTAATGTCGTACTATGTCTTATATAGTAAGTACAATCACAGTAATCAATTTAACGACTCGAATAAGTTCTTGGTTATGATTTTGATCGATTTCGTTACAGGAGCGTTGAAGAAGCAGATTGGTCCAAAGTGTGACGAGGTCATTGGTGTACAGAGTGGTAACACTTGCTTTGACATTAAAGAGTCGCTCAAGTTGACAACAGAGTTCTTCAACTGGATCAATCCAAACTTAAATTGTGATAATCTCTTTGTCGGACAATGGTTGTGCATTTCAGGGACAGGATCGCCACGCTGAATATCAATAACGTAACACTAGCGCTATGCTGACCAGCTCCAAGATGTTCTCTACGCATGTTTTATTTACTTTCTTGCTTCTGCCTTCATGCTTTCAGCCAAACAAGGGTTTGGTGCTGTGAGTTTGTAGTATCCATGAAGGATGCTCTTGTCCATTGAGCTTTATTATATTATAGAAATAATAGCCTATGGCTTCTAGCCCAATTGGTAAGAAAACTGTTTCTTTCCATGTATGAAAATACTCGATTTACTACTACTTGATCCCTTCTAAATTATATAGCTACCGAAAAGATTATTATTGAAATAAACGATAGAAAATATTAACTACAATACATATAACTATTTGTATGTGTATACATATGACTATAGGCATTAAAATCACACGTAGTCATATCCTTTAGCATTGTTTGGTGTTTTCCAAATTATGATCACATTGGAAAAAGTATGGTATTGATGGCTAAAAAGAAGAATAGACGAATAAGAAAAACAAAGTTTAAATAAAAGTTTAGAAGCACGTATCCACCATTCTTAGAAAGTTTATGCTCCATACATTAATTTTGTTAAAGGAACAAAGGTTAATCTTCCCTGTGATGCAACAAAGCCTAGAGAATTATGGGTAACAATCCCATTTTTCTCAAAGATCATACTACGTGGAATTGTTATATCCAATTGTTTTTAACATGATAGAGGAAATGTAGGAAAGAAATATTGTAAAAACTTTATATACAAAATGTGGAAGCTAGTGTTTATAAACACTCAACAACGCAAGTTAAGACACATCTCTTCACAATGATGTAACTTTTGATTTAGTTACAACCCTTCGAATCGTGTATTTAACACTTGTATCCATTGTAGAAGAGCAGGAAGCTTCAAAATTATTAAATATATTGGCAGCATTTAAATCAACATGATACTTAAGTCAATAGCTTGCGAATCACAAACAAATACAATTTTCTTGCAGATAATATTTCCTTCAAATCTCATGCACTTCATTCTAACAAAACGTTATACGTCAAGAATTTCTTTTTCTCCCAAGGGATTTCGTTTGAATCAATGGAGTAAGATTCGATAAAAGTCCCTATTTACAAGATATGGAAATTAAAGTTTAAGCATTCATGGGACGTGGAAAAAAAAAAAAAAAGGCGTCCCACTTCATTCACATCTTGTGAATGAAATTTAAAAGAATTGCTTGACCATGTTGTGCTACTCCACACTTCAATGATATATCACAAAAATATTTTTAGCGAAATCCACCTTTGTCAAGGTATTCATTTTGAACTCATTATTTCGCCTTTGTATGACTTCTAATGAATTCTTAAGTACATTCAAGATTCATCGAAACGTTTAATTAAATGTTTCCAATATCATAATTGATAATCTATACTACAAATCATACTCTAATTGCTAGGGCATGTTGAAATATGTGGATACAAGATGGGTTATATAGGAAATTCTATTGAGAATCATATCTTGAAAGTGTTGTTCCTAAATCTTGAAATCAAAATCTACCAACTTGTGTCAAGACTTAAAATATGTGGAACTTTGTGAAGTTTTTTTTTTTTTTAAATCTATAATTTAAAATATCATTTTATACACATTAATAATTGAATGTTATAACCATTTATGCTAAAAAAATAATACTATTCAATTCACAAGTTTAGTGTTGCACAAAATTACTTTATAATATTTGTGATACCCCATATGAGTAAAGTTTGATATGAACCATAATAGAGAAATAGTATTAGTCTATAAAGTCATGTTAATGAATGCTAAGTTAATGCTAATTAGATACTTGAAACCAAGTGGTTGGAAAGGGCCCATCAATCACCTATTAGCTTAGCTATTGATTGCTTTTGTGTTAGAGCATTACAAATTATATTAGAATCAACCTTTCACCAATATGTGGACAATTTTAGGATGAACTAAGGTGAAAATGAGTGGGCCTGTTTCATCCCAATTTGGAAAAAAGATTTACAAAGAGGGTGAAACCCCACAAAATTAATAATAATTAACATTAGATTAGTAGATTAATTAAAATAAAAGTCTCATTTTGAACCCTGATAGAATTTGAAAAATGGGAATTTAACATATTATGGGTCCACTAGGTAAATTATAATGAACAGATAAGTGAATTAAAGCTATAGATTTATGATAGTTAAATAAAATTTTTGAGTATATATTTATACTTATAATATTTTATTTAGCCTTTAAGTAAATTTTCTTATAAAAATATTATAGTTTAGATAATTTAATAAAATTGTTAGTGAGCATACTTGTTGAACCTATAAATAAGAATTATCCAACCACCCAAATTTTACCTCCTCATGAAGGAATTCGCCAAATATAAAAACTAAGTTCATTCTCTCTCTCCTCACTTTTCACTTCATCAAGTTTTAGTTTGAAAACTTTCTCATCCTTGTGCTCAAAAAGTTTACATTATCAAAAATCTTCTTAATCTTCAATCGCTCATAACTTTTCCAAAACTTATCCAAATCAAAAACCACAAATAGCATTATGATCCTTGTGAAGAGTACTTCACAACAAGGCTAAGCATGAAAGGTAAAGGTTATGCTTGAAGTTTGAAGTTTGAAGTCGAATCAAAACAAATGTAAAACATTTAGTTTCAAAGTTTTTATTCAAAAAATGATTCGTAAGCTTGATTTTATTGAAGTTTCGATAAGTTTATTTCTTAGAATCTTTAGTGAGGAGTTTGATTACTTATAGCTTCCTATTGATAATTTCAAACCTCAAATGATGAGGCTAAAGTGAGTGAGAAATTCGATGAGTTACTATAATACTTGTAATTGTCTATTATTTGATGTGTATATTTGCTTTGTCATGGTATACTTGAAGTTTGTTGATAATTTGTGCAAAACAATCATGGAAATTTGATGTTTAGTTATGAGTGTAAGTAATGTGTAAAAGGTTTTGCAAAGTTAACAAGGAATACTATCAAGAAAATACAAAAAACTACCATCCTAACGACTCAATAAATAAAACACCAAAGGCTAACCCAAAACCCATTAGCTTTGTTGGTCCCAAATTAAGTAATTAAGAGGGGAGGGGTGAATTGATTACTTGCTAAATTTAAAAAAAATTGCTAGTTAAAAACAACTCCTTTGACTACTTAATTTAATCATGGCATGAAAACAAATATTTATAAACAATTATAAGCTATTTTAGAATAGAAATTAAAAGATAGAGAGAAGAGAATCGGACAAGCTATTTATAGAGGTTTCGCCTTAAGTGTCAATCCTCTCTTCCAACTAAATTGTCAGGAACTCGATTTTCCACACCGATACCATTCCACTAATCCAAAATAAATTTGAGAAATTAAAATTGTTCTACCAATACCTTAGCTTTAAAAACACCCTGCTCTGCCTATCTAGCCTATCTCAAAGGCTATTCATAGGTTTATAGAGTTACAAGTAACCTCTTACTAATACATGTATTTAGCTTTCAAGAGTTATCAAAAAAAAGGTAGGAAAGTGAGAATTTATATCCTTTAAAAATTAATTCGAGTGTAATATGAAAATATGTAAAAGATGGAGTAGCTTTTGAGTTAGTAACTGAGTTCTAATAACACTCTTTTTCTGATAAAATATTATTGCACTATTTTGTATTGTTTCTTCTATTTTTTTAATATTTGGATTTCGCCTCTATTTATTCACAAAAGAGTAATGGCTACATCGTTGATCTATCTTTAACTAGAAAGTTGGTTGTTGTGATCTTGCTTTAAACGTTTGAGAAATATATCAAGAGATTTGTAAATATCTGCTGGATTTTGAAACTTAAATATGATATTTTCATACTATATTATAGAAATTCTATCGAATTTGTCATTGAAAATAGTCTAGATACATCATTACATCATGATATATATTATCTACACAAAACCTATTGATGAAATCAATCACCTGTTGATTCGGAGGAACATCTAAGAATTCTTCAAATTTAAATTCCGAAAATATGTGATCTTAAAAATATCTGACATAATCCTTTTAATATTGATCTTTCTTGTAGTAGATTTAAACATATAAAACTAATCACAATTTAACTAAATCTCTTATTTCCAAAATTAATCACTTAGATCCCTATAAATATTTTTCTTATTTTCGTAAAATGAATTGAATATATTACCCAATCTTAAGTCCAAAATTAATCACTTAGATCTCCATAGATATTTTTCCTACTTTAGTGAAACGAAACGAATATATTACCCAATCTTAATTCCAAAATTAATCATTTATATCCCTATGGATGTTTTTCCTACTTTAGTGAAACGAATTGAGCATATTATCCAAATATATTCAATAAGTAGAGTTGGGTCTTCGAAACTGATAGTTAACCAACTCACGTTGATATATAAAGCTATTTTGTTTATACAAACTCGTAATAGCAATACTTTCTTACTTATCTTTTGAGTTCGTTGATATATAAAGTTATTCTGTTTATACAAACTCATAACAATAACACCTTCTGACTTATCTTCTGAGTTTCTGTTATTCTTGATAATAAACACCCTCTTACTTATCTTCTAAGTGATTAAAAACAACGTAGCTTTCCTTCATTTATTCTTTAATCTTCTAACTCTTAGTCAAATTGTAGATATGATAATTCTTGTACACTAAATGAACTTCATCAAAAACATTTAGTATATTTCCTTTCCCTTTTTAATGATAGAAAAACCATTTCTCATAAAAAAAAACATAAAAAAATATTAGTTGCTAATTTAGTCAATTTTTTATACTTCATAGAAATCATTATTAAGCATTCCCATCGTTATTCATGTATTCTAGTTCTATATTTTACTTTCCCCCCTTTTTGATATCATCAAAAAATAAAACTAGCCCTTAATATAATATATCGGATAATTAACATAAAAAAATATATCAGAATCTTAAAAAAGTAGAAAACATATCAAATATTTCATATTCATATGTGAACACATTCATCAATGAACCTGATATAAGTATGTGTGTCATGCCCCTAACTTGGGGCCTAGGAGTTTCCACTAAAAGCTATCATAGCACGTGTATACCCGTTACATGATAACCGTCTTATGAGTCAGAGATCATAAGACTCTAAATAGTTAATTACATTGATGAATAATCATATTACATATAATTATATAATAAAATATAACTATAGATTTCGTACCCCATGGTCAACTAAGATCGTAGAGAGTCGATATCCCCTACCGACAAGTAAAATGGAATAAAACCAAACCTTACATCAAGACCCTAAAATAACATTTTATCTAGAAAGTCTATCAATTAATTTCTTACTTTATCGTTCTAAGCTTCCAAGAACACTCAACATTTCACATCTCATCCCATCCTAGGCTTTTATGAGTTTTACTTGCAAAACAAACTGTAGAGGGGTGAGCACACTACGACTCAGTGAATAGGAGTGCAATACTCTCAATGCTACACACGCACAAGCAATTTCAATCAAGTTATCAAATCATATGTTATGCATGAACAACTATATTTATGCAGTATCTCACGTGATCTTCCGATAACTAACGTGAAATCTAGGGTTTAGCCCCCCTTGACATTGGGTTAAAGGTTCCAAAGCCACCATCAGTACCCAGGTCTCATTACCCGATTTAATTATCTTATCACTTTAATATTTATAATATCTTTACTTTAACAATGAACACTCCCATGCCTTTGGCATCAGTCGAAGAAACACCCTCAAGGAATATACCAGACTAGGAATTAGCAAGGTGCTGACAATACCCTAATCCCTTAGTTTGCACAGGATGGTTCAATAATATCACAATTACTTCCGAATACCCCTGTAGCAGTGATGGCCTTAAAATTCATGCAACGTCTCATGTAATGCATGTCCCATTTATATTAAGTCCTAGCCTTTAATTACTCAATTTAGGGTGATCAATCAGTATTCAATAACAAGCCAATACACATTGTAAACACCTCATTTTTACTCTTTTAATCACAAATAATGTTAATTTGTCATTTTTTTTATTTTTTTTCAATTTTTCTTCTATTTTGCAAATATTAAAGGAAAAATATTGAAAAAAAAATAGGAATAATACACCAATTTTGAAAAATGAAGTTAGAAATAATAATAAAAGATGTTAAAGAATTTTTATAAACTTTTAGAGTTTCAAAATAATATAAAATTAATAAAAAATACCACATGTATATACAATTTGTGTGTTAAATAAAATTGAGATTTGGGCCAGCTCAGCTGGCTCGTGCATTGGCTTGGAAGCACGCAACGGAAGCAAAGGTTATGGGTTTAATTCCTGCAGGAGACATCATGTACTAATTTTTTTTTTCTCTTTTAAGCTACCACGTGGCAACATATGATTTGCTGGAGTGAGGCATGTGCAAAGCACATGGTCGTCTTCCTCCTTCAGACCAGTCGAAACCGAAGAGAAAAAAGAAAAAAAAAAGAAAAACAAACATGATAACAAATCAAAACGGAAAGGATTTAAGTTTATCAAAATTTTTGCTGTGAATCAACAAGATTACAATGAAAAGACTTATTTTTTGGATTAAATCCAAAGAAAAAAAATCAACCAAGAAATGGATAGAAATGGGTTTCACGTATCACGGGTTGCAGGTTCGATTTGAGTCGATCTCCAGTTTTAATTACATCTATAAATAGACTAGAGCTCAAAGATTTAAGAGGAGAGAATCCTAGTTGCTGAAATAAAAAACTCTACACTCACTTCTTCTCTCTAAACCTCCATTGCCGACCACTCCAACTTCTCTCTACCATAGATCCATCACCACTCAACCTTAAATCCAACTAATGATACCGACAGGTTTCTAGTCATCTATAGATTAAAATGTAATCTTGCTATTCGATTTCATCTCAACTGTTCAAATTGAAACCCACCATTTACCCCGTTCGACCACCTTCGGATCACTGCTCTAAGCTCCCTTTCACACAAAGCCACAACTAGATTTGATTTCCCCACCCCCAAAAACGTAGGACTCCACCCCTTCGCTGCAGTTGGCGACTCCCAATGCCGCCTGGAGCACCATCTCACCATCACTGTCTTCTCTTGCCGTCCCTACTTGTCTCATGCATGCAACCCGAATCCTACCCACACCAACCTGCACACCAAACTTGAATCGACCTGTATCCAGATAAGTATTATTATTATTAATTTAGAAATTATTTATTTGTTGACTTCTCATTGATAAATAATTAAAAAATGAATGAAAATAAATAAAAAAATAAAAATATATATAATAATAATGATAGTATGAAATTAATTAGGTTAGTAACTCTAACCTAATTAATTTAGGAAAATTAATAAATCGAATAAATAAGAGGAACTATCGTGTAGGCCTTAAGTGTTGCGATATAATCGTCACCTAATAATGATTAGGTTCTAAACTCTTTTTTTTTTTTAATAATTAGTAATGCTTAATTTATAAACATAAAGATATAAAAATTGAAAAATTAAAAAGAAAACCTAAAGATTGTTTATTATCTTGAACATAGCTTTATTAGGAAAAATACAAGAAAAAATGCTTTCTCACTTAGAAAAATGATTTTCATGAAATAAAAACACTCCAATTGGCATTTTTAAAAGTAAGGTTTTTAGTCTTTCAAAATTGGGAAGTAAAATTTAGGTTTAGAATTTTTCCTTTAAAATATATATATATATATATATATATCTAAATAAAATGGTAATAAACGTAAACCTGATACGTTTTCGTAATTAAAATTAAATAATCCACTAAAGTTTTTTTATAAAAAGTGAACTACGACTTGTTTGATCCTGAATAGCAGGTACGTAGGCACCCTTATGGGGCAACTCTAAAAAGAAATAAAAAATCATTTTCCAAAACGTTAGTGTAATTTTTAACATCTTCTTCTTTTAAAATAAATAAAAAATAGATAATAAAAAAAAAGATATCAGAATATGATCTAGATTGCAGAAGGATAAGGTAGTAACTTTAGGGTTTTAATAGGTTAGCCCCCGAGTCAAGAATCTCTAATTTTCCTTTCTTCTTTTTCTTTTATAAAAATAAAAAGAGGAGATTTTGTCGACTAGTTGTCCAAAATTAGAATTAATCCACTCAATTAGTTCTAATTCAATAATTTTTCCCAAACTCAGTTGGGTGGCGACTCCAAATAAATAATAAAATTCCTAGTTTAACTCGATGATTTATATTGAATGAGCATAAGATCTAATATGAGTCGAATTAGGAACATGAATGAAAAATCTAAAAATTAGACCCAACACACATAAAGAAAATAAAGCAATCTATTGACAATTCAAGAAATACCATTCCATAACAAATATCAACAATCAAATTCAAATGTCATAATCAACCCATTGCGTTTTACACCCATAAACCTTTTCCATTGCGTATACACGCATCTTATACACGAATCCAATACCCATATCTTCACATATTCCAACACATATTCATTTCCATCAATACATATTCACACACCTCATATACATACATACACATATACCCGCATGCACGAATGCATATGTATATATACAATGCATATTCTCATACACAAATACGTGTATAACCACACACATACATATACATCTACATGTATATACACATACATATCTGCACCTTCAATATACAAACATATCAAAATCAATCACAACATTGTAGCACATCATGAAGTTTCCCACTTACCTATTTATGGTAGTCATGGTCCTAATTGTCGTTGGGTGATTCCAATATGTAATCTTTTTATCTAATGATAAGATAAAATAAAATAAAATAAGGTAAATGTCTAGAATCTAAGCCAAGCCTTAATTTAGTTAAAGGTATTAAGTAAGGTTTATTTATATTTTATTTATACCTAATTTAGTATTTTAGTATAATTTCTTCATTTTACATTAGTACTTCATAATTTTATAATTTTATATCCTCTCCACACTCACTCATACACAATCATTTCTTCGACGGCACGTATGCATTTCCAAGACTTCCTTTTATAACTTGATCACTTAGTCAAGCTACTTGAGCCAATTTTTCTATACCGATAATATCTCTTCTTTTCCATTTAATTCCACATACATACACATTTGCTTCCTTCATTTCCTGGACTTCTCCACCAACAGAGCTTCTCATTCTCTCTACCAGTCTCCATCCCCACTCATGCTTCCATCACTACACACATACCAGCCATCCTTTACACACATACATGCCCACCTCCATCGTAATAATGTCATACACACACGTACACACAAGTTTCACCTACACACATACACATATCTCCACATTCACACACATTAACATACACCTTACATCCCCTTTACCCACTAACACATGCACACATACAAGCACACAAACAGACACACACACATGCACATACACACACACACATACCCTTCACACTCATACACTAGCACACACACATATACATAAGTTTCACCTACACACATACACATATCTCCACATTCACACACATTGACACACACCTTACATCCCCTTTACCCACCAACACATGCACACACACAAATAGACATACACACACACACATACCCTTCACACTCATACACTAACGCACATGCACATGCACATGTCGACACATACATACACACAATCCAATCAATCAAGACGGTCTGGAAGCTTAGAAACATACACGGCCGGATACACGGTCAGAAGGCACGACCGTGTATTGTGTCAGATAACTTCCAGAAACATACATGGCCAGATACACGGATAGAAGGCACGGCTGTGTGTTGTGCCAGGTACCTCCCAGAAACATACACGGTCGGATACACAGACAGAAGGCACGGCCATGTATTGTGTCAAGTAGCTACCAGAAACATACACGGCCTAATACACGGCTAGAAGGCACGGCCGTGTAACACAGCCGTGAATATTTAGATATTTGTTTCATGACTTAGTTTGTAAATATGGCATGTATATTTTGTATTGTATATTTTGGTAGAGGAAGATTTATTTTCCTAGTTTGTAAGATATAGTTACTTGGAAAGATATCCTCCTAATGTATATATATACTTGAACATGAATTATGAAGAGGCATTCAGCTAAAGTTTCTCAAAAGTTGTTATGGTATCAGAGCCACACAATTGAGTATTGCGTTGAATCCATAGTTCTTTTTTTTAGTTTTGGAATTGTTGGTTTGTTCTTGGTTTTTTATTTTTGGCTTTAGGTTGATTAATTCCAATCAACAATTTTTTGATAATCAAGTTGTGAGTGACAATTCGATTTAGAATGTCTTCTGAGAAAACACATGAAATCTTAGCTATTAGATTTACGGGAAAGAATTATGTTGCATGGGAATTTCAGTTCAAGATGTTTTTTGAAAGGGAAGGAGCTTTGGGGTCATATTGACGGGTCTTCTCCAGCTCCTACAGAGTCGAAAGATCGTGGTCAATGGGAGGCAAAGGATGCACATATTGTTTCTTGGATTTTGGGATCTATTAAGGCTCACATGGTGAACAATTTACGATCCTTTGGCACAGCAAAAGAAATGTGGGAATACTTGAAGCGCATCTACAATCAAGATAATACTGTAAGACGTTTCCAATTGGAACATGATATGAGTAATTATAGTCAAGGTAATCTCTCAATTGAACAATATTATTCTGGCTTCCTTAATTTATGGAGCGAATATTCTGGTATTATCTATGCTAAAGTGTCAAAGGAGAGTTTGGCTAGTCTTCAGGTTGTTCATGAAGTGAGTCGTCGTGATCAGTTTTTGATGAAGCTCGGACCTGAATTTGAAACCGCTCAGGTTGGGTTGTTGAATAGAGATCCAGTGCCTTGTTTGGCTGTATGTTTTGGGGAATTGCTGCGTGAGGAACAAAGATTGGCGACACAAGCCGCTATTGGTGCAACTAGTGGATCATCTGGAATAGTTAATGTTGCATATGCTGCTCAAACCCGAGGAAAGGGAACAATGCAGTGTTACAGTTGCAAAGAATTTGGTCATATTGCTTGGCATTGTAGTAAGAAGTTCTGTAATTATTGCAAGCAAAAAGGACATATTATTAAGGAGTGTCCTACAAGGCCTCAAAACAGAAGGCTACAAACTTTTCATGCTGCGGTATCTAACTCTTGCAATCTTGGTTCAACATCCACAATTGCTGGTGTCGAGTCTAATTTTTGAATTCCCCATTCCTAATCCGATCTAGACTAGACCCTATACTCATCTAATATAGATCCTCGACTTGAGTTAGGAATTTCGTTTAGTTTTAGAGTCGCCACACAACTGTTGATGGGAAAGATTGAATTAAGACTAATGGAGCGGATTAGTCCTAATTTGGACCACTAGTCGTCGTGATTTCCTCTTCGTTTTTGTGAAAAGAGGAAAAGGGAAAACTAGAGTTTCTAAGTTCGGAGGCTAACCTATTAAAACCCTAAGGTTACCACCTAATCTCCTGAAATTTACTCCATCTAGAAATGTCTTTTATTTTATTTTTATTATCTTTTATTGTATTTTTGAGTGAATTATTCTAGGAAAATGATTTTTTATTCCTTTTTAGGTTGCCCCAAATGGGTGCCTACGTATCTGCTATTCAGGATCAAACAAGTCGTAGTTCACTTTTCCTGAAAAAAACTTTAAGTGGGTTTGTGAATTTTAATTATGAAATCTCTTTTGATTTATGTTTTTACTATTTTAGGATTTTGTAAAAAAAAAATTAAGCCTAAGCTTAATAATTTGATTTTTTTTTTAAATAATAATTTTAAGGAAAAACACCAATTTCGATTTTATTTGAGAAAATGATTTTTCTAAGTGATAAAACTCATCTTTTCTATTTTTCAACTCATTTCTACTATTATAAATTTTTATTGATTTTTTTATTAATTTCTTATAAATTTTTATAAATTTTTATTAGTTTTTATTAATTTTTCATAATTTTTATAATTTTTGTTTTTATTGAAAAATTTTCTCCTAGATTTTCATCTATCCTATTTTAGAGTCTAAATTATTATTATTATTTTTCTAATGCTTTTATTATTTTCTTTATAAATTTTCTTATTTTTTATTATTTATTATTATAGTTATTATTTTTATTATTTTTATTTTATCATAAAATCCTAATCCTAAAAAGAAAATCTAATTCCTAACATTTTTCTATTTATTGAAATATAAATAAAAAATAAATACGAAATAAATAACATAACTAAATAAATAAAATAAAATAAAATAAATCAAAAAATCCGACTTACTTGGATCCGAGTCGGTGCGCAGGTTGGGTCGGGTCGATCGGATGCAGCGGTTGGGAGTGCTCATTGACAGCGTTCCAGCGGCCTTTTGCAGCGGTTGAGGTGTCGATTCCTAGGTTCTTAGGGGTGAGGAACTCAACTGTGGCGGTGGTTTGCTTTAGAAACGCCTCCTGGTGGCTGCCCAACACTTGATCGGTGGTCGCGGTTTTGAACAACTCCGACGAGCTTCTATTCTCTCCTTTTCCTCTCTTTCTCTCACTTTTGATCCGTGATTTTGCTTCTCCACTTCATCCTCTATTTATAGGCGTTCAAAATCGAGCTAGATAAGCTCGGATTTCCACTGATCGAAGCAAATCGGATTTGCGATTAAAAAAACCAACCCTGATTCGTGTAAATCCATCGATTTGTTGAGATTTGATTCCAATTGGATGATGTTTATCGTATTTCCGTTGAAGATCTGTTGGATTTGTGCAAAAAATCGAATCAAAACGGCCGAAATTCGGATTTTTCTCTTCGCCGGCGATCTCGGACAGAGGTTGAAGACGATCACGCGCCCGGCGCGTGCGTTTGCTCCAGCCAATCAGATGTTGCCACGTGTCCCAAGTAAAGAAAAATTTGCAAAACGCGGATTCTGCTTCCCCCGCGTTTCGAACCCCTGACCTCACACCCGTCCGCGCGCACCTAACCATGGTTTAGACCAGCTGAGCTAGCCCAATTTCGCGATTTTATTTATTTCGCAAATTGCATTTATGCAATGCGATTTTTTTATTTTTTTGTATTTTTTGAATTTTCAAAAATTTGTAAAAATCATTTAACCCTTATTATTGCCATTTCTGAAATTATTTTCCAAAATTGATGTATTTTCCTATTTATTTATTTTTTTGAACATTTTTCCTATTTTTGCTAAATTAGAGAAAAATATGGAAAAATTGGAAAAAATTGGAAATTACTTATTATTGATCCTTAGGGCAAAAATGGGGTGTTTACAGCTACCCCTCTTTGTAGTAAAGTTTGGAAAACTTAACTACAAAGACAAGAAAGACGTCATTTTTTGCCTCTTGGTTGAATGGATAACGCCTTAGTTTGGCTGTTATCTGGAATTTGGTTTTTGGTAGGAAGATGCTCCATGAGCTAATAATCCCACGAGTCTTTTGTGATGGTTGCTATTGCTTAGGAAATGGTCCTAATAATCTAAAGTAATGTATCTTCCCAAAAAGTGCTCTATGGGCTGACTAATTGGCGATAGGAAATACCTCAAACATTGTTTAGGAGTGCAGGATAACAGACGATAGGAAGCGTCTTATCGGACTAGCAACCTTGAAGAGAAGATTATCTTGGGAAGCGCTCTTATGAGCTGGCCACCTGTTAACAGAAGCATCTGACTAGACTAGCAACTGGTTTGGAAAAATACCTTCGAAGAGTGCTCTTACGAGCTGACTAATCGGTTATCAAAAGTGCTCCTATGAGCTGACTCATTGATAGATTCGAAGATTGCTCCTCTGAGCTAACTAATCGATAGATTCGAAAAGTGCTCATTTGAGCTAACTGATCGATAGATTCGAAAAGTGCTCCTTTGAGCTAACTTTAAAAAAAGGTTTCTAGGAAAGTGCCCCTCTATGGGCTAACTAACCTATGCGGGAAGTGTCTTCTTAGACTCACGACCCTGGGGGAGAGGTGTCTCGAAAGGTGTCCCTACAGGCTGACCCTAAGACAAGATATTTAGGAGAGTGCCCCATTGTGGGCTGACTAACCTATAGCATAGAGAAATGTCTTAAAAAGGTGCCCTTATGGGCTGACTCTAAAAAGGATATCTAGGAAAGTGCCCCTCTATGGGCTAACTAACCTATGACAAAATGTCTCAAAAAGGTGCCCTTATGGGCTGACCCTAAAAAAGGATATCTAGGAAAGTGCTCCTTTATGGGCTAACTAACCTATGACAAAATGTCTCAAAAATGTGCCCTTATGGGCTGACCCTAAAAAAGGATATCTAGGAAAGTGCCTCTCTATGGGCTAACTAACCTATGACAAAATGTTTCAAAAAGGTGCCCTTATGGGCTGACCCTAAGAGAATGTTTAGGGAAGTGCCCCAATGTGGGCTAACTAACCTATGATAAGAAGAAATGTCTGAAAGGTGCCCTTATAAGCTGACCTTGGGAAGAGATATTCAGGAAAGTGCCCTATTACGAGCTGACTAACCTTTTAAAGGGGATGTTTAGACAAGTGCCCCATTATGGGCTAACTAATCTTATGCCTTTAAATATGCTTCTACTAACTTGGTTAAATGATTTGATGCTTTTCATGATATGATGATAGTTATTCATTTTAATATGCTTGCCAATTTATCGTGGATAGCAACCAAACGACGGAACCTTCGTGCCGGTTTGCTTCTGCTTCGCTTCTTCTTATCTTGACACGGGGTTGAAAATCTTGATGTGCTTCCCTTCTTGTGCGCATGGCTCTTTTGACGGTAGTGTTATCCTACTAATGCACTAGGTTTCAATGCTCAAGAGTAGATAGGATTATATTACAAAATTTATTGAGATTCATTATCATCTTAGTGTTTATCCTTCATTGGTGAAGTGGTAGGTAATGTGTTTAGGAATGTTTGTTGTAATTGGTAATTGGTTGGAAATATCGACCATTTAGAGATATTAAATTTTCTTGTAAAAAAATAAAAACTAGACTCAACGAAATTTGTATCGAAGATAGGCTTTCATAAACATTGGCAAAAATTTCAATTCCTTTGCCTAAGGATAGTACATCTTTACAACATCTGTATTAATGGGGTCTCTCAATTCTGGACCATCCATTTGAGTCAATATCAAAGCACCTCCTGACAGAACCTTTTTCACCACATATGGACCTTCATAGTTTAGGGTGAATTTTCCTCTGGAGTCTTGGGCATTTGGGAGAACCTTCCTTAGCACCAGATCCCCCTCTTTGAAATATCAAGGTCTCATCTTTTTGTTAAATGCTCGGGCCATTCTTTGTTGGTAACACTAGCCATGACATAGTGTAGTGAGTCTTTTTTCATCAATCAGATTTAGCTGATCAAGCCTCTTCTTTACCCAGTCTGATTCAGTTAGCTGAGTTTCTGACAGAATTCTGAATGATGGTATTTCGACTTCGACTGGTAGCACTGCTTCCGTACCATATACCAATGAATACGAGGTAACTCCAGTAGATGTTCTTATTGAAGTCCTATAAGCCATGAGAGCAAACAGCAACATTTCGTGCCAATCTTTGTAAGTAGTTGTCATTTTTTCGATGATCTTTTTTATATTCTTGTTAGTTGCTTCTACTGCCCCGTTCATCTAAGGTCGGTAGGGAGTTGAATTTCTATGGTTTATGTGGAATTGCTAACATAAACCTGTCATCGACTTATTATTAAGATTGGTACCGTTGTCGGTGATGATGGACTCAGGAATTCCATATCGAGCTATTATGTCTCTTTTTAAGAAACGGACTATTACCCCTTTGGTGACATTGGCATATGAAGAAGCTTCTACCCATTTGGTGAAGTAATCAATTGCTACCAATATGAACCTGTGGCCATTGGATCCTGTTAGAGTGATTAGGCTAATTATGTCGATTCCCCACATGGAGAAAGGCCATGGTGCTGACAACAAGTGTAGCTCATTGGGCGAAGCATTTATCCGGTTTGCGTATACTTGACACAGATGACAGTGCTTGACATATTTTATGCAATCTGATTCCATGGTTAGCCAATAGTATCCTAACCTCATGATTTTTCGGGCCAACATGTAGCCATTCATATGAGGTCCACATACTCCTTCATATACCTCTTTCATCAATTCACAAGCTTCATTTTTATCCACACATCTTAACAAGGTGGTATCAGATGATCTTTTGTAAAGTATAGACCCACTTAATAAGAAATGACTTGCTAACCTTCTGAGTGTTCTTTGGTCATTCTTGCTAGCCATTTCAGGGTATTTGCTTTCTTGGAGAAAGGTCTTAATGTCGTGATACCAGGGCTTGTCGTCTTGTGCTTTTTCAATTGTTAAACAATAGGCAGGCCGATTTTCGATGTCTATCTTCATCGGTTGGACTTCGGCTCCCCCTGTTATCTGAATCATAGATGCTAGTGTGGCGAGTGCATCTGCAAACTGATTCTGAGTTCTCGGGATATATGTGAAAGTGATTGCCTTGAATTCTTCGATTAGCTCTATCAAATGTTGATGATATGTTACCAGTTTGGGGTCTTTAGTCTTGTATTCCCCTCTTGTCTGTAGTATGATGAGTGATGAATCCTCGTATACTTCTAATTCGCGGATTTCCATTTGGCAAGCCATTTTGAGGCCGAGGATGCACGCCTCATATTCCACGATATTATTGGTATAGGGAAATGTGAGTCTTGTCGCTGTAGGGAATTGTGTGCCATTTGGGGATATCAACACTGCCCCGATCCCGCAACCGAATACGTTGGTAGCTCCATCGAAAAACATTTTCCACTTGGGGTTCTGCTCTATCCCACAGTCTTCTACTAGTATATCTTCCACTGTTAATACATTTTCGTCTGGGAATTGGGCTTGTATTTCTTGGGAATCTGTCTTGACAGGGTGTTCTGCCAATTGGTCAGCTAAGGCTTGCCCTTTCATTGAGTTCTGATTTATGTATGTGATGTTAAACTCGGATAGGAGCATTTGCCATTTAGAGATTCTCCCTATCAAAGCTAGTTTCTCTACCAAGTATTTCAAGGGATCATGTCTTGTCAGCAGCTCGATATGATAGTAAAGGGTGTATTGCCTTAATCGGTGCATGACCCAAATTAGAGCACAACAAGTCCTTTCTACCTCTGAATACCTCTATTCCCCGTCTGTGAATTTCTTGCTTAAGTAGTATATGGAACGCTCTCTTCCTTCTTCATCTTTCTGCCCCAACACGCATCCCATGGATTCAGGGAGTATCGTGAGGTATAAGAATAAGGGCTTCCCTTGCTTCGGGACTATCAAGACTGGAGATTTTATAAGATAGTCTTTGATTGTCCTGAATGCTTCTGCGCATTCATCGTCCCATTCTATTGTGGCATTCTTTTTCAATAGACGGAATAGTGGCCGGCACTTATCTGTAAGCTGTGAGATAAAACGAGCTATGTAATTTAACCTTCCCAGCAAGTTTCTTACTTCTTTAACGGAGCGTGGGGAAGGAAACTCTAATATAGACTTTACTTTGTCAGGGTAGATTTTAATGCCTTCCTGGCTTATGACAAACTCTAACAATTTTCCCGTTGTGACTCCGAAAGTGCATTTCTCTGAATTTAATTTGAGCTAGAATTTTCTCGGTCGTTTAAACAATCTCCTCAGGATATCTATATGGCTTTCTTCTTCTTTAGATTTGGCTATCATGTCGTCTACGTATACTTCGACCTCTCGATGCATCATGTCATGAAGTATCGCGACCATGGCTCTCTGATACGTTGCCCCGGCATTTTTCAAACCAAAGAGCATGACTTTGTAACAGAAAGTTCCCCATGTTGTGATGAAAGTTGTTTTGGTTTTATCTTCTTCAGCCATTTTTATTTGGTTATAGCCTGAGAAACCGTCCATAAATGAGAAAAGATGGTTTCCTGTAGTATTGTCCACTAGAACGTCAATGTGAGGTAAGGGAAAGTTATCCTTTGGCATAGCTTGGTTTAAGTCCCGGAAGTCTACGCATACGCGTACTTTTCCATTCTTTTTCATAATAGGGACTATATTTGCTACCCATTCTGGGTAATCGGACACTTCGATGAACCTTGCTTCTAGTAGTTTCTTGACTTCTTCCTTAATCTTTAATAAGATGTCAGGCCTAAATCTTCTCAGTTTTTGTTTTTTAGGTTTGACATCTTCCCTTGTGGGAAGTCTATGAACCACTATTGATTGGTCTAGCCCTGGCATGTCACCATATGACCAGGCGAACACATTTGCATATTCTGTTAACAGCTCAGTTATCTCACACTTTTGCTCGGCACTTAAACTGGTCCCGATTTTGAGGTTTTTAGGTTTTTCCATGCTTCCTAGATTTACTGTCTCCACCGACTCATCATTGAAATTCCGCTTTGCTCATGTTTTTGCCAATTTTCTTGTATTATTTCGTAGTCAAGGATATCGCCTTCAACAACTGACCCAGCAGCGTTGGAAACGATATCAGCGTTTTTATTTTCTACCTGCGCGAAATATCCCTGATATTCGATGGTGGGAGATTTGGGTAAAGTAAAATGAAAGCATGTATATAAGACAAACTGTAATTGAATTAATAAAGAAGTCTCAATAAAATTTGTTTAACAATTGTTCTCTATCCTTGAGCTGACCTATGAGCTATCAATAGGATAACAGAACCAATTATTCAGAGCTGGATGCTGATTGGACGTGCGGGGAGTTGGGCTCCCATTGCTGACGTCACCTTCGCTTATCCGAGGCCCTTGAATGACAGTTGCTTTTCTGAATGATTACTGGAGGGGTGGAATACGCATCGGGGTGTTGCTTGGCTTTTCCTTTATCTTACCTTTGACACCTCTGGCTTGTGCTTCTTCCCGAGCTGTAGGAACGTACCCTAGTCCAAACGTCCCTTGTTGCCCCTCTTTAAACCGATGGCCCTCCTTGCTGGTCACCACGTTCACTTCATTAAATATTTGGAGACCGAGGTCTTCTGAACCTTCCTCTCTAATGTATGGTATGGCAGTTTCTTTGTATATAGCGTAATCCTGCTCGCCCAGCATGGTGACTATTTGCCCATTCGCAATAAATTTGACCCTTTGGTGGAGATTGGAGGGTATGGCTCCAGCAGCATATATCCAAGGCCTTCCCAAGAGTAGGTTGAAAGATCTTGGGATGTCAAGGACCTGGAAAGATATGTGGAATACTTGTGGACCAATCTCCACTGGTAGGTTTATCTCCCCTACTATATCTCTTTTTAACCCATCAAAAGCCCTGACCACCGATGAGCTAGGTTTTATATTACTTGGATCAACTCCCAATAAGTCGAGGGTAGCCAATGGGCAAACGTTGAGGGATGATCCGTTGTCAATGAGTACTCGAGAGACAATCGTGTCGTTGCATCTGACCACTATGAACAGTAGTTTTGTGTGTTGGTCTCCCTCCTCTCCTAGGTCTTCCGAGGAGAAAGATATCTGGTCCATGGTGAAAATAGAATCCGCTACATGGCTTATTTTGTCTGTAGCGATGCCTTCTGGGACCTGAATCTGTTTGAACACTTTGAAGAGTGCTTCCCTGTAGGGCTCTAAGGCTGTAAAAAGGCCCATGAGTGATATTTGTGCTGGAACTTTGTTTAGTTGTTCCATGATCTTGTATTCACTCGCTTTGACCATTTTTGTAAACACAATGAGCCCATCTTCCTCTTCCCCTCCTTTCTCCATGTTGGCTTCTTCGATCGGGGCTTTATATTTTGGGTCGTATATTCTCCCAGAGCGGGTAATTCCTCCCACCACAGGAGGTCACTCTTGTTCGAGGGTCTGATAGTCGAAAGGTGCAGCCTTATACCTCTCCGCCGATATCGGGACATTAAATACATATCTTTTCTTCGGGATTTGTATCTCGGTTGACTGTCCCTCATAGCATTTTATGACCCTTGGCTTTTGATGAGAATTGATCATGTTTACAAATTTCTCCTCTTCCTTTGGCGAGTTGTCCTCCTTCTCAAACTCTGGCCCCCATCCGCTAGGCGGCCCATATACAGTCGGGGTATAAGAGTAGTTCACCAAGTACTCAAATCTCCCATGTGATTCTCCCAAAGTGCCGACTGTTGGGTCTCCGGCTAACCATCTTCTTTTGATATGTGACTTTGGGGTTTTCTCTGGAACTTAACGGACTGCCTTTTCTGTTGGTTCGTCGCTTTTTGCTTAGGGGCTTCTTTGGGAGCTGATTCCTCAGATGTGATCATGTTGATAGTGGGCTTATGATTGGGCAGTGGGTTGGTGGTGACATTGGGTGCTGGGGTGTTAACAAAATCCAGCTATACAATTCCGGCGTTAATTAAGTCCCGGATCTTGTGTCGGAGTCTCCAGCAATCTGTCTGTAGAATGCCCTTCTTGACCCATATGATAGTCACACTTGAGGTTCGAGTCGAAGTTTTTAGGCTTGTACCGATCGTTGGGGATTTCGAAACTGATCAAACTGTCTGCCCGTAGCCGAGCAAAGACTTGGCTGAGCGGGATCGGAATTGGAGTGAACTACCCTAGGACCTTGGTGGCCTGGGTATGACTGGTCATGGAGTGCTGGGCTGGGGTACTTATGGTCTGAAATGTCACATGAGTCCCGGCCTTTTCTGCCTTACCGGAGTGGACCGTGCTGACGGTAGACTCTTTAGCTCTATTACCTCTTAGGGGCCTTTGTGTTGTTGTGGCCCTAGGAGAATCCATTGTTTAGAGTCTGTCGGTGGTGATGGCACTTTCGATCCGGCACCCTGCAGCTACCACTTCTACAAAGCTGGATGATGTCTGGCCTACTAGATTTGAGAAGTAAGTCTTGTCTAGGGTGTTGACAAATATGGATGTCAACTCCTTTTCAGAAATTGGGGTTGCTACCTTGGCGGCCTGAGCTCTCCAGCGCTGAGCATACTCCTTAAAGGCTAGTGTGTCTTTTTCGTAGACTCCCCAGGTCAATCACGGATGGGGCGACCTCAATGTTAAATTTGTACTGGTCATAAAACACCCGGGCTAGCCTTTCCCAAGTGTTGACATGATTGAAGTCCAGGTGGGTGTACCAGACCAATGCAGGGCCCGTGAGGTTGTCTTGGAAAGTCTGAATCATAAGTTGGTCATACTGAGCATACTTGCTCATCTTTGGGCGTATAGCCTTGTATGCATTTTGAGGCACCCAGTCCCATCATACTTTTCAAATTCCAAGGTCTTGAACTTGTCAGGGTACACCTCTTCCCTGTATACTGGCAGACTGGTGATTCCGGCTTGCTCGAAACCATCAAGACCTTCAATTGTTTTCATTTTGTCATGGAGCTGTTGGAAGAGTCTTTTCTCCATTTCTTTCTGTCTCTCTTCCATCTCTCTCTTCAAGTCATCAGAGGTTGGACCCTGGTTGATCCTCGGCTCATACTCAAAGGCCAGGTTGAGGTGTGAATTGATTTCTTCATACTCTGGAGGCTGTCCCTCCACTACCTTCCCTTTCCTGGCCCCCGAATGCTCTTCTTGGGTTGGCTGGGTGGTGCGAAGGAGGCCAATGCTTTCAGTCAGGAGGTGGACCTGTGCAGCCAACTGTTGGACCGTTTGTTCTAAGGATATGATCCTGGAGTCTGAGGCAGCATCAGCACTTGCGTTGTTGTGGTTGTCGCCACTGTTTTCCATCTTCGTTTTTTACCGTGTGCAAATTGGGCTTATGGGAGGGTTCGGTTGTTTAGGAGCTATCTTGATACCTGGCGCACATTTTTTCTTTTTTAGTATAATGTATGCAAATGTGATGCATGTGTCATGCGCATGCTAAAAATGAAAGGGTCAACAATTGATTGACGATGTAATATTGAAACTTTATTTTTGTTAATATTGGAAAATTTTGGAGTTCGATACTTAAAAAGAAAACAAATGAAAGAGTACAATGATAATCTATTTCCTAGCTCTCTTGGTCTTTTGTTGTGGAGACTCAGGCTTCTCGTTGATGACGGCTTCTAGTTCTTCGACTCTAGCTTTAGTCTTCTCCAATTGTGCTTCCAAGGCTTTGTTCCTTTGATCGGATTCCTTGAATCGTCCTTTCCAGATGTCTTTCTTATAATTTGCAGCTTCGAAATAGACCTCCATCCGGGGCCTTGACTTGCTCTAGGTAGATTTCTAGCTCTGGATTTACTTTGTCCGGCCTCGGTTGAGTGACATTTGGGACCTGGTATGCTCTTTCCCCTGTCTATACAGCTGGCAGATCACGAACTCCCTGGTGGCTCGATGCTTTCCCACTTCGCCATCTAGCTCACCGAGGTCTACATTCGGACTTTCAATTCTGGCTTCCCAAAGTGCCTTGACCTCTGCCAGCTTAGCAAACTTTTCAGCCACCAATAAGTTCGGATCTTGGTACTCGAAGGTGACTGCTTCCAGCGAGGGCCGATAAACTATGTCTTGAATAGTACCAAACTGGCGGACCACTGAATTGGGGTGATATCCGGTACATTCACTGATTCCGATCAGAGGCACGGCTTGAAAGTTACTGCAAGTTAAGATAATTTTGTCGTAGCAACTCCACCTGGCTGTCTATAGAATATCATGGCACTGAAGCTTCTAAGCACTTCTACCCAACTATGGCTGGTAAGGTCGTCGGGTAGTTTTATCTTTTCTATGCACAAATCCACGAGATCCACTTGCTGAGCCAATGTTTTCCGGACCATGTTCAGCCCGAAACACTTAAGGTGGCTTACAAACCATATCAGCGTAAGGTTGATGCTTGAGCGGAGGATCCCATGGCCTTTCTTCTTGACGAAGTTTAAGTTCCGGATCTGTTCAGCCAATAGAGCCGGGATGTAAGATCTTCCCTCCAGGAATTAGGTCACCAGCTCTACAACCCGGTAGTGGACATAGAAAGTTCCGGTGGGAAATAGTATGGTGGCGAAAGCTGTGAGGATGAAAGCATTCACCCTTCTTTGTCTATATGTCTTGGGGTCCCCACACAATATGTCTTTCCTATCCCCATTGTCTTCTTTGGCAATGAACTAGGCTTCCAATTCGTCCATCCGTATGTAGTACCCATTACAGTTTGTTAAGGCCTTGTTGACTGCTGTCTTGCGGATACCCAGGAGCCTGTTGAAAATACCGGCTGGCCCGGCCTCAAGATCAGGTACATAGACTTGGTCGGTTAGTGCTAGAGCCTATAGCAGCTGGGTGTACTTTTCCAGGGTAGGGGTGATCTCATGTGGCCCGATGAAGAAAGCTGCGGGCTCTACTTCTCATAAGTGGAGCATGGCCAGTACCAAAGGCAAGTTCATCTCCATCTTCATTAGTGAGTGGATGGGCCCTATCTTCTACTGGATGAAGGCCTGCTCCTCTGGATTGTATAAGGTGAACCAGTGGTCCAGCACTAATTTCGGGTCCAAAGGTTTATACCCCCGGATCTCTTTGCGGAGGAGGTGGTCAACCGCGGTACTAGCCATCTATTACAATAGAAATTTCCTAATTACAACAAGAACTATGATAATATTACAGGGAAATAGATCTGAACTCCATGAACAAAACAACAAATATTACATCATCGTCAATTGTCAACCCATGACGTTATGTATGCAAATGGGTTGGTTCTAACTGGTCCCCAAGCTCTATGGCCTCTCGCATTTTCGGAGAAATGGATCTCAAGCCATATCGAAGCATTGGGTGGGGTAGCTTAATCGGTCCCAAACGGTGATTACATCACTTCGCCCGAAACCTACATAATGGCCCCTCGTCTTAGGGTCTTAAGACGGTCGGGTTCAACTGTATCTATTCACACAAATGTATGCATGCAGACCCAAAAGTAAAAAAAAAAAAGAACCGAATCATAAAATTTAACTAATTCCTGAAAAGTTAGCAACAGAACAATAATCAAAAGACATTTCTTAAACAGGAGAAATTTAAGGAGATTCAGGTGGTTAACCTACTGGAATTTCATCCCCAGCGGAGTCGCCATCCTGTCGAGTCTAATTTTTGAATTTCCCATTCCTAATCCGATCTAGACTAGACCCTATGCTCATCTAATATAGATCCTCGACTTGAGTTAGGAATTTCGTTTAGTTTTGGAGTCGCCACCCAACTGTTGTTGGGAAAGATTGAATTAAGACTAATGGAGCGGATTAGTCCTAATTTGGACCACTAGTCGTTGTGATTTCCTCTTCGTTTTTGTGAAAAGAGGAAAAGGGAAAACCAGAGTTTCTAAGTTCAGAGGCTAACCTATTAAAACCCTAAGGTTACCACCTAATCTCCTGAAATTTACTCCATCTAAAAATGTCTTTTATTTTATTTTTATTATCTTTTATTGCATTTTTGAGTGAATTATTCTAGGAAAACAATTTTTTTATTCATTTTTAGGTTGCCCCAAATGGGTGCCTACGTACCTGTTATTCAGGATCAAATAAGCCGTAGTTCACTTTTCTTGAAAAAAACTTTAAGTGGGTTTCTGAATTTTAATTGTGAAATCTCTTTTGATTTATGTTTTTACTATTTTAGGATTTTGTAAAAAAAAATCTAAGCTTAAGCTTAATAATTTGATTTTTTTTTTTGAAAATAATAATTATAAGGAAAAACACCAATTTCGGTTTTATTTGAGAAAATGATTTTTCTAAGTGACAAAACTCATCTTTTCTATTTTTCAACTCATTTCTACTATTATAAATTTTTATTGATTTTTTTATTAATTTCTTATAAATTTTTATAATTTTTTATTTTTTATTAGTTTTTATTAATTTTTCATAATTTTTATAATTTTTGTTTTTATTGAAAATTTTCTCCTAGATTTTCATCTATCCTATTTTAGAGTCTAAATTATTATTATTATTTTTCTAATGCTTTTATTATTTTCTTTATAAATTTTCTACATTTTTATTATTTATTATTATAGTTATTATTTTTATTATTTTTTATTTTATCATAAAATCCTAATCCTAAAAAGAAAATCTAATTCCTAACATTTTTCTATTTATTGAAATATAAATAACAAATAAATACGAAATAAATAACATAACTAAATAAATAAAATAAAATAAATCGAAAAATCCGACTTACTTGGATCCGAGTCGATGCGCGGGTTGGGTCGGTCGGGTCGGATCGGGTCAAAGCGGGTCGGGTCGGGTCAATCGAATGCGGCGGCTGGGAGTGCTCGTTGACGGCGTTCCGACGGCCTTTTGCAGCGGTTGAGGTGTCGATTCCTAGGTTCTTGGGGGTGAGGAACTCAACTGTGGCGGTGGTTTTCTTCAGAAACGCCTCTTGGTGGCTGCCCAACACTTGATCGGTGGTCACGGTTTTGAACAACTCCGACGAGCTTCGATTCTCTCCTTTTCCTCTCTTTCTCTCACTTTTGATTCGTGATTTTGCTTCTCCACTTCATCCTCTATTTATAGGCATTCAAAATTGAGTTGGATAAGCTCGGATTTCCATCGATTGAAGCAAATCGGATTTACGGTTAAAAAAACCAACTCCGATTCGTGTAAATCCATCGATTTGTTGATATTTGATTCCAATTGGATGATTTTTATCGTATTTCCATTGAAGATCTATTGGATTTGTGCAAAAAATCGAATCAAAACGGCCGAAATTCGGATTTTTCTCCTCGCCGGCGATCTCGGACAGAGGTTGAAGATGATCACGGGCCCAGCGCGTGCGTTTGCACCAGCTAATCAGATGCTGCCAGTGTCCCAGGTAAAGTAAAATTCGCAAAACGTGGATTCTGCTTCCCCCGCATTTTGAACCCCTAACCTCGCACCCATCCGTGCGCACTTGACCATGGTTCAAACCAGCTAAGCTAGCCCACTTTCGCGATTTTATTTATTTCGCAAATTGCATTTATGCAATGCATTTTTTTTATTTTTTTGTATTTTTTGAAATTTCAAAAATTTGTAAAAATCATTTAACCCTTATTATTACTATTTCTGAAATTATTTTCCAAAATTGATGTATTTTCCTATTTATTTTTATTTTTGAACATTTTTCCTATTTTTGCTAAATTAGAGAAAAATATGGAAAAATTGGAAATTACTTATTATTGATTATTATTGATCCTTAGGGAAAAAATGAGGTGTTTACAGCTGGCAACAAGCAATCTGTTCTCACACCAGATATGGTTCAACAGATGATCCTCTCTGCCTTCTCTGCTCTTGGTCTTCAAGGGAAAGGTAAGACTACTAATTCTGTTCCTTGGTTTTTTTTATTCCGGCGCCACAAATCATATGACTAGCACATATGATTTATTGCTTAATCAACATCCATATACTGGTACTCAACACATTCAGGTTGCTAATGGAAATAATATTCCTATTACGACAGTTGGTGATATTAGCTCCTCCTTTCGACATGTCTTGGTTTCTCCTAAATTATCTACTAACTTACTTTCTGTTGGGCAAATGGTGGATAATAACTGTGATGTCCACTTTTCTCGTGATGGTTGTACTGTGCAGGATCAAGTGTCGGGGAAGGTGATAGCGAAGGGGCCTAAAGTGGGCAGGTTATTTCCATTACAATTTACCGTTCCTTGGACTTTGTCATTAGCTTCTTCAATTGTTGACAATAAGGCCAGCATCTGGCATAGACGCTTAGGTCATCTAAACAATGTTGTTTTGAATCATTTGTTGCAAAGAGGTGTTCTCGGTTCCATAGATAAGAGTTTATTAGTTGATTGTTCTTCTTGTAAACTGGGCAAAAGTAAGACATTGCCTTTTCCTGTTTTGGGTAGTCGTGCCAATAAATGTTTTGACATTATTCATAGTGATGTTTGGGGAATTGCACCAATTATTTCACATTATCAGTATAAATATTTTGTGACATTTATTGACGATTACAGTCGATTTACATGGATTTATTTTTTGCATTCCAAAGCAGACGTGTTTACTGTGTTTCAAACCTTTGTGACATATATTGAGACTCAGTTTTCCACTTGTATTAAAATCTTACGGTCTGATAATGGTGTTGAATATATTTCTCATGAGTTTCAAGCATTTCTTCATAACAAGGGTATTGTTTCAGAACGCTCATGTCCTTATACACCTCAGTAGAATGGAGTTGCCGAACGGAAAAATCGACATTTGTTAGATATGGTGCGCACATTGTTGTTAGAATCTTTTGTTTCGGCTAAGTTTTGGACCAAAGCTTTATTTACTGCCGTTTATCTGATTAATCACTTACCATCTCAACAATTGAAGTTTGATTCTCCCTATCAACGAGTGTTTGGTAAACATCCTAATTATCATATGCTACATACTTTTGGATGTGTTTGTTTTGTTCATTTACCTACCCATGAACGTCATAAGTTGTCAGCTCAGTCTGTTCGATGTGGCTTTATAGGTTACAGTCCTAATCATAAAGGTTTTGTGTGTTATGATTCGATTAATAATCGATGGCATATCTCTTGGGATGTGATTTTCTTTGAACATGAATACTATTTTCAGCAACATCTTTCGACATCTGATATTGTTATGCTTCCTCACTTTGATGACTCTTGTTTTGATAAACGGTTCAAGCCTGGACTTGTCCTTTCTGACCCTACTCCTGAAAATGCTTCAATGATTCTTCGACGATCAACTCGGCACACTCGTCCTCCAAATAGATATGGCTATTCTGCAATTGTAACTAATGCTACCATTTCTACCTCTTATTCTCATGCTGCTAAACAGCCTTGCTGGATAAAAGCCATGCAAGAGGAACTTCAAGCACTTCAAGATAATCACACTTGGGATATTGTTTCCTGCCCTGCTGGTGTTAAACCTATTGGTTATAAATGGGTTTATTCTCTTAAGATTCGATCTGATGGTTCCCTTGACAAATATAAGGTAAGGTTGGTAGCTCTTGGCAATCGATAGGAATATGGCATTGATTATGAAGAGACCTTTGCACCTGTGGCTAAGATGACAACTGTCCAGCTTATTCTATCTATTGCTGCATCTAAATGATGGTTCTTACGATAGATGGATGTTAAGAATGCATTTTTGCATGGAAACCTCAAGGAAGATATCTATATGACTCCTCCTCCAGGATTGTTTTCCACACCCTCACATGATGTTTGTAAGCTAAAACGGTCTCTATACGGTTTAAAACAGGCTCCATAGGCCTGGTTTGAGAAGTTTCGTAATACTCTTCTTAGCTTCTCTTTTATTCAAAGTCAGTATGATTCTTCATTATTCCTATGCAAGACTGACAAGGGAATTGTCTTGTTGTTAGTCTATATTGATGATATTGTTATCACAGGATCTGATACTCAATTAATGTCTCAGTTACAAGAGCACCTTCAAGGTTCTTTTCATATGAAGGATTTGGGCTCGTAAACTTATTTCTTAGGTCTTGAGGTTCACTCTTCTTCTGTTGGTATTTTTCTTCATCAACGTAAATATACTGAGGAACTTATTGCTTTAGTTGGTCTTCAAGAAGGACGCTCTGTCGATACTCCTTTGGAAGTGAATGTTAAATATCAACAACATGATGGTGACTTTCTATCTGATCCATCTCTATATCGACAACTTGTTGGAAGTCTCAATTATCTGACTATTACACGTCCTGATATTTCATTTGCTGTACAACAAGTTAGTTAATTTATGCAGGCACCTACACATCTTGATTTAGTAGCAGTTCACTGTATTGTTCGGTATTTAAAAGGGACTTCTCATCGTGGTTTGTTCTTTTCTGCGGAGTCTCCCATTCACTTAACCACATATAGTGATGCTGATTGAGCTGGTTGTTCTGATACACGTTGCTCTATTACTGGTTGGTGTATGTTTCTTGGTAACTCTTTAATTTCTTAGAAGAGTAAGAAACAAGATTGTGTGTCTAAGTCTTCTACTGAGTCCGAATATCGCGCTATGTCATCTGCTTGCTTTGAGATCATTTGGCTTCGAGGTTTGTTGGCTGAGGTTGGTTTTCCTCAACTTGGGTCTACCTCTCTTCATGTTGATAATACTAGTGCTGTTCAGATTACTACTAATCCTGTTTTTCATGAGCGTACGAAACATATTGAAGTGGACTGTCATTCTATTCGAGAAGCTTATGAGAATGGTGTTATTTCTCTTCCTCATATATCTTCTGATCTTCAAACGGCTGATATATTTACTAAGGCTCTTTCTCAGTAGCGTCATCAGTTTCTTGTTGGCAAATTGATGCTTCTTGATTAGTCCGCATCAATTTGAGGGGGGATATCAATCAAGACGGTTTGGAAGCTTAGAAATATACACGGTCAGATACACGGTCAGAAGGCACGACCGTGTATTGTGCCAAATAATTTCTAGAAACATACACGACCGGATACACGGACAGAAGGCACGGCCGTATGTTGTGTCAGGTACCTCCCAGAAACATACACGGCCGGATACATGGACAGAAAGCACGGCCGTGTATTGTGTCAGGTAGCTACCAAAAACATACACGGCCTGATACACGGCTAGAAGGCACGGCCGTGAATATTTAGATATTTGTTTGTGACTTAGTTTGTAAATATGGCATGTATATTTTGTATTGTATTTGGTAGATGAAGATTTATTTTCCTAGTTTGTAAGATATAGTTGCTTGGAAAGATATCCTCCTAATGTATATATATACTTGAACATGAATTATGAAGAGGCATTCAGCCAAAGTTTCTCAAAAGTTGTTAGCACACACACACACACCTACACATACATTCACACACGCTCACACACACCCACCATGCGCACACCAACACACGCCTACACACACACACACATATACTCACACACACATGCACACATACTCATGCACATACACACCCACACACACACACACTCCAACACCCACACACACACTCCAACACCTCCATGCCACACACCAACACACCCATACACAATTTCACACACCGGATCACCTCCCATCCCCACACACACCGCAAGATCTCCACTGCCAAGCTTCGCTTTCCTCAGTTTCACTAAAAAATTTAGGTATATTTTTAAATAATTTTTCCTCACTTAAAACATAAGTAAAAAATACTATTATATATTATTCGAATTCAGGATACTCATATCTATAGTATTTCTAACTAATACAGCTAATTGTTAGGCTAAATACTAAAATTTTTACATATTTGACATTAGTACCTATAGAAAAAAAATAATTCCATTTTGCATAAACTTAGTTTTGTTGAGTTATACTTACCTCAAGAAACACGTTGGTAGTCTTGGATTGTCAATCAGAGGTCATATGTGTGAGAAATGAATTTTTTTGTTCATTTTCCTTTTTCCCTTTCTTGCTCTTTCTGTTTCTTTCTCATAAGCTCTCGTTTCCTCTAGCGTCTTCTTTCCTTTTTATAGCGCTTTTTTTCACTATTCACACCAACATATATATTAATATATATGCATTTACTTATATAATATATTATATTATAATTATTTATATTTTAATATTTCACGCACGTACGACATTATTTTTAAATTTTATATTTTTAGTATTTTATTACGAAACTTTATGTCTAAGCTAATTTGATTATTCTAAACATAAATATTTACTTGAAATTTCCATTTGAAAATTCATAAATCTATAATTTCAATTAATTTCATTATTTAACCTAATATTGTTAATAATTTATGTTTCGAGAAATTTATTCTTTTAATTTAAATTACACGAGCTAAAATTAGGACTTATAATTATTTTTTATTTATTTTTTTATATACCTATATATAAATTTTTTCAATTACTTCGTTTTCTAAATTCATTTAGTAATATATTTCATATAATTTGAAATTCTACGCTTGTTATCCATTTTCCTTTGCATACGATTGTTCTTTCCAATTGTTTTAAATATCTATTTTTTATTGTTTATTATGCTTATCAAACGGATTTCATGTCTTCCTCATTTTTTTATTTTAAAGCCTATTATTATTTTTCATAAGTTTTTAGTTATTCGTAAATTATTAAAATAATATTAATGTATCGAGATGTTTTAAATTTTTCATCATAAATTTCTCAAAATTTTAATATTGCAAAATTGTCATTCTTGCTAACCCGACCTAGAAGTATTTATTATTTTGCTTATTTTCTTTAATTTTTATATAGTTTTTCGAAATTTTCAAGACATTACAATATGCATGTATCAATTTTTTATTATCATAGATAACTAAAAAGGATAATAAATACCAAGTTCATTTCTAATAAGCTCAAATTTTATTTTATCTAATATTTTAATAGATGTCAGCTGATTGATTTTAAGTTGAAAAATATTTAATACTTATTTCTCCATTATTTACATGATCCCTAATAAAGTGATGTCTAAATTCTATATGCTTAGATCTAGAATAATGCAGTGGATTTTTTGTTAAATTAATTGCACTAGTATTATCGCATTTTATTGGTATATTCTTAAATACTAAGCCATAGTCCATCAATTGTTGTTTTATCCATAATATTTGTGTACAACAATTTCCTATCGAAACGTATTCAGCTTCAACAGTAAAAAGAGCAACTGAGTTTTGTTTCCTAAAGGACCAAGAAACTAACTTGTCCCTTACAAATTGACAAATACCAAATGCACTTTTTCTATCAATTTTACACCCTACATAATTCACATTAGAATATCTAATTAAATCATAATTTTGATTTTTTGGATACTAGATACCCAACTTAGCAGTATGTGCAATGTATTTAAAAATATTTTTTACTAGTACTAAATGTGTTCAGTAGAATTACTTTGAAAACAAGCACACAAACAAACACTAAATAATATGTTAGGACGAGAAGTAGTTAAGTATAATAGGGAATTGATTAAACTTCTATAAAGCTTATTATTTACCTTTATACCTTCTAAATCAACATCTAACCTTGTTGAGGTTGATATAGTAGTCATTGCACCTTTGATATTTCCAAAAAAAAAAATTTCAATATTTAATTAGTGTACTTTTCTTAATGTACAAATATATCATCCTCTATTTGTTTTATTTAGAGTCCAAGAAAGAAGTTGAGTTCTCCCATCAGTGATGTTTCAAATTCTACCTGCATCATCTTAGAAAACATCTTGCAATATTTTTCATTAGTGGAACCAAACACAATATCATCTACATATATCATTACTACTAAAATATCATTGTCATAATATTTTAAGAAAAATGTAGTATCCACTTTTCCTCTTTTGAATACATTCTTAATTAAAAATTAACTAAGTCGTTCATACCATGCTCTAGGAGCCTATTTGAATCCATAAAAGGCCTTTTAAAGTTTGTAGACATAATTTGTCTTAAATGGATCTTCAAATCCTGGTGGTTGTTCTTCATAGACTTCTTCCTTAATATGACCATTTAGGAAGCACTCTTAACGTCCATTTGAAATAGTTTAAAATTCTTTAGATATGCATAAGATAATAATAGCCTAATTGCCTCTAATCTTGCTATAGGTGCATAGGTCTCATTGTAATCTATGCCTTCTTCCTAAGAGTATCATTTTGCAACTAACCTAGCTTTATTTCTAACAACTTTTCCATATTTATCTAATTTGTTTTAGAACACCATTTAGTTCCTATTATGGATTTATTTTTAGGTCTTGGTATTAATGACCATACTTGACTTCTTTGAAATTGGTTTAGCTCTTCCTGCATAGCATCTATCCAATTGTTATCAACTAGAGCTTCTTCTATTGAAGATGGTTCAATTTTAGATAGTAATGCAAAATGATTTTCTATATCCTTATAACTAGCTCTATTACTAATTCTAATTTGGATATCACCTATTACCTATTCTATCGAATGATTGGATTGAATTCTTGTAGACTTAGATAGATGAATAGATACTTAGGTAGGTTCCGATTTATCTTTTGAACTACCTTCTAAGTCATCTTCTAAATTACCTTCTGAGTTCATTTTTGCTCTAGATGTTCATAGTGTATCGGACTCTGTATTTTGATTTTCTTTAATTTTTCCGCTTGATATAGAGGAAATATTTTCAACATCTCTTTTGGATATGATCAGGTTTTCATCATCAACATCATTTATTATTCCTTCTTCAAAAAATCTTATATTTATAAATTCTTCAACTATTCTAGAAGACTTGTTAAACATACAATAAGCTTTACTATTAATTGAATATCCTAAGAATATGGCTTCATCAACTCTTTCGTTAAATTTTCCTAAAGTTATACCTATTTTCTTCACAAAACACTTACTTTCAAAAACATGAAAATAGGAAACTTTAGGTTTTCTTCCTTTAAAAATTTCATACAATGTTTTTCTAGTTAAAGGCCTTATATAAACACGATTAATGATGTAGCACGCAATTGAAATCGCTTCAGCCCAAAAATATTGTGCTATACCACTTTCATTTAGTAAGGTGCGTGTCATTTCTTGGATTGTTCTATTTTTACTCTCAACTACTCCATTTTGTTGTGGAGTATAGAGGGTAGAAAAATTGTGTGTGATGCCATTTTCTTCACAAAATTTGATAAAGTTGTTATTTTCAAATTCTTTCTCATGATCAGTCCTTAGACTAATAATGGAATATCATTTTTTTTCATTTTGAACTTGTTTTGAAAAATTTTCAAAGGATTTATAGGCATCACTTTTATGTCGTAAAAACATAACCTAAGTATATCAAGAAAAATCATCAATTATTACAAATCCATATTTGTTACCGCCTAGACTTAAGGTTCGTGTAGGGCCAAATAAATCTAAATACAATAGTTCTAATGGCCTTTTAGTTAAGATAACATTCTTACTCTTATGAGAAACATATACCATTTTATTTTTCAAACATGTAGCACAACGAATATCTTTTCTAATATTCAATTTTGGAAAGCCATTAATTAAGTTTTTTTTTTTTTGATAAATTCTTTAATTATGTAAAGCTAACATGTCCTAACTTTCTATGCCAAAGATAAATACTATCATTGATAGACAAAAAGCAACTTTCAGCATCTACTTTAACTGGTTTAATTAGATAAATATTCTTTTTCTTGTAGCCTTCAAAGAGTTTTATGTTTTCTTTATTATACATTGTGACCTTATCTTGATCAAAAGTCATGTTATATCCTTTATCACAAAGTTGACTAATACTTAATAAATTATGCTTCAAACCTTATATTAGATATACATTTTTAATGACGAAAGGGGGAATGCCAATGTTACCAATTGTGATGATTCTTCCTTTACTATTATCACTAAACTTCACATATCCTTTTTCTTTCCACTCAAGGCTTGTGAACAATGAAGTGTTACCAGTTATATGACGTGAACACCCACTATCGAGATACCACATACCCTTAAGTTTTGCTCAATGTTCCTACAATCACCAAAAAAAGGATCATACCCTTTTTAGAACCCAAACAAGCTTGGGTCCTTTAAAATTCAAGCTCGTGTTATTAAGTTGATTAACTTGATTTAGACTAAGCTTGTTATTTTTATAATAACAATGTTTTTCAATATGCCCCAACTTGTTATAGAAGAAACAAGCATAGGCATTAGTTACATTATACCAATTACTTACCTACCTTGATTGCCAACGATCAGGATACCTTCTGACATACCTATTGACTGGTCTCTTGTTATATCCCTTGACAGGATATTTTATGTTCTAATTTGGGTACCTTCTGATGTACCTTCTGTCTTGTGACACAACTTTGCCTTTGTCTTTATTTTTATCATTTTCATCATTCTTTTGAATTAGAGTTTTATTTATTTAACAAAAATAGTCCTTTTATTGTATTTAAGCTTTCTATCTTATTATATCCTAAAACAATTTTTGAGTTGTCAATTCTTTGAGCAGAAATTAACATTCATAATTTTTTATCGCTTTCACTAAATTTACTAAGTGAGTTGTCAATTGTTTGAGAAAGTTCATTTATTCTAACTTTAAGATCTTTAATTTCTTTTCTTAATAAAACATTCTCATTAGTTAAAGTATCCTTTGCTATGCATAGATTATTATTATTAATTTGTAGAACTTCAAAATCAGTTTTTAATATGTCAATCTCATTAACTAAGAGTATATTCATTTAAGGCAACACATTTTTCTCATCAACTAAAGCTCTATTTTCTAAATTAAGTTTGTTAATTTTAACATCTACTTTAGTTAATACATTTAACAATTTTTTAACCTCAGCATAAACATTATCAAGTGAATCCTCTTCTAATTCAGAATCAAAATGTACCTCAAACATTGCCATGAGACACACGTTTGCTTCCTCATCTTCATCTTCAGAATTCTCTGCATCAATTTCTGAGTCTTCTAGGTCACTCCAAGTTTATAACAATGCTTTACATTTCTTTTTGTACTTCTTAAGTTTCTTGATAAGCACCAGACATTCATATTTTATATGACCCAATTTCTTGCATTCATAACATATCAATTCATTCTTTTTCTCTTTCTTTTCTTCCTTTTCTTTATACTATTTTCCTATATCAAAATTTCCACGGTTAGAACTTAACCTTTTATTAAATGACGTTTTCATTCCTTTTCTTTTTAGAAATTTACTAAGACGTTTAGCTAGCAAATTTATGTCTTCATCCTCATCACTTTCTGCTTCTATATCAGAATCATTCTTCACTTTTCTAACTTTAAATGCTATGTTCCTTTTGTTGTTGTCTTGATAAGAAGTATGTTTGATGTGAGAATCATATGCCATTAGTTTTTCTCTCTGCTGGCTTAATGTCAGTTTGTTCAGGTCTTGAGCTTCCTCAATAGTAGTCTTTTTAGCATCCCACAATCTGGGCAAGATTCTTAGAATTTTTCTTACAAGGTTAGCATCTTTCAATTTATGATCAAGTAAGGATAATTGATTTGTAATTACTATAAAACGATTGAAAGCTTCCTTAATATTTTCATCAGGCTTAAACCGAAACAACTCATATTCCTGCATTAATGAGTTAATCTTAGTATCTTTGATTGTTGATGTTCCTTTATGAGTTTCACAAAGTATACCCCAAATTTCTTTCGTAGTCTTGCAAGAAGAAATCAAGTAATATTCAGAATGAGCTATTGTAGCAAGTAACAAGTTCTTAGCTTGATGATTCTTTTCATGCTTTCTCTTATCAACTTCTGTCAAAGTCTGATCTCCATCTTCTTCGATAGTTTCATCTCCAAATCGTATGATTTCCCATGAGTTAAAGTCTGTTGCCTTGATTTAAGTTTCCATCCTAAATTTCCAATAACCAAAATTAGTACCATCAAAGTAAGGAGCATGATTAGTAGAAATAGAAATATTGTTTTCAACCATAGGATCTTGAACTCAAAGTATTATTTTGTTGCCTTGACTTAAGTTTCCATCCTAAATTTCCACTAACCAAAATTAGTACTGTTAAAGTAAGGAGCATGATTAGTAGAAATAGAAATACTATTTTCAGCTATAGGATCTTGAACTCAAAGTATTATTAGTGTCCCTACTTCAATACCAATTGCTAGTCTTGAATTAAGTAATCAAGAGGAGATAGGTAAATTGACTATTTTCTAAATTTTGAAAAAAACAAATTACTAGTTAAAAACAACCCCTTTGACTACTCAATTTAATTATGGCGTGAAAACAAATATTTATAAAAAATTACAAGCTATCGTAGAATAGAAATTAAAAGATAAAGAGAAGAGAATTGGGCAAGCTATTTATAGAAGTTCTGCCTTAAGTGTTAATCCTCTCTTCCAACTCTATTGCTAAGGACCCGATTTTCCACACTAATATCGTTCCACTAATCCAAAATAAATTTGAGAGATTATAATTGTTTTGCCAATACCTTGGCTTCAAAAACATCCTGCTCTACTTATCTAGCTAATCTCTAAAGCTATTCATAAATCTACAGAGTTACAAGTAACCTCTCACTAATACATGTATCTAACTTTCAAGAATTATCAAAAATAGATGGGTAAATGAGAATTTGTATCATCTAAAGATTAATTTGAGTGTAATATGAAAATATGTAAAAGACAGAGTAGCTTCTGAGTTAGTCTCTAAGTTCTAATAATGCTCTTTTTCTGATAAAATATTATTATACTATTCTGTATTGTTTCTTCTGTTTTTTTTTTTTTAATCTTTGGATTTTGCCTCTATTTATTCACAAAAGAGTAATGGCTACATTGTTGATCTGTCTTTAACTAGAAAGTTTGTTGCCATGATCTTACTTTGAACGTTTGAGAAATATCCCAAGAGATTGGTAGATATCTATTGGATTTTGAAACTTAAATCTGATATTTTCATAATATATTATAGAAATTCTTATCGAATGTGTCGTTAAAAATAATCCAGATACATCCTTCCATCACGATATATATCATCTGTACAAAATCTATTGATGAAATCTATCACTTACTGATTTTGAGGAACATCCAAGAATTCATCAATTTTGAATTTCGAAAATATGTGATCTTTAAAATATCTAACATAATCCTTTTAATATTGATCTTTCTTGTAGTAAATCTAAACATATGGAATCAATCATGATTTAACTAAATCTCTTATTTTCAAAATTAATCACTTAGATCCCCATGGATATTTTCCTTGTTATAGTGAAACGAATTGAATATATTACCCAATCTTAATTCCAAAATTAATCACTTAGATCCCTATAGATATTTTTTCTACTTTAGTGAAACAAATTGAACATATTATCCAAATATATTCAATAAGTAGAGCTGGGTCTTCAAAATTGATAGTTAATCAACTCACATTGATATATAAAGCTATTTTGTTTATACAAACTCGTAATAGCAATACTTTCTGACTTATCTTCTGAGTTCGTTGATATATAAAGCTGATCTGTTTATACGAACTCATAACAGCAATACCTTTTGACTTATCTGTTCAGTTCATTGATATATATAGTTTTTCTATTTATATGAACTTGTAATAACAACACCTTCTGACTTATCTTTTAAGCTCTTGTTATTTTTCATAATGAACATCTTCTGACTTATCTTCTAAGTGATTAAAAATAACGTAGTTTTCCTTCATTTATTCTTTAATCTTCTAACTTTTAGTCAAATTATAAATATAATTATTCATGTACACTAAATGAACTTCATTAAAAACATTCAGTACATTTTGTTATCATCAAAATATTTTAAGAGAGAACATAACAAGCTTGACAATGCAAAAAGCACCAGCTTGCTAGCATTTTCCACACCGACTTACCACTAGAAATGGGACTATTTGTTCTGTTCCTTGTCACCATTTGACCAATGGTGATTAAAACTCCCCCACCATGTTTTCTTTCCTCCAATTTAAAACCAACATATCGTATACTTATAGCCTATATCACATGAAGTTCCATAATTTCAAAAGTGCCTACTAACTTCATTAAAATATTACTATCATTGGATGCAAGAGAAGTCTACCTTAGCCAAGTAATAATAGGTAGTGACATTTTCCCTATAATCACAACCTCAACCTTGTAAACTGATAATGGTGATTATAAATATAAATATTGCATGTTTACAAAATATGATGATGATTATAGTGATGGTTGCTATTCAGTTTGTCAAATGTGTTATGCTATATGGTGAATGCTATTGCCTAATGATTTGATTTGTGGTGTAATACACCTTAGTTGGTCACCCTTAAATAAATTAACTAAAGGTTTAGCACAATTAAAACTTGTTATGCATTGCATGAGATATTACACTGAACTAAAAGCTATTACTACTACATAACTCATAAGAAGTAATTGTGGAAAGATTTCCACTATGCCAAGTGCAAACTAAGTGACTCAAGGATTGTTCGCATTTGACATAGTTCCTATATAGGTCTTGCCTATCATTTTAGGTGTTAGAGTTGTTAAGAAAGGGTGTTTTGTGATTACCCTAAATTGGTGAAAGTGGAATTAGAACCGGGTGCTTCATAGTCACATAAGTTATTGGAGTAGGATTTCTTAAGCATTAATGGTTAGCTTAAGAATCCTCAACCTAAGATCAAGGGGGATGTAAACCCTAGGCTTTACATTAGTCACCAGAAGATTACGTGCAATGTTTGCATGGCATGTGATTACTCATGCATAGCATATGATTGATAATTGTTTATGCTTGTGTATTAATAAGAATATTGCACTCCTATTTCACTGAGCAATGGTTTACTCATTCCCCCTATAGTGTAATTAATTGTGTTGATCACAACACTTGGTATTATGCTATTAGAGGGACCACCAAAATAAGTCCTATTAACCCTTTTTTAGCAAGTTTTGATGTGATGATAAGCAAGTAGATAGAGTTACCTAGAAGATTTTTTACTAATAGGATATTTTGATTCTTCCACTTTTGTTATCACTTTTGAATATGGTCCTAGACTACTTATGTTTATTTATTTTGTTATACTCACCTACCTTTTAATAGAACTTATGTAATAGGATCTTTATGTAATATTTACCTTTTTATATATATTTTGTTAATGTTTGGTAGTTAGTGTAAACACTTCATAGGTGTTTTACCTTGGTAGATCATTCATAGTGGATTGTCAAGAGTAGAGTCCCCTATGAGGTGTGATAGAGGTTTGGGGAGTTTCATGAGGGTGCAACTCTTAGTGGGTTTATAGGATAACCTATAAGTAAAGGATAGTAGATATGAGATAGAGTTTTTGATATAATTTAGTTAAAAGTATAAATTTTTTTTAGTTGTAAAATAATATGTGCACTTTCTAAGATTCTTTTCAAAAGCTAATATAGGACAAGTATGCCTTTTTTTTCTTTTACGAAAAGTAAATTTACCAAATAGATAAATACTTGGTTTAAGGGGAGATTTTCTAAGAAATGTTTTATCCAAAAAGGAGGGGAGGGAGATTATTGAATTTAAAGTTTTGGATTATAATTTTGATGAAGCAAAACATTTTATCTAAGTATTTTTGGTAAATTATTTGAAAATCAAATAAATTGCTCAAGTGGTCTAGTCTGTTATTGTGTAAGTCTACCATTTGTAAAATATAGATTCGAATTGGTGTTCAAATGCATTTAGACCATTTTTGTGTTTTCCAAGTATTTTTGTTTAGCATCAATGGAGTAAAACAAATCTCAACGTGAGTCCTCATAAAAAGGGGGGAAATTGTTCGACTTAAAGTTTTGGATTATAATTTTGATGAAATAAAACATTTTATCTAAGTATTTTTAGTGAATTATTTAAAAATTAATTGAATTCTTAAGGAATCTAGTCCAACATCTTGTTGGAAAATCTCATCAATGTAAATCTACCATTTGCCAAAAATAAACAAATGCTTTTGAACAATTTTGAGTTTTCCAGGTATTTTTGCTTGGCATCAATATAATGAGATGAATCTTAACCTGAGTCCTAGTAAAAAGTGAAGAGATTATTAAACTTAATGTTTTGAATTACAATTTTGATGAGACATAACATTTTATCTAAGTATTTTTTTTAAGTGAATTATTTGAAAACCAATTGAATTGCTCAAGGAATCTAGTCTAACATTGTATTGGAAAACCTCACTTGTTTAAGTCTACCATCCACGAAAATGGATCCAAATGGGTGTTTAGATGCATCTGAATGATTTATTGCTTCCTCGGTATTTTTTTTCAACACCAATAGAGTGAGATGAATCTCAACATGAGTCTAAACACGTTGTTTCCAAGAGTAACTCCTATTTCAGGTGATCAAGGAGTCTAGACACATGGTTAAATGGAGTTAAATTAATTGTTAAAAAAATTGTCGATAGATTTCTCTACATAGTATTAAATGAGGGACAAAAGGAAGCAACCAAAGAATTTGCTTGCTTACTTACAAATACAAGTTTAAGGGAAAATTAGAGGCAATTGTTGAAGCTTTTTACATAAAGATTTACAATGCTTCATCTTTATTAAGTTTTAAAATAATACTACTCCTAGGGGTGGACCTAACTTTTTTTTTTTTTTTTTTGATGTAAGGGTAAACCTAACTTTAGAATTATATATTTTGAATCCTTTCAAATGCTCTTTTATATATTTAGTTTGATTTAAGAAAATTTCATTTTTAGTTTGTTTTACTTGGAGACCTAGAAAATAATTGAGCTTTCCCACCATACTCATTTCAAATTCATTTTCCATACACACTACAAATCCATCCATCGCTCATGGTAATAGCATCCATACACAATGTCATCTGCATAAAGCAATCAATATATATGACTTACACTACTTGTTAAACAATGTTACATGGAGTTTATCTCTAGAAAAACCATTATTTGTCAAGAAACTACCTTGCCATTTATATTGGGCTCTTAAAGCTTGTTTGAGTTCATAAAGTACTTTATTTAGTTTGTAAACATGATCAAGGAATTTATTATATTCAAAATCTAGCGGTTGGTCTTCATATATTTCTTTTTTAATGAAGTTATTAAGAAAAGAACTTAGACAACCATTTGAAAGAGTTCAAAATTTTTGAAGGTGACAAATGCCAAAAACATTATAGTGACTTCTAGTTTAGTAATTACGGAAAAGTTCTCATTAATATTAATTCATTCTTCTTGATAATATCCTTTTGTAACCAAGTAGGCACTATTTTTATAGGTCCCAAGGAAGCAACTTAGCCCCACGATTGGGGAAGGGAAGCGATGGGCAAGGTTCTTTTAAAACTTTTATTTCATTTTTGCAGACATCCCTTTTTAAAGTTTATTTCATATCTCAAAAGAAGATTCTCCAATTTCCCTTGTTAAGTTGTAAAAAATAATTACTATCCCAAACTTTCCTATTCTCAACAATAACACCACATTCTTTCAAAATATATAAATATGCTAACACACGAACCATAATGACTAATATCTCTAAAATGATTGAGTCAATCCTACTTTCAAACCTTTATCCACAATCCTGTGTATCATAATTCATTTAAGACTTTCCATTTTATATCTATACTTATCATAATCAAGAGACATTTTTTATCTTCGAAGGTCTACATCGGTTCACTCCCCTACAAGAACAAGCCTAACATTTATTGAATGTCACACCTATAATAGAGTTAGTATGAAATATTCTCACTTAGCTTTAAGCCATCTTTAATGCCTCCTACAAGCATAGGATTATTGATACTATTACATGAAGAGCTAATTCACAACTTACATGATCATTTAACTTAAACCATTACACATTACATTTATCCAAACTACATATATGCAAGGTGACATGGTAATCTTTTAGTAGACATCATTATAGAATACTCTTAAAAGCGGCTTCCTAGGCTCTCAGTTACCAAAAATCATAGCTAGCACTCCTAGTCCAGTCTTTATCATCTAAGGTTAGTAAAACAAAACTAACCCCTTAACTCGTGCTTGAGCTAAGTGAGTATGATAAAATAAAAAAGACAAGAAATACTATATAACATTAGCTTATAAAAAACAGTTCAAATATCATCAAAGCATATCATGCTACCATGCAAATGCAAATGTGAATGCAAGGGTACTTCGATGTTCTCACTAATACCAATAGTGGAAATTCTTATCATTCCTCTTTCATTAGCACCATTACCTTTCTCAAATGCCCTCCACTTTAGGGCATTGAACATGGCATTTCCTTAATAGTAGGATCTTTACATTTCACACCACATAAGCACATAAAAGTACTCTCACCACACAAATGCGTTATAGCGTATTCACCACAAAGCCATGCTCTAATGTTTCACAACTCGCCACACAAGTATATCTTCACCCATTCTCGATCATTTCTACTATATCATATCTACCTAAAGCTTACAACCTACTCCTTAACTAAAAACCTTGCTCACTAAAATGCTCATGCTAGATATGATAACATGTCATGGTAAAATTGCAACTTGTATACTTGTAACATTTATTAACTTATCCTCTAAAAGCATCACATCTCACAATATTTCAAAGAGAAATATATTTTTAATAACATAATCAACTAATCTTAGCATTAGCATAAAATCACTAAACATTGTCCAAGGATGATACATAGAAAAATCATCAACCACACTTTACAAATAGTTTGACAACAATTATAACATTTAACCAGTTCAACATACCATATATTACTATTAAGTACCTTGCTATGCTATTCACTTAAGTGAACTTGTAAAGATACATTCCTAAGCAAGTGACCTACTCTATTTTGACCATTGCGTAACATAACCTATAAAAAAGGGAGGGGTACTCACCTAGGACACCACTATTTCCTCATTTAATATGCCTACATTCACTTGTTATGATCATAGATGCATTTCATTATTACTAATTTCATTATCAAATGTAGTTATATATCACACAATGTGTATCATTATTACATAAATTAAAACTTTAGTTTTGAAAATTAGGTAATATATAAAATCCACTTATATATATATATATATATAATAGATAAGTTATGGATATTTAGATCATAAATAAAGAAGCTTATTATACATGACTATAGATTATAGACATATATGCATATACTCTATAAATTATCTATATATTGGCATCAAATTTGGTAATAACTTATATATATACATATATTCATATATAAATTCCTTAGAAAATTATAAGTACTTACCTAGCTTGTCATTATATATCGTTAATCCATCATCATTTAATTATTTCATTACAATCCTCCTGGTGCTCGAAGATGTTACCAGCCCATTCGCGATTTTAGATAGGAGAATACTTGGTCTTTCCTCAGAAATTTTCCCCACCGAAGCTCTCTAGTGTCCATTTACTAATTATTCCTGTAGTCTTCGTCTTTGGTAATTTGTTGTAACCATCCAAATCTTGTTGCACATAGACGCTCTGGTGAGGTAAAGCAACGTGGACCACCTAGGTATGGTGTCTCATGAAATAGCTTCCAACATAGGATGATGAAGGTAGGTGTCCCTTCTTCAATCAGTTCTCATGAAATAGTGTCTTGGGTTGCACTTGAAGAATGAATAGAGAAAGGGGTCTTTTGTGCTCATTAACTTTGCATGGTAGAAGAAGAAGTTGGACGGTGGCTTCACTTGTTTTCCCAAGCGGCTGGTGAAGATTGAAAATAAAAAATCCAACACCCCCCTGATTCCTGCTCGCTAAAGTGTTTAAAAAATAGGGCTGCCGAATGTTTTATTATTGGTTTAATCGATGGCCAAAGTGAAATGTGTGAATTTGCCCTTTGGGGGTAAAAGCTTTTTTAAAAAACGGTTTAAAAAAAAATAATTTTCGATATACCGTTTCGAAATCACATATTAACATTGCGATTTTTAAATATAACATAAATATATGCAATTTTTAAATCTAAAAAAGAATGCGATTTAAAATTGAAAATTACATATTAAATATATGATTTTTATTATATTTAAAAATTGTAGTCTTAATATGTGATTTCGCAATGGTATTTTGAGAATTATTTTTTTTTTTTAAAAAAAATTTACCTCAAATAAGCAAACTCACATATAACTTGATGGCCAAATGGGGAAGCTGATAGTGCATTATAGGTGTCAATGGATGGCATCGTCACATAAACTCTCTTCTCCCGTATGTGAGATATTGCATTCCATTTCCTTCCTATGGAGGTTTGCTTGCCATTACACTAAACTGAAAATTTTGTTATTATTATATATTTATTTGTTGATTCCAGGTTGGTGCTCAAAAGATAAGAACACATGTTATATCCTTGTATAGGTTTTCAAGCTTAATAAATATTTAATCTCACTAAGACACCTAATTTGCTTGGGTTCTTATGGAGTGTTTTGCTTGACACAATAGAAAAAGGTGAGATTTGGTGTTTTCTTTACCATTTACCAATTCATATACATGTATATTCAATTAAACATTATAATTTTATGGTATAATTTACCTATTTTAATAATATATGTTCGTACACTTGCATATATATTATTGACTATGTATACTTAGTGAGTAGTCATATTTCCTAAATGTCATTTTATGTTATCTTTTATTTTTACTAGCTAAATAGATTATATCTAAGGTTTAATTGTATTTCAACTCTCGAAATTAGTAGCTTAGAGACATGTGGTATCACAAACTTAGATTCTACTTATTAGAATTATGACATAGAAGGTTTTGATTGTTTGCATATATAAATTGTATTCGAGTAAAAACAAACAAATTTAAAAAATAACAGAGTAAGGGAGAGAGAAGATAAGCCTAGATGCATAGAGATCGGTCCTTTTACTAGTATTATTAGCTCAACCATTCGAAATGTAATAAACACTTTTCAGAATGAGTATAATGAATTTCAAACAAGACTTCTCAAAATTATAAGCAAAAGCTTTACTTAGTTATTGCATCCTTCATGGTCCTTCTAGGCTCTTCTAATCCCTAACACACTTCTAGCATGATAATCTTAGCTTCTCAAACTTAATGCTTGAATCAAAATCTTCATTCATAAAACAACCTCACTACAACCAAGTCTCTTAATAAGATATTTGACTCTAAAAAAAAACACAAACAACTAGTTAAAAATCCCATACGTTGATGCTAGTTACAATCTTGAAAGCTTAATCTCTTAAATACAATTGCTCGCAATTCTTAAGACACATGTATCTTAGTTCTTCCCATTCATTTAAACTCCAATTTATAAGTGAGGTTGAGCTCGTCTAAGATAGAAAGTCTTCCCTCAACTCAACAATAAGAATCAACTCTTCACACTTAAAGAAAACATTTTGATTTCCAATAGCTAAATGATATTTTAAAGAAAACATTTGCACAAAACTTTTGGAGGGAGTTTTAACCATTGTATAAAATGGGTTGCAGTTTTTGTATGACTTAATACAAAATAATACTTGTCAATTTAATATGAACTTAAAATAGATCATTAATAGTCATATATAACCAATATATAATACATATTGATATAATTAAACAATAGATTTCATGCTATGTTTATAACAATCTATAAAAACATCTTAATAACAATCTTATTGAAAATTTTCCACAACTCAAAAGGCGGTCACCAGGCCACAACACCACCGACGGGCCCACCGAAGCCCTTTTAACATCAAGGCTAGAAGGCATTTGTACAGAGAGGCCCGACCCAATAATCAAAATAAAGCCGATGAAGCCTTCTTTTCCAGCAAGAAACCTCCACTCTCCCTCTCTCTCCCTCTATAAGAAAACACCATTAAACTCCCAAATCCCATATTTCTAATTTCTTTCCATAAGCTAAACACACTCTCTCTCACTCCATTCCCCATCTTCTTCTCCTTCCTTATATTTGAGCGCAAACCCGAAAGCGGCTTTTCCTTATTCCATGGGAGATAGTCAGTACTCGTTTTCTCTTACCACTTTCAGGTATTTTATGCTCTTTTTTTCTTTTAACATCTTGTTCGGTGCAGTTTAATTGTTTGATTGTTCGGTGATGATGTTATAATTTTTTCTAATTTTGTGTTACTTGATAGCCCTTCGGGCAAGCTCGTGCAGATCGAGCACGCGCTAACCGCTGTTGGCTCCGGTCAGACCTCTTTGGGAATCAAAGGTGTGAGTTCTATTTTTTTTTTCCCTTCCTTTTGTTGTTTTCTTTATTGCACGTAATTTGACTTTGCTGTAGTTTGTTTTTGATCCCCATTGTGCAATGTGAGTTCTGGTACCGTGTTTTTAGGCCAAAAATGTAGGTTTCTACATATTTAGGAGAAAAATGATAGTAAATTTGGGATCTTTGATTAGTTTCATTGTTAGAAATGATAAGCCATTAGTGAGAAGAATCCATTAATTAGAAAAAATGAGTTCTGATCATTTAAAATGCAAAGGATGACATTAGGGAAGAATTGATTTTTCCGTCATTTTATGTGTGAGAAATGATGATCCATTAGTGAGAACTGGTTGGTGTGAGAATGATGACTCAAATTATTGATGAGAACTGATTTTTTATCATAATGACTGTGAAGAGTGATGACGTATTAGTGTTAAGGCCCGATTTCAATTATCTAGTGCTAGATATGAGCCATTAGTGAGAAAAAGTGATTTGTCAGTATAGGGCGTTTGACACTTTGGTTGGTTTTATTTGTTAGTTAAAAGTTTAAGATTGGGACTTGGGTTTGAAGCTAGGTATTTGAGTAAGCGCATGTGGACTCTATTATGGCTAGCTGCATCAGTTCTGTGTGTGTGTGTGTGTGTGCATGAGCAGGCATGTTTCTTTCTTTTTAACATGTATAGCTCCCATCTAATCAACAATGGACTTCTTGATTGCAGCTGCCAATGGCGTTGTTATTGCAACAGAGAAGAAGCTCCCCTCTATTTTGGTTGATGAAACTTCTGTAAGTTGCCACCAGAGTCCATTTTCAAAGCACGAAATTACCCTCCTTCATTTTTAAGACTTAGTGTTTTTGTTTTTCTACTTTCAAATTGAAAAATTATGGCTTGCCCTCTTCTTATCATCAGAATGTGGTTTTTTATTTTAGTTTCTCCTTTTGCAAATAGGACATTTTAATTCTGCCTAAATTTATTTGTCGAAATTTCTTTTGGAAGTGGCTGGCTTCATCCATTGTACCATGACTGCTCATGCCATAAAAAATTGGCATATTTTATTCATTTATTTGGAAAGAAGTGGAGAATGGTAGGGAGGCTGCATGAATAACCATCGTGCACTTATGTCTTGACAAGTAGTTGGATTATATACTTATAAAAAAGTGATGTTGGAAAGGTCTTTCATAATAACATGTGGTAACTAATCCTGGTGTTGTACCATTCTTGTGAGACTGAGAAGATGATTTTGGTGCATGCATGCTTGTAGCAAATGGAACTGTGCTTTGAAATTGAGTAATTACATAGTGCAAGAGGTGAAACCGAGTATGGGTTCCATATTGTTGATATAAGGCTTGAAAAATCTCCCAGTTTGAGGCTGGTGAATTAATGCAAGTCACTTGCCAAAAAAAAAAGGGGGTGAAATTCCTGTTCTTTTTTTTGATGATTCCTGGTTCTTAGCTCTCCAATACTGTTGAATCTTCCCAGAATACGCCTAGATATAGAAAGGTATACAGGCTTGCTTGCTTTTGCATGCTATAGGACTTGATGTTAAGTGATTGATGTATTTGTTGTCTTTCTTTTTATCAAGTTGTAATTGCATTCACTTTTTATTTTTTTTTATATTTTATTTTTATTTTTTAATTTTATAAGCTGTATTGAAATGACTTGTAGTCAGAACTAAGTCATCTTATCAAATTCCTTTTCTGATCTTCCAGGTTCAAAAGATACAATGTCTAACTCCAAATATTGGAGTGGTATACAGGTTTGATTTCACTTGCTTATTCCATTCCTTTTTGTTTTCCCAAGTAAAGACTATATTAATCATATGTCTAGATGGAAATTAATTGATTCCCAACACATATATAAGAAACTTATAGTTATTTTTGGTTTATAAGCATGACCTGTTAAGATAAGGTATTAGGGTTGTCTTATATCAAGTCAGACCAAATTGTTTGTAGGCGTTTTATTGTGTTACCTTACTATAGTCATTGTTTATTGAGTGTTTGCAATTGTAGTTTATACACTGAAGTTTGCATGTATATTATTCAAAAAGTCATTCAAATAAACTTCCTAGGACTTCCTGAAGAGCATAAATGGACATGCTTTTTGATCATCTTTTCTGTCTATAATATCTTGACATACTCTATGATCACGTTTCCTGTGTATGATAAGATTGTTGTATCAGCTAATTTGTGGCTTGCCACAAATATGGTCTCCTTTTGCTTCCTCAGTATTTCCTTTCAAGTTTATACAAAACCATTTATGTCATCTCTCATAACTGCAGTGGTATGGGTCCAGATTTCAGAGTCTTGGTCCGAAAAAGCAGGAAGCAAGCAGAGCAATACCATAGATTATATAAGGTATTGAAGGCCTATCTGATCCACTTTATCTGGGTGTTTGGTCTGGTTGCCTGTCTTTTAGTGTTTCTACTTCTTGGGCTTAAAAGTCATTAAGTGTGATCTAATGACTATGAAAAGAAGATGTTCCAAGGACCTCCATTTTTACTCACTTTAATTTTGTTGTTTCTTACCTAGACCATGAAAGTGCTATTACATTGTATATTTTCATTACTTGTAGGAGCCAATACCTGTTACACAATTGGTGAGGGAAACTGCTGCAGTCATGCAAGAGTTTACTCAATCTGGGTAATTATCAAAAGCATCTACACCCCAGATCTGTTTTTTGTCCATTCTTTACTTGGTTTGTCATCTTTGGCATGAGTTACCTCAGTTATTTCTTCTATGAGAGAGTTTTTTAAAGCCTGTTTGAAGCCAAAAGATGCATAAATTATGGGCTTTACTGCTATATACCATACCTTTTCTGCCTTCCATGCTAATATTTGAATATTTGCTGAACCGGTTTAATGGTGTAATCAAAGTCAGATTTATATATATATTTAGAATTGTTTATAATTAGAATTTATTTTTTACCTTAAGTAATTCTATTTCAATAGGTTGATTTTTGTTTCCTACTTTAAGTTTTATTCCTTTTATAATTTTATTCCCCTTGTAATCTATTTAAAGAGATGAAATCTCAATAAGAATGTACAGATTTCTTCATCCCTTGTTTATTTTACTTTAAATGGCCTGTAGCTTGTTGCAATACGCTTATTCTTTGATGCATATATAAACTTGTGGAATGTGGTAGATGTGCTTTTTTAACCCTTTTTTCTTATTGATATTATTACTCAGAACTCCAATGTTTTGAAGTTCTTGTTTATAGTGCTACGAATTAATCATACAAAATTGAGCACTAATGCTTGAATCTTTGCTGTAGTTTCTTTGCTATTGCTTGCAATTTCACATTGAAACAGTGGATCCACATGTCACTTTTTTAGATTGATAGGTTTTTACTAACAAGTTAAAGTGCCAAGTAGACATTAAATACCATAGGGTGATTTATTGGAGGAATCCATACTTATTGCTGATTCTCTGTTTCTCTCACACTCTGCAAGTGCAATCTCAATTCTAGCTACTTGCCACTGGCTTTTCTTGATAATGGATCATACATCCCTGATTGCATGCATTACTTTTCTTTTATAGAGGTGTGCGACCTTTCGGTGTATCTCTCCTAGTTGCTGGATTTGACGATAATGGCCCACAGCTGTATCAGGTATTTTCTCCTTTGATCTTGGATCTCAACTTATAATTGATGATTAGCTGGGAAATCCATTAGATGCATTATACTTAATTGAATTCTCTCTCGCAATCAGCTGCTTTAGTACTTCTTCATTTTGAGCTGGGTTTTTGCCACTGGGTGAACTATGATGAAATTATTAAACTTAATGACTGGGACCAAATATATATTAAATAGTATTTTTAGCTTGAAATAGTAACCCATTATTGAAGTTTTAAAAAAAAAAACCCTGATTTTTACCCTAGCCATTGTAGTTTAGTTGTGTAATTTCTTTCTGTATTACTAGAATAAGTACAGACTGAATAATATGTTAATATCTAATGGTATCTACATTACTTAAAAATATGCTGTTCTCATGATGAAAAAATGAAGAAAAGGAACTTCAAGATATTTGATGGTGGTTACTCTTTTTAAAAGTCTCAAATTATCTCAAAAGGTTTGCTGTGTAGCAAAACAGCACTATTATCCTTGCTTGATTTTTCCATGTTCTGTAATGGACCATCCTGCAGTATAGTGTTTGCAAATTTTGACTGAAAACTGATTTATGATAATTTTCTAGTGATTGGGTGGCTATAGCTATGGAAACCTCCATACTAGGTGTGAAGCAGTTATATTCCGTTCATGCTATTTAGTATTACCTGAAACTGCATTTCAATACCTTTAGTTTGAGCTTTAGCTGTCCTTCAGATGGCATTTTGTGTTATTTTCATCTGTTATTTCTTTTATAGTATAGCCTTGTATTAATGTTATTTACAATAGTTTGAATATCTGTACCACTTATAAAATAACTAAATACAAAATGTACCCAGGAAAAGGGAAAAAGTGCATACTTATGTAACTTTTTGATAGAAGTGTATGGAATGTTTGGTTAATAGATTAATATCTGATTTACCAGTAACGAACAAAACTGAACTTGTGTATTTCTGTTGATTATGTCCCAAATTTTGTAAATCCAATGTTCAGATTACAAGTTTAATGGTATAAGGTTGGCTAATGCCAATTAATTTTGACATATTAGTTAGTATCATAAAGCTTCTATAACAAAGTTAAATTTGGTAAAGTGAATGCATGTACGTACTCCCCAGATGAGTTACGGAGAAAAGTAGAACTGGGAAAGCTCTCTATAATAGTTTGTGGTTATAAATGAATTTGAGGTTTTATCCATACAGCAACATATTTTATGTTGTGGCATGCTGTAATTTTTGTATAGTGGGTTTGTGTAGTGGGCAGATGTTACTTTGAGTTTCCTGTACTGGGCTTTTGCATTTCATCCATTCCTTATAAAAATGTGGCTCTGTGTTAGAAGTGAGATTGATCATAGAGAGTACTTTTGATTGTGGGTGGGTTTATCAATGACCAAAGCCTGTTCTAGCTGCTTGGGAGGAAAAGGTCTTTGTACTCCATTATACACTAGATAGTCAATGTTTGGAAGATGGGGAGGCCTTTGTAGTTACATGTACTCTTACTACACTAAATTGATAAATTCTACCTTAAATTGCCTGCAATATAAGTTTCAGGTCTTTTGGTAATCACACAAGAGCCTGTTTGTTGACCTATTTCATGGAGTTCTTTGTCTTTTCTTGGCTTTCCTCCTCCTTAATAGGTATATGCGATAGTTTTGAGTCGTATAGGTCTGCTGGAAGTTTTTCTGTATATACATGCAAGCATCTTCTGTTTTGTACTAAGATGATAACGCTGTCAACCATTGGATATGTAATGGCACATTACTTATGGGTAATTTTTGTAAGTTCAATCAGAACTGATTTTCTAAGGAGTAGGCAATTAATGCCATGTACTTTTAGGTGGATCCATCTGGTTCATATTTCTCATGGAAGGCATCAGCCATGGGGAAGAACGTCTCAAATGCGAAGACGTTTCTTGAAAAGAGGTATCTTTTATTACCATTTGCAGCATCATGCGTTTTCTTTTCTCTTTTTTATATTTTATATTTTTTTTCAATTCTATTCATGTTTCATGTTGCATAACTCGATGGAGTAAATGATCACTTCTTAGCTTGCCATTGTCTTGTTCTATATTTTAGACATGATTGAATAATCTTGATGAGGAAAGTACTTCTAGAGAGCTTCAAGAAAGAGAAAAGCTCTTAGTTTGATTCTCCACAATCTAGACAACCTTACAATTCCACCATAATAGCCCTGCATTCCAGTTTTCCAGTTATTTACAAGCATTCCATCTCAGGTGCTTCTAAGATTGGCTTTGTTGTCAAAAATCCCTTACTTATTATTCTGCCATGGCCCTGGGTTTCAGTTTGCCAGTTATTCCTAGCACATGTTCCTAAGATTGACTAGTTTTTGTCCAATGTCTATTTGAAGTTTCTTTGGCATAATTTAAAGAAACATGTTTTTTTCGTCATCTTCTTTTTTATTGTTTTTATTTATTTATTTTTCCTCAATTTCTCATTCGTACTTAAGAACTTTGGACCAGTGCATTCAGCTTTCAGCAAGCATGAGTAATGGAAACTGGCATCCACCCCTTGTGATGAATTGACAATAATTTGGTCTTGCAAATGTAGGTACACTGAAGATATGGAGCTTGATGATGCTGTCCACACTGCTATCCTGACATTGAAGGAAGGGTGAGTAATCCTATTTCTTGGGTTTTAGAAAGATGCAGAACAAACTAAACTGTTTATATTCTGATGTCACAGTACTCTTCTTTTTCCTTCTTTCCCTTTCTCTTTCTGATTTGCTGATATCCAGATTGCAATTAGCTTCACTTTCCATGTTCAATAGTTAGTATTGGAAACAGTAATCAGCTTTGCATCTGGTGCATTATGATGCATGCTGTTTGGTATATTCCAGGACAAAAATAGGGATAGATAATTGATGGATATGAGGTTACTGGTTGACATCAAACTTGAATTTTTTAGTCTAAATGATGCACAAATATATATTTTTGTTGGGTAAATTTTTTTGTCAGCTGGCTTGCTCAGACTAGTTGAGTGATTCCACTGTGTGGAGTTGTTTTGTAAAATCAGTGTTAGAAGCTCAGTGGAAAGATTACAGCCCAATCCTATAACAGGAAGCTTGTTTTTTGAAGGAAAGTTGAGATAAGTTTTGGATTCTGTCAATTAAGGAGTAATACTTGACATCGTTTTCAACTAGCTGTTTAGAATTTAGAAACTGTCGGAATATAGCCTTATATATTTTGGCTTTCAAGAGATATGTCTCTTTCTGAACAAGGTTTTAAAAATAGCAGGGAAAAAGAAAAACAAATGGGTAAAATTTTCTTTTAAAAGAAATCATAAAGGAACATAGGAGAAAGGGGTTTAAAACATGCTAATAGGTCATGGTAGAAATTTAAGCTGGCTTAGGCTTAAAACATCTACTACTGTAACTTTGTAGTAGTAGTAGTAGTAGTAGATGTTTGAGCCAGCTTATATTCTACCATAAATAGCTTACCATTATTTTTACCCAAAAAAGAAAAAAAAAAGAAGCATCTATTACTATACGTTACAGCAATAGGAGAAAAAATAAGGAAGTTTCCACCATTTCTCACCTGTATATTTTGTCCTTAGTAGATACCTCTTGCCAAATTTATTCATTGAAGCTTCATCTCCCTTACTTAGCTTGTTGATTAATTTTAGCTGGTGAATCACAAAGCATATTAGTGATTTTATTACTATAAAGAACTAATAATTCGATGCTAAATTTAGTTATTTCATGTCTTAATGCAGGTTTGAAGGACAAATTTCAGGGAAAAACATCGAGATTGGAATAATTGGCACAGATAAAAAATTTAGGTGAGACATGATCTCCTATCTTTTATCACAAATCCTTCCTCCACCTGAATGTTTTCTTATCCATGATGATTAAAGTGTTCGTAAAAGTCATGTTGTCTAGTAGCTCCTCACAAGATTCAATTAAATAATGTTCCATAGAAATGTCAAGTAGTATTCTCCATTGTAGTTTCAGTTTCTTAACTTTGTATCTGATATATATATATATATTAATCATGCAAAATCTCTTTTTTGGTCTTTTTATCATATTCGTCTGCTGGATTTTGCATTTTTTTCCCCTTGGTTTCCCCAAATATTAGAGCAATTTTGGTGCTTAGAGCTATGCCTTATTACTTTTTATTAGGTGGGTTTTAATTGATATGATGTTTATCAAATATTTATTTATTTTTTTCCTCAGGGTACTGACACCTGCAGAAGTTGATGACTACTTGGGGGAAGTGGAATAACTTCCATGTGATCCTTTCGAGAGAGTATGAGCTTTTGTGTTTGACAGGTAATCTTTGATTGTAGCTTCGACCTGTTGTAATTTTATACAAGGTGAAAGCCGATTTGGTTGGAGCATATAGACGCCCTAGTGGTGTGGAATCTGTTGACATTCATAGACATTCCTCTGCTTGGAAGTGCATTTTCTGGATTTTTCTGAATTGTTAAAGAATTTAGTATGGCATTGCATTTGCGCCTAGTCATTCTATTGGCACCTTCCAAGTTCTTAATTCTGCTGAAGCGAGCTGCGTTGGCTTGTGACAGAAGATGTTGAGCACCAAGTCTGGCAAAGAAGGGCGGAGAAGAATAACATTATGATTGGGGAAAAAAGTGAAAAACAAAACAAGGAGATGGGAGGGAAATTGTTAATATCCTCATCCCCTCATGGAGAAATGAGATCTATCGAAGCTTATATACACATATCGCTATACGGTGAATACGGTGGTGGTTGAATAATTTTCCATCTCTAGGGTTAATATGTGTAACAACCAAGAAATTAGGTTTCTTTCTCCCCCTTTCTTTTTTGTTTTTGCAAGAAACGGTTAAGTAGGCAAGTCGAACCAACGGAAGCCCGTGTAGCATGTTTTCCAAGAGCAGCCTCCATCCAGTCCAAAGTTTAGTTATCGAATTCTTCCTTTCGTTGGAACAATCATCATTAGCATTTTAGTTTGATTCAAACTGCATTCGAAAGCTCAAGTTTGTACGTTAATTTCATGTGATTTGATAATGGAAGGTTTCCAAATGGTTTTGTCATATAAAGCATCCCAGAAAGGTAGAAACATGGTTTGCTGAAAAAAGGACAATTACCCCAAAAAAAGGTAGTATTTGAAATGTATATATCAATCGGATTGAGTGTTAAAGCTAGGTTATAGTATCAAGAGAGAAAAATTGTAAATAGATTTGGAAAAATGGGCTGGTTATATCATAGATCTGGTTTGTCAGGTCGGTCCCTTTCATGATTCCCAGGTGTTTGAAAATCCAGCTTGAAGGTCTTTATAATTAATTACAAGGATTGCAAGAGCAGGAATCAGATAATTCAGTGTGTTCTAATTGCCACTTTTGCACCTAATGATGCCCGATGAAATAAAACAAAGTGAGCAAACTAAACTAGCATTACACTATTGGCTTTTGCTACTATTTTTCTGGCTAACTCTGGACTGGGACTACTGGTGTAGTGACTAAAATAAACAATAGCTGCGAAAGCCATTTCCACCTCAAAAAACAGGTAGCTTTACCATCAGTTAAGGTTATTAAACCTTGCAACACACCATCACAGTTAGTGAAAGAAGTTGGGCATTAGGGACCTTGACTGACTTTCCTCTACCCTTCACTTAGAGTAATCACATTGAAAGAACAGAGATACCTCAAAGAAAGAATTTCCTTCCTAGCTCAAGAGCATCCAAAAGGAGCTTTTGTAACTCTAAAGTTATGTCCTTTTAGTACAGAGCGGGCCTGGCCAGCTCATAAATTCTCTCCGTGGTCTTTGCGTTGATTCCATACATGTTTTAGCTACACCACCTGGTTCCATGCAAAAATGTCTCCACTTTGAGTCCAGCTTCTTTTGGAAGAAAAACCTGATCTTAGGCCACCTTTGCTTAACATGTCTCTCGTCTTTCCCATTCCAAATAATTTGCTTCATTTTGAATTTGATTGCACTGAGAACAACACGGATTGAAGATAGAAAGGGAGAGGGCTGGTTTCAAACAAAACCGAAAAATGTGGTTCTTTTGTATTTTGGTTTATTTATGGTTCAGTTCGGAGATGGTTTAAATAATTTGTGATTCAATTCGAGAGGTTGAACCAAATTGAACATCTTGAACTTAAACTGAACCACTTCTTATAAAAAAAAAAAGTTGAGATATTTTTTAATTTTAAACCTTATTTAGTATTTCTTTTTTGTTAACTCTTATTTTACTCTCGATCTCCACAATTTATTCCTTTTCCTTTACTTTTGTCTCTCGTCTTTCGTCTCTCAAGCAAGTAAGTATGCCTTTACTATTACTGAAGATGCAATATTACCATAATAAAATATTATATTATTTACATTCTTATATAATATTCTTCAAAGTGAATACAAAAAATTGGTTGAAAACTTTAATAACTATTAGTATTATCAATTAGAATAACATATTTTTTAAAGTAATTCAAACTAAATTGAACTAACTCAAACCGCATTTTAAGCGATTCGATTTAGAATCCCAAATTGTTAAAAGTGGTTTGGCTTCTTAAAGATTTGAACCAAATTGTTTCAAATGTGGTTTGGTTTGATGTGGCTCATAAGTCGTATCGAATCGAACCATGAACACTGCCAATGCCAACTAGGGAGTGGAGAGAGAGAGTGAGAGAGTTTCCTTAGATGACTCCATAGGTTTTCTATAGAAAAGAGATAGGCTGACTACCTTTTTGTAAAAAGAGGTAAGGGGCGGAACTTACCATCTTAGACTTGATTCCAAATTACTTTCTATGGTCTTTCAACTACCTTAAGGTGGAAAACACAATATTCTTAAGAAAAGAGAAACTAACCTTCCTATGTTTTTACCTAAATGATCTATTCAATGTTGCTAATAAAATTTATAGCAATTAGGGACTTTGTTTAAATGAAGTTACTTTGTTTGAACAAAATCTTGTAGAATTTTTTTTTTTACATAGATGACTTCATTCAAATAAGTGGGTCTTGATGTGAGTGAAGCATGTCAAAAGTTTAAACTTGAAATAGGGGATGACTTCAATCGTCATAGTATAAATCTCATAAAAGAATGTTTGGACAAAGTTTCCTTAGCCATTACTTCTTTCTTTATTTTTGCTCCAATTTTTCTTCAATCTTCTTACACTTTTGGTGTTTGAGATTTTTGCTGAATTTCCATGAAAACTATGCCTGAAAGCATCACAAAACACATAAAATATATGATAAAACTTGGATATTTAACATGTAAAAATGTAATACATTTTTCACGTGTCAAACTACCAAGCTTATCTTTTGTTTCTCCTTAAGTAAAACAACTTCCATTTCAAGCTCAAGGTTATAATACGTACTATGTTTGTTTTTAGAATTAGGTGATTAAGAAATCTGAAGTTGGTTGAGTATTAGGTCTAGCACCTATCATCACTCAAGGACTAAGACAATATCACAAGAATTAACCCTCTATTAGAGCCAATTCCACTAGCATACAACCACTTCTTGTAACAATAATTAGATGTGCCTACAAGTAGCCTTGAACAAAACATGTTTAATTTGCCTAAATAATTGAGTCTCTATTGAGTTGATCAAGTAGTATAATAGAGCTTCTCTAATACTGACCTCTTCATGAAAATAAATAAATATTAAAAAAATAAATCGCTTGGTATTTTGAGTAATTTAACTTTAATGACAATTCTATAATCTTAAGTTCAAACCTTATTACCCCTTTTTTTTTTTTAATTCTTATCCTTTCCCTCTATTCTCTCTCTTTCTTTTCCTCCTCTCCATTCTTGATAGTTCTCATCGTTCTATGATCTAAACAACTACCCTCCTCCTCTTTTCAAGTTTCGAGAAAAAGTCATCAAGGTAAGCATTATTTTTTGGAAAGTTCACTCCTTTTTATGTGTGGGTGGAGTACTAATTGCAATTTAGGGAAACTCAATTCTATAATTCAGTTTATCAAGTAAGAAATAAGAAGAAACATATTTGTAGAGGAAAAATTATGAAATTTCGAGTAAGTAGCAATGTCTTATGTATTGATGAGACTTATATAAGTCATGCTTTGCTGTGGGTGTATGTTAAACATGTAGACGTGGACATGAAATTTGCAAATTTGAAGAGTATTGTGCAAATAGTGAAGAATTTCTCAAGAATGTAAGTATATTGCTAACACCCATGCTTGATTTCTTGGTTAAATCATGGACTTTATAGTGAAAAGATATTTCCAATAATGTTAAAGTGGGGGTTGAGTTTCAAATTTTAAGTATGGAATGTTGGTTATGTTTAAAATGTGTGGGTTTTGAACGGTGTGTGGAGGTAGGGATTTCGATTTTATCCTTGATAACTATGGAGGTTTTAAGTGGTGGAAGTTTAATTCTATATTGTGAATTATTTCCTTCTCTTCTCATTTCAACTAAGTTATTCCTATCTAGCTAAGATTGAAATTCTAATTGCTTTTCCTATTCTTCCTCATGAGTTTTATGTATGATTTCCTTTTTTTTTTTCTATATGATTTCCTGAATTTTTTCTCTCTCTAAAATGTTGAAAACCATTGAGTAAAGGTTAGTTAGAAGGTTTAGTAAAGGGTTAAAGGGAGTAAAGGTTAGTTAGGTTCATTAAAGGGTTAATGGGAGTAAAGGTTAGTTTTTAGTAAAGTGTCAAAGGGGAGTAAAAGTTGGGTAAAAGGCTAAGTAGAAGGTTTGATAAAGGTTAAGGGGAGTAAAGGTTGATCAAAAGATTAAGCAGAAGGTTTAATAAAGGGTTAAAGGGAGTAAAAGTTAAGTAGATGGTTAAATAGATGATTAAAGAGAGTAAATTGATTTATAATCAAATTGAATAAAGCATTAAGCAAATGTATTTATGTTCTATATTAATACTTAAAGTTTACGAAATCCAAGAGATATTTGAGCTATCTATTATGGGTACATGACTATTTTGTTGCTTGTGAGTGTTAAGTTAGAATACTAATGAACCTAAGGACTATTTGACATTTAATAAGAGTATTGTCAGTGCTTGGCTATGGTTAGTGGACTAAGAGTACTAGTGATATTAGCAAGGCACCCATTGATCATTGTGTGATTGTCCTAAGTGGAGTCGCACACCAAAAGGATTTGGTAGATCTAGGTTGATTTTGGACTCTAGGGTATTAGGAAGTACCTAACATTGTGTATGTATAGTAATATATGTGTGTTGTGGGTTCATGAGTAATCTCAAGTCATGAGAAGCCAAGACTGTGTTGCTTGTATCACCAAATAAAAGATAATTGAATGGGATGATTGTACATTAATTGTTTAGGTTGTACACTTACATGAATGACATGTATGGCATCTACATGTGCTTCATGATTTTCAAGTATTGTGCTCTAGCTCACCCCTTGTGGGAATCATTTTTAGATGCAGGTACTTTTGTTGATTTGATTATACCGACTACCTTTATTATGACTTATACTATAATTTGGGAGATAAGGTGGAGTACGTTTATTGCAAGGAATAGATGGTGTGAGATTTCACTAAATTGGTGTAATGTTCAATTGTATTTCAAGTGTTAGAGATTAGACTCCTATTTTAGATGTACTCTAGATATGGTTTAGTATGTTATATTTGTGTTTCCAGTTATTGTAGAAGCTAATATGGACTTTAGTGTTATGTTTATGTTATCTTATGGTTTGGTTGGATTGAGTGAGACTCCAATGAACCACATAGTTATGTAAACTTCTATATATTGTTAGTAGTGTGATGCATTTGTAGTTACTACAAGTATTGTGGTTATGTTTAAATAAATTAAGAGTCTTTGCATACCATTATCTAATAATGACATGTGATGGGGTTGCAATATCCTTGGTTCTAAGGCATTACAACTTAAATGGTATTAGATTTTAGGTTCTTTATTCAGTCTATGAGATAGTGAGATAAAGAGAGTGGGTAGAAAATAGGCTAAGCCTATCATCTTTACAGTTATAATTGTCAAACTCACAATTTTATATGCAATTAAACTTATAAAATTGGTAGAATCTTATAGAATCATATTAAATTGGTAGAATAAGAAACTTATAGGTTTGTATACTTAAATTCATAATTTCATCAGTAGTTTATATCTAAATGATTTTACGTCCATTTTAACTAAGAAAAACCTCATAAAATTCTAAACTCGTGGAACTATACATTTGACTCTTGATTTTAATAACCATGCATATAGTTATATATTTGTTATTTATGTTAGATGGTGATTTTATATTATGGATTTATTATTGATTATTATACAACTATATTGGAGAATCTTACTTAACATCATGAATGGAGATAATAGATAGATAGAGAATATTATTTAGTGAAGAAAACAAGGTTTAGGTATAAAGTTCCTAGAAAGGAAACAAAAGAAAAGTTTCATAAGCTCTAAAAACAATGTCTACACACACACACACACATGCACACACACACAATATATCAATATATCTATATATATGACTCAACAACATTAAACAAATCTGGAACTAACAAGGTAAAAGTGCATAGTATAAAATCACTAAATAATTAAACAAATAACTAAATAACTTTGACTATTTATGGAAGTCATTTCAAAGATTAATAGTTAAAATTGAATAGGAAGAAATTAACCAAGTCAAGATACCTCAAAAATTGAGTAAACTAGGGCTGCTAATGAAAACAATCCTCAAGTTAACCAACACACCTTTCGAGTTGACTAATGTATTATTTATGTTAATAGAAAACTATACCTAAGTATATAAATTGAAAATGTCAACAAATTTAAAATAGTCAAAAGAGGGATTTGACCTAAAAAATAAAATTTATTAACAAATTACAAAAAGAGATTAGCAAAACTACCTAAACAATGAAACAAAAAACAAAATAATAATAGCTACATCAAAAGGATTCAAAATATGAAATTGCCTCACTAAACCTTATATTTATAAGTAGCATTACATCAATCAAGAGAAAAATGACTACCTTATAAAATCATACAATAGAAATAAGCCTTTTGAAATTAAGTCATTAAACAAAGAAACAAAAGGGAAAATAGGTAACCAACTAAAATGTATAGTTATAAGATTTGTGTATACTTAGCATGTACACTAGCAATGGACTAATGAATGTTTCTTCCTCGTTTTTACCTATGTCATGGCACGTCATGGTGAGTCATGTTAATTGTTTTGAAATGTTGTGTCAAGTTCATCATTTTGAGTCACATCTATTAAGCTCTCTAGATTTAAAAGTTTTAATGTTAATAAAATATCAAAAAGGGGTCAAGTTATTTCTAATACTTTTATTTGATTGTGCAAAATGATATTACATGTTCAATAGTAAAATAGATAAATAATATGGATAAAGTATGTTAAATTAGTATGAGTAATCAAAAGATAGGTTGAAATTCATCGATATAAAGGTAAAAAATGTAGTGAAGATAGAATTTAAATCTATGGCTAAAAACAAAAGTAACGTTCATAAATGATAGTGACTTAGGTACCGTTTGGTTACTAGTACTGGACAGAACAAGAGTACTGGACAGTACTAAAAAAGAAGGATTGGACAAAAAATATTTTTGTACTACGTTTGGTTTGTTCAGTACTGGACAAGGATTTTTGTGCTGTGTAGTGTTTGGATTGCAAAGTACTGGACTGGACATAGTAAATTTGACAATTTTACCCTTTTTAATTACTGGAGAAGGCTTTTGTGTTGTGCAGTGTTTGAAATTACAAAGTATTAGACTGGACAGAGTAAAATTGACAATTTTGCCCTTTTATTTATATCATAGTTATTTATATATATTTGATATTATTATAAAAAAATGATTTGAAGGTTTAATATATTATATTAAATATTATAGGGAAAAGAATTATGTTATATTTAATGAAATAATACGTTATTTATGATTTTGAATATGTCATTGAAGACATGAAACACTTTTATACTGAAACATCCACATATCTATCAACCACTTTGAACAAGTCATTTAGATCGACAAAATTACTAAATCCATCCACAAATTAGATCGATTAGATTAGAACATCAATCACTTTTATATTTCATAAGGACAAGGCATAAATGACATAGATAAGATAATAATCATAAGTTTCCATAGTCAAAGTAGTTTCTATGATTATGACCTACCAACTATATCTGATAGAAAACCTGCCAACTCTATTGTAGGAGATTCATGAGGTTACAACTTCTACAAAATATGAAAACCGGTTTAACCATACAAGATACTTGTCGAGTCTAATTTTTTGTTTTCCCATTCCTAATCTGATCTATACTAGACCCTATGCTCATCTAATGTAGATCATCGACTTGAGTTATGAATTTCGTTTTATTTTTGGAGTCGCCACCCAACTGTTGTTGGGAAAGATTGAATTAAGACTAATGGAGCGGATTAGTCCTAATTTGGACCACTAGTCGTCGTGATTTCCTCTTCTCGTTTTTTTGTGAAAAGAGGAAAGGGAAAAACCGAGGTTTCTAAGTTCGGAGGCTAACCTATTAAAACCCTAAGGTTACCACCTAATCTCCTAAAATTTACTTTATCTCGAAATGTCTTTTATTTTATTTTTGTCATCTTTTATTGTGTTTTTAAGTGAATTATGCTAGGAAAATGATTTTTATTCCTTTTTTAGGGTTTCCCCAAATGGGTGTCTACGTACCTGCTATTCAGGATCAAACAAGCTGTAGTTCGCTTTTCTTGAAAAACTTTAGTGTGTTTGTGAATTTTAATTATGAAATTTCTTTTAATTTATGTTTTTACCATTTTAGGATTTTTCTAAAAAATCTAAACTTAGGCTTGATAATTTGATTTTTTTGAAAATGATAATTTTAAGGAAAAACACCAATTTTGGATTTATTTAAGAAAATGATTTTTCTAAGTGATAAAAATTCATTTTTTTATTTTTCAACTCATTTCTACTATTATAAATTTTTATTGATTTTTTACTTAATTTATTATGATTTTTATAATTTTTATTAACTTTTATTAATTTTCATAATTTTATTAAATTTTTATAATTTTATTAAATTTTTATTGAAAAATTTTCTCCTAGATTTTTATCTATCCTATTTCAAAATCTAAATCTTTATTTTTATTTTTCTAATCTTTTTATTATTTTCTTTATGAATTTTCACATTTTTATCATTTATTATTATACTTACTATTTTTATTTTCTTTCAAGATAAGTATGAAGGGCAAATTCAGAATTTCAAAAAAATTACATTTAGTCCAGTACATAATTTTTAGTACCGAATTACATGTGGTACTAAAATTTCTGATTTTGCCCAGAACGTAATTGGTGTTTAGTCTAGTACTTCCTTCATGTGTGGCAACCAAACGAGGGATAAAAAATTTTATCCAGTTTAGTGCCGAATTTCAATGCCAACCAAACGCTACCTTAGATATCAAGTGCACATCAAGATACTCTATTATAATTGAAAGTTATTGAAATGTGGATTAGAAGCAAAAATTGTAAGCAAGAATTGAAAGTCGTAAGATTTGGATTGGAAAATGAATTGGAATTAGCACACATAAAAAGCTATTGAAACTTGGAGAAACAAAAGGTAAAATTAGAAGCAATGTACCCAAAGGAAGAATTGATCTACATTGTCACGCCCCAAAGGAGGGCCTGGAAGTTTCCATTAAAAATTATCATTGCATGTGTGCACCTATTTTATGATAATCGTCTTACAAGTTAGAGATCGTAAGACTTTAAATAATTAATTACATTTACGACTAATCATAGTACATAAAGTTATATAATAAAATATAACTATGGATTCCGTATCTCACGGTCAACCATGATCGTAGAGAATCGGTATCCCCTACTAACTAGTAAAATGGAATAAAATTCTAAGTTTCACAAATTCAATTTTTACATAGGGGTCCTAAGATAACATTTCATCTAAATAATCTATCCTTGCAATTCTTACTTTATTATTCTTGTCTTCTAAAAACTCTCGACACTTTACATTTTATCCTATCCTGAGCTTTCGTAATCTCTACCTACAAAAGGGTTTGTGGAGGGTTGAGCACACTACGGCTTAGTGAATGGGAGGGTAATACTTTCAATGTTACATACATACAAGAAATTTCAAATCAAGTTATCAAATCATATGCTATGCATGAATAACCATATGAATGCAGCATCTTACGCGGTCTTCCAGTAACTGATGTGAAGTTTAGGGTTTATGCCCCTCTTGACCTTAGGTTGGGGATTCCGAAGCTACCATTAGTGCTTGGGTTTTACACACAATTTAAGTACTCTTATCACTTTTTATACTGCGTCTTAGCTTTAATGAGCTAGGCTTAGGTGCCTCACTACACTGAGCATTTACACCCTTAAGAGATAGGCTGGACTTAGAACCGTCAAGGCACGACAATCCCCTAATCACTTAGTTCGCACTTGGCAGAACAGTGATCCTTTGATCACTTTCGGCGCATCCTGTAGCAGTGATGGCCTTCAATCTCATGCATTGTCTCGTGTAAATGCATGTCAAATTTTAATCAAGTCCACTTCTTTAATTAATTGATTCGAAGTGATCAAATAATATATAGTTGCAACCCATTTCCATTCAAGGCATTATGGTAACTATCAAGCATGTAAGGAATGCAATTCCAAGGACAACAATAGGAACCAAGTGTAATCCTACACTCAGAACCGCTACACCTCATATTCACATTTACATAATAAGAAGAGATTATGCATTTCACATCATAGGTAAAGTAAGGAAACCAAACCAAGTAGATGGAAACAATCTAGCTATACACAAGGTTTCAGTTAAATAGTAGTGTATTATAGTTTGAATCTCTTCGATCATCAAATCAATCACTCGAGGATTGATTTACGATTTCCATTCCTTAACACCTCTATGTACTTGCACTTTTCAAGTACTCGATTCTATACCTTCAAGGGTCGAGTAGGGTAATACAAAATGTACCCTTCCAAATCCTTAAATACCATATGCATATATATAATAATGGTATATACATATTTATAGATTTATAACATATTCTTAACCATAGGACGATTTTCTAAATGTTTTTCCCTCATGTGCTCAAGAGAAGTAAGTGGCTACAACTATTTCATTGAAAATAAGGGTTTTCGTTTATGATTTGTATAATTATAGCATAGATGTAAACTATAGAAATATTTTAGGAAAAGTGTTTCGCCTAAGAATATACATATATATGTATTCGATATTAGATCCTTATACGTATATATAATGATACCTAATTCGTCCCGTATGTCTATACGTAAACGCCCATTATACATATATACATAGAAAAAGTTAAGTTTACATGTACTACTTCATTTTAAGAAACCTAAGCTAAATTTGGATATTACATCTGTAAGGTTAGCATTACTAAACTAGGGCAAGGTGTTATCTACCCATAGTCATTCTAATCTTCATATCATTACTCTGTATTTATCTGTAATTTACTTAATTATTGGTTTTTTCATATGATTTTCTACCCAACTCCTTTACCTTATGGTTGGCTAAGGAAGTAAATAATTCACCACACTTGAAATCACAAATAAGCAAAAAATGACACATATGCAATATACCGGGATTCAACACAACATATTAACTAATCACAACATTGTAGTATATATTAAGTTTCCCACTCACCTATTTAGGGTAGTCATAGTTTAGCCGGAATCGAGTGATTCCAGTGGGTAATCCCTTTACTTTCCTCTTGAAATCAGTGTCCTTTTGCAATGCTTCCCCAACCAGACTATAGAAAGCAGCATCTCCACTTGACTTTGGTAGTTTCCTAGCACCTGATATGCGTACTCTACCCATCATGCGTTTGATAGCAAGGTTGTGAAGTCTCCACCTTAAGAAACTTTGGGCGAATAAGATTTGAAATGTTAAACGCTTCTTCAACGTGATTCCGATATAGGGTTCTAGAAGGAACAACCTTCCTAGGAATCATTACTTCCAACACATCAAGTTGTTGTGATTGGTTGTCTACTTTCCTTGTGTAGAAGTCGAGCAATGGAACGTTTTCGACCTGCCAAATCCAGAATTCCTTCTTCCATGTAGGCAAGATACCTTGGAAAGGATAACTAAAGGTCTTGCATTAGGGTATTTGGCCAAGAATGATCTTCCTCAACATCCTTTAAACATTCCATTATGAAATTTGTTTCATTCCAAATATCTCTAGGCCATCATCTTGGATGTTGCTCGAATCATTCCTTTCACCATCTACACCAACATAAACGCCTCTCCTTTACATGAAGCATCTTTGAACGTTTCGTTTATCAATTTGTCTCTAATATCTTCCAACGAACTACTTGTAGGACAACCCGTAGGATTAGTAGTCACTAAAGGTTTTGTATCACCTTCTTTCTTCTCTCCTTTGTTGACATCTCCACCTACAGGGTTTCTCGTCCTTTCTACTGGTTTTCATCCTCACTTACGCTTCCATCACCATACATACACCGGCCACTCTTTATACACATATATGCTCACCTCCATCGTAATAACGTCATACGCACCCGTATCATAAGTTTTACCTACGCACATATACAGATCAATACTCTCTTGCCTTTATTTTTCAGCTTTTCTCCTCTTTTCCTCACCCTTCTTCTGTCTTCAATTTTCACTTTCTCCTTCTTTCAACTTTCCTTTTCCTTTCTCCTTATTCTCTTCTTCATTTTGACTCCCTTACCATAACTTTCCCCATGTTTCCTTGCTGAGCTCCCTTTAACCCCTTGGACTTCTCCAATTTCCCACTTCTTCTTCTCATTCCTTTTGACTCTTCTCTAGCCCACACTTATGCATGTGTATATTTCAAATCTTCCCTTTTAATTCTCTATGCTTTTCCTTCTTCTTAGACATCTTTCATTTTTCCTTTTCTTCTTCCTTTTCTACTTCATATCTCCTGCTCATCGAACCCCACTTACACACCGTACACACACACCACGCACATATGTCGGCACATTCCCACCCATACACATACACACTCCACACACACTACGCACACCAGCACACTTTACTCATACACATACACATACACTTCGCACACACCTACACCACCAGCACATACATACACACATGCTTCACACACACCACACACCACCAGCACGTACATACACACATACTCCACACACACCACACACCACCAGCGCATACATACACATATATCTTGCTCTTTCTCCATTTCCCCCTTCTTTTCTCCTTTGGAACGCTGTTGTTACGGTTGTTGACGATTGCTGTTGCTGTCCCAGTCATGGTTGTTGTTGTTGTCATCGTTGTAGTCGTCGTTGTTACCGTTGTTGCGATCGTTGTTGCCATTGTCATTGTGGTTGTTGTTGTCGTCGTTGTTACCCTTCTCCCTCGCACACACACGTACTACGATGGTTACGATAGGACAACTCCTCCACCTCACGCACATACACACACATTGCTCCCCTTTTTCTTCCACTTTTGCTGCTGTCACCATCATTGTTGTTGTTATCCTAGAGCTGAGCCATCCATGCTCGACAAGATGAATCACCCCCATGGTCATCCTCTAAACCCAGCACAATACCACACAAGCGATGAGACTTTCGACTGAGGCTACCTACGGTTAGTCAACTGGTAGCGCCATCCATGAACCTGGAAAGCAAGAGCCAAATCTCAAGAGAGCTGTCATCTTGAGCAGTCGTAAACTAGGAGTTGTTAGTTATGTGGAATCAAAGTGGGGGTGGGAAGAGGGTGTGATGGAGAGAGTGATGAAGGGGAGATGGCACCGACATCAAGGAGCTATGAAAATGAGGGACAGGAAGAAGGAAGGAAGGGGAAACGCGGGACAAGGGAAGGGTAGAAGGGGATGTGACCAGGGAAGAAGAGGAAGAAGAAGGAAAAGAAAAAGAAAGAGAAAAAGAAGAGAGAAGGGATAAGGACGGGGGAGCAGTGAGGATAGTGATGTGACCGAATATAGGCAACGTGATGGGGCAATTGATTCAGACTTGCTGCTGCTGTTGTTGTCGTGGAAGAAAGGTTAGACAGGACGCAATTTGATTTTTTTTTTCACTATATATATTTATATATTATATTATAATTATATTTTATATTATAATTATTTTGATTTTTAATATTCCGCACGTGTACACTGATATCTTTAAATTTTATATTTTTAGTATTTTATTACGAAAGTTTATGTCTAAGCTAATTTGATTATTCTAAGATCAATATTCACTCGAAATTCTCATTTGAATTTCCTAAATCTATAGTTTCAATTAATTTCCTTATTTAACCCAATATCGTTTGAAATTTATATTTCGGAGAATTTATTCTTTTAATTTAAATTACACGAACTAAAGTTAAGACTTACAATTATTTTTATTTATCTGTTTATATGCCTATATATGGATATTTTTTTTTAATTACTCCGCTTTTTAAATTTATTTAGTAATATATTTCATAAAATTTAAAATGTTACATTCGTTATCTTTTTTCTTTGCAATGGTTGTTATCTCCAATTGTTCTATTTTTAAAACCTATTATTATCACAAATTATTAAAATAATATTCATGCATCGTGATGTTTTAAATTTTCGTCGTAAATTTCTCAAAGTTTTTAATATAGCGAGATTGTCATTCTCGCTATCCTGACTTAAAAGTATTTTTCATTTTGCTTATTTCTTTAAATTTTCATATAGTTTTTCAAGATTTTTAGGACATCACATACATCATCATGACTAGACTATTGAAACCTACACAAAATATCATTTCCAAATACAAATATAAATTGGCTAATCATAGTTAAGTATTGGAAGTTGGACAAATTTTAAGACCTACTATGCTGGTTAAATATATTTGGGGTGATATATTTAAGCAATTCCACTAATGTTTGATCTAAATATCATAAGAATTTTACTTTATGTAGACTATTTAATGTATAGGGATTAACGGTAAAAGGAAAGTGAATTATTACTACAATCATATACAAAGAAAGATTACAAGTTATTTGCTTGAAGATATTCATGAGTTAATGCACCTATAATTAACATGGTCAAGATTTGCCAAAATTCATCTTCAAATAGTAGTAAGGAGAAAGGTCAATCAATGTGGTGAAGAACAAATGATTGAATCAAGGACTTTACATCAATAATCTAAAATTGACCATTGAAATTCAATTATAAATACACCTCATTTATTCTCAACAAAGACATAAATGGAATATACGTGACACATGATATAGAACATTTGAACCAATCAAGCTAATCAAGTTTTATTTACATTGTATTTTGATTAAGCACTAAATTTGTTAAGGAGTTCTATTTTGTTTTTCCTCTTAGCTATGCTCTTTATAAGAAATTGTAGTTGTATTGGAGAGGTTAGACTTGTTCATTGTAGTATATAGAATAGCTTATAGTGAAGTTAGATAAGTAAATTAGTACGTGACTTGTATTAAGTGTCGATAGACTTTGTAGCTCTCAAGATTTGATTTTTGATATAACGGAACAATCAGTGAAGATGACCAGATCCCCAGTAAGTGGAGAGTGAAAGAGTAAACTGTTGCATAAGGTGAAACCACTATAAACTCTATTGCCTAATCTTCTTATCTCTACTCTTTTCTTGCAATTTTTATTTCCATTATATTCTTTAATTGTTCTCTGCCTCATTAGTAAAAAAATTGGGATCATTTCCTAAAAATTTTGAAACTTATAGCAATCTATTCACCCCTTCTTTATTACTAATTTGGGACCAACAATTGGTAGCTTGATATTGATGGAGTTTAAAGATTAAACGGCAAATAACTAAACAATACAAATAAAAAAGGCACCTTATTTTAATGGAACTAATTTTCCTTATTAAATCAAGATTGAGAAGTTTAGCAGAGCTATAGACTATCAATCATGGGACATAATTGAAAATAGCAAGAAGAAAGTTGAGACAAATTCAAAGATTGATAATCCCTTTCTTACTTTTTTTGCACATTCTCATGTAAATCGGTTAGGGACATTTGAGATACATTGCATGAAACACATGAATGAGTTGACACCGTCAAGGAAATAAGGATCAACTCTCTTATGCAACAATATAAACTTTTTAGAGTATAATCTATGAAGAGATAAAGGATTCATTTGGTTGATATGTTGCTATAACCAATAAATTAAATTATCTTGGCAAGCTAATGAATGATGCAGATTTAGTATGGAAAATGTTGAGAAATTTACCTAAAGCTTGGAATTTGAAGAAGACAGCTATTGAAGAGGCTTATGACATGAAGAAGCTCATACTCAACTAACTCAAAAGAAAATTGATGACTTATGAGATTGATGTGCTCAAAGAAAAAGATAGTGAAAATGAAGACAAAACGATTAGCTCAAAACAAGGGAACTTGAAGAGGATTTTGATGATGAAGAGTTACCTTGCTAGCATAACTATTAAACAGGTTATTGTGAAAACGAGGTAAGAAACCAATTAATTATAAAAGATCTAACAAAAATGATGCATAGAAAAGCAAGAAAGAAGAGGGAAATAAAGGAATTGTCTACTATGAATATAAGAACCTTAAACACATATGTCACGCCTCGAAAGGGGGCCTAGAAGCCTCTAATAAAATTATCATGGCACATGTGCACCTGTTACATGATAATCGTCTTACAAGTTAGGGATTGTAAGATTCTAAGTAAATAATTATATCTACAACAAGTTATAGTACATATAATTAATAATAAAATATCGCTATGGAACCCGAATCCCACAGTCAACCATGATTGCAGAGAATGATATCCCCTACCAATTAGCAAAATAGGATCAATCTTATGTTTCTCATTTAAACATTTCTATTTACGTTGGGGTCCTAACATTTCATCTAAACGATTATCATCTATAACTCTTACTTTGTCGTTCTGGTCTTCTAGAATCTCTCGACATTTTACATCTTATCCCATCTCGCGCTTTTACTATCATTACTTGCAAAAAGTCTGTGAGGGGGTGAGTACATTATGGCTCAGTGAATGGGATGGTAACATTTTCAATGCTACGTACTTACATAGGTAAATTCACATCAAGTTAATAATCTTATACTATATACATACACAAACAAATTCAAATCAAAATATTAAACATATGCTATACATGAACAACCATATGAATGCAGCATCTCACGTGGTCTTCCGGTAACCGACGTGAAGTCTAGGGTTTACACCCCCCTTGACCTTAGGTTGGAATTCTAAAGCCACCATCAGTGCCCAGGTTATTACCCGATTTATTTATCTTATCACTTGTTAATTAGGATATTTTATTAACTCAACAATGAACGCTCCCGTGCCTCTCTACACCAGACGGAGCAAAACCCTCAAGGACAGGCCAGACTCGGAACCGTCAAGGTGCGACAATCCCCTAATCACTCAGTTCGCACTTGGCGGAACAATGATCCTCTTGATCACTTCTGTTGCATCCTGTGATAGTGATGACCTTTAATCTCATGCAATGTCTCGTGAAAATGCATGTCAGGTTTTTAAATCAAGTCCTCTTCCTTAATTAATTGATTTAGGGTGATCAAACAACGTTTACAATCACAATCAATCCTTAATCATACCACAGAGACAAACATCACACATTCCATTTCACTCATCACAAACAAGGATTATGCATTTCTTATTACACAACATCAACATTGAACCCAAACCCTATGGACATAAACCTATCCGATTTTATAATGGATTAAATTATCTCGACACCTCTCTGTGCCATTTCTTTTAAATGTCAAACCACTCGGGTTGACTTACAATCATCATGTTTGGCACCTCTGTGCCCTTTCTCTCAAATGCCGAACCACTCGGGTTGGCTTACAATCATTTCTGACACCTCTGTGTCATTTATCTCACATGTCAAACCAACCACTTGGGGTTGATTTACATTAATCATCCTTGACACCTCTTTGCCATCGCACTTCTCAAGTGCTTTATCATTCTCACACTTTCGAGAGCCAGAAAGGTTGTCTCGCATTTTCCTTTTAATGTCTTCAAGACTTTTGTATATGATATATGTGTGTGTGTGTGTGTGTGTGTGTGTGTGTGTGTGTATACATATTTGTGTCACATCTCTAATTAAAGAAGTTTACTAAACACTTTCCCCTACGAACTTAAGAGAGTAAGAAAATAAGATCGTTATGTTGTAAAAACTAAGGTTGCACTCATGATTTGGTGTGGCCAATTATACAAAATTAATACCATGCTGATTTGCATTATAATTTGCCTAGCTACTAACTTTGCAATTTTAGAATTATAAAAATTTTGGGTATCAATATAATTATAGAAGTCCTCAAAAGGTATAAGCTGGAATCTGGGAAAGAAATCAAGCATCTACATTGCCGAAGATCGATTCTAATTTGTAAATCCCATATTAAAAAAGATAGTGGGAAAACCTTCCATGGCTAATTTATCTCTTTTTGACTATGTTCATGAGTGTATTTTGTAAATATAATATGAAAATAAGTTTGGTTAAGTATATGTATACACATTTAGGAACCAGCTTCGACATATATACATAATGATACCTACATACCCTATTCCAACTAAGCATACCTACTCGGTAGCTATAGAAGGAAAAGCTAAGTCTCTATATTTTGGTTTGTTTTGGAAGAAAACAATTTGTAAAACATGGGTTAGGCTTATGGTTATAGCACTAGCAATATGCGCTAGGTGTTATCATTAAGGTAATGACATCTAAACTCTTGGACCAGTTATTCCCCTATATTCTTGAGGACTTCTTTCCTAACTCATTATTCCCTACCAAATAACTTAACTCAATAACAATCATATCAAATAGCAACACTACAAACATCAATTTCACATGCATAGCATTCAACATACAACACAATATAGTAGCATATCATTAAGTTTCCCACTCACTTGTTTAAGGTTGTCGTAGTCCTAACCGGAGTGAAGCGATTCCAATGAGTAACTCCTTTGCGTTCCTCTTGAAGTCAATATCCTTCCGCAATGCTTCCTTAACCTAATCATAAAGCCACATCTCCACTTGACTTTGGTAGTCTTCTAGCACACGATATGTGTACTCTACTTATCTTATGGTTAATGACAAGGTGTGAAGTCTCCTCCTTATGGAACTTTGGGCAAACAAGATTCGAATGTTGAACTTCCTTCGAATCTATGCTTCCAACACCTCAAGTTGCTGTGATTGACTGTTTACTTTCCTTGTGTAGAAGTCGAGCAATGGAATGTCTTTGAATTGCCAAATTTGGAATTCCTTCTTTCACATATGCAAGATATCCTTGGAAAGGATAACTAAAGATCTTGCATTAGGGTATTTGGCCAAGAATGATCTTCCTCAACATCCTTTGAACATTCCATTGTGAAATCCATTTCATTCCAAATATCTCCCAAGCCATCATCTTGGATATTGCTCGAGTCATTCCCTTCACCATTTACACCATCATAAACGCTTCTCTCGTTCATGAAGCATCTTTGAACCTTTCATTTATCCAATTGTCTCTAATATCTTCCAACGAACTACTTGTAGGATAACCCGCAGGATTTAGCAGTCCTTAAAGGTTTGTATCATCTTCTTTCTTCTCTTCTTTGTTGATATTTCCACCTACGAGTTCCTCATAATTTTTACTGGTTTTCATCCTCACTCACACTTCCATCATACATACACCAACCTTTTCCACACATCACATACACACCAACATTTTCTTATCCATATACATACACACTTCACACCCCCAATACATACTTGCTCACCTACTCTACACACATTACACACTTCCCATATCCATACTCACACACCCACACCATACCTTATCTCATATACTTACTCACATACTCTATATACGCCTTACATCACCAATACATACACCCACACATTTTGCACACACTATATTCACCTTCCATACCCACACATTCATGTTCACACTCTGTACATCATCTCATACTCATACGTACATATCCCACATACATCATCCTCAACTTCCACACATGTCCATACACCATACACTATTTCACATACATACATACATACATGCCTACACATATCACTCCTTCCTTATACATATATACATACCTACACACTACACGTCTTCCATACATATACACACATGTTACATACTTCACATACCATCCATGTACACACTGGTACCACGTACCCCACACCTTTCATACATATACACACACACTTTGTACATCCCACACCATCCATATGCATATACCCTTCTCGCACACACCACATATCATCCCATGCACATGTACTTCGCATACATCACACCTTTATACACTTACATACCACATACCACACACTTACATACACATACTACCCTATATCACTTCATGCACCTACGCGCATACTCCTAAGCATTACACACTCGACTCCTCCTCTACACATACACACACCTTCACACACCATACATCATCACCAACACACACACATCCTTACATACACTACTCACCATCACCTACACATACACATATCTCCATATGCATCACACCCACCGTCACGTACACCATTTTCACATATACTACTCACTTTCCCACATACATCACTCACATCCCTACACACATATGCATACATTCATCTTTATACACATCATACATATACCCACTTCATTCATACACACATTCCGCACACATTACGTTACCTCCTTAGTTACACGCACACATATACTCATGTTCCTACACACACACCATACTCCATCATTCACATACATACACACTTTCCCACATACATCACACACATATATCCTCCTACATTTTGCACACCACCACACACACTTACATACACACCCTTACACCCCGCACACTTCCACTCGTACATACATGCATCTTTACACAACTTACACCCCTTCAATCACACAGACACATCTTCCTCCACACACACACACACACATACACACCCTCATCTACGTACATAGCCACACACACTCACACGCACATACGCACGACCTCCATTCACGCATACCCACACCTTCCTTCATCGCACACACATCATCCCTCACTGCATACAAATACATACGAATTTTCATTCACACGCACACTCACATACACCTCCTTGTTCATACACACGTCATACATACACATTCTTTTCTCTTCCTCTTCATCCTAACCGCCTAACACTGGCAGCAACCAAGCCCCACCTTCCATTACTCCTTTCTTCTTCCTCATCGCTATCCAGCAGGCATCATACAACTTTCACCTCCTTTACACACCACACACCTTGCTCCTTCTCCCCTTTCACATACACATCCACTGCTGCAATAGGACGGCTCCACCTCACGCACACACCAACACACCCTTGCACACGTTATCCGCAGCCGTTGCTGTTGCTGTTGGAGGGCCGTTCTTGTTGTTGCCGTTGTTGCTGCTACTAAGGGTCGTCGTCACTGTCGTTGCCACTACCGTTGCTGTTGTCATTGGAGTTGCTGTCGGACTTTGCGGCCGCTGCTATTCATCACCACAGTCATCGTTTGTTGTTGCTACTGTTGTTGTTGCAGCTAGGGTTGTCATCGCGGTCAGGGGCCGTCGTTGCTGTTGTTGAAGGTCGTAGTTGTCACGGTTGCCATCGTTCGCCGTTGCTGTCGCTGTTACTGTCAAGGGCTGTCCGTGTAGCTATCGTTGCTGTTGTCGAACTTGGTCGCCGTCATTGTTGTCGTACTCCCCTCCTCGCGTGGACACGGCTAGAGACCTAGCGCCGGCAATGCGACGGATGCGCGTGGCTGCTATCATCGGGGTCGTCTTACCACAGTTGTCATCATTCTCTCTCGCACACACCACACACTCAGCCATCTACCGTCGTTGCTGTTTCTGTTGGATCGCGATTGTCGGCATCACTATCACATGAAAGACCAATGAGAGAGAGATCGAGCGAGAGAGAGAGGGACGGGGTATGGTGGCTGGTTGAAAGGGAAAAGAAGGGAACGGGAAGAGAGGAAGGGGTGATAGGAGGGTGAGCGAAGGACGGCGGGAAGAAGGGAAGTGTGGTCGGGGAAGATCTGGAAGAAGAAGAAGAAAGGAAGAAGAAGAAGAAAAGGAAAGAAAAAAAAGGAAAAGGAAGAAAGAGAAAGAGAGGGAGTAGGGGCTGGTCGGGGGGAAAAAGTTAAGGAAAGAAAAGAAAGGGATGAGACTTTTTTTATAACAGTTATATATATTATATATATTTATTATTATTATTATATTTTATTTTAAAAATATCCCATATTTTAACATTTGTACGCGTACGGAATACCTTTAAAAATTATATCTTTAACAATTTATTACAAAATTTTACGTCTAGGTTAATTTGATTATTTTGAGCATAAATTTTTACTCTAAATTTCCATTTAAAATTCTTAGATTTATAATTTAAATTAATTTCATTATTTAACCTAATATTGTTTAAAAATTATGTTTCAGGAATTTATTCTTTTAATTTAATTTACCCAAACTAAAGTTAAAATTTACAATTATTTTCATTTATCCGTTTATATATCTATATTAAAATATTTTCAAGTATGTCGCTTCCTAAATTTATTCGGTAATATATTTCATAAAATTTAATTTATCACGTTCGTTATCTTATCTTCCTTGCGAAAGTCATTCTTTCTAATTGTTTAAATTTTCTTTAAAACCTCTTACTATCACACATTTAGAATAAAATAATATTTATTATTCTATTTATTTTCTGTAATTGTTTATATAACTTTTTTAAATTTTTTGGACTTCACAACATAAAATATGAATCTTTTGTACTTGTAAAGAAATGAAGTAGAAGAGACTGAAGATGACAAGGAAGAAGTAAACTTGTACTTAATGGCTATTGTTGAGGTACTTTTTGATTTTGACTCCAAATCTAAACCTAATGATATTTATACAAATTATTGAATGCTCTTTCAAAATCTAAGGCAAAGATAGCAAAATTTGATGAGGAAACAAGATGTTAAAATTTGAAAAAGAAGCATTGTTTGAAGAAATTGATGATTTAAAAATTGAAAAATGAGATTTTACATGTTGATAAGGAAGCCATTTCAAACAAAAATTTGATTTTAAAAGAAGAGATAAAAATTTGAAGTTCTTGTTTAAGATCTTTCACAATCTTTTAGCATCATTTTTAATAAGTTTGATAAAAGTGATAAAAAAGCTTCATATGCTTTTGTCAAGTCAACATCTCGATTCAACAAAAAATGGCTTGGGATTTAAAAAGGAGAAAGGTCAAATGCTATTAGTAAAATTGTTTGTTAAGGTCAAGGAAAATGTTAAAGAAAATGTGATTCAAGAGAAAGGCAAAATAGTTGCCAATAATAAAGAATATGACAGAAAGTACTTTGTGCAATATAAAAGGTATTCAAATTAGAATAGAGAATACAATAGAAGATGTGCAATACCACACCACATGCATGTTTATTCTATAATAAGTTTGGTCATATTGAAAAATATTTCTTTTATAAAAATAACAAGCTTAATGATCATTATGTAAACAAAAATAGAATTATGAGCTTGAATTATAAGGGTTCAAAGCTAGTTTAGGTTCCTAAAAATGTATAATCTACTTCAAATGTAAGCAAGAATATGAAGTGATGGTCAAAGGGACATGGTATCTAGATAGTTGGTGCTCTTGAAACATGACTAGAGATGCTTTGTTGTTTCACAAATTTAATTTTGAAGGAAAAAAGGGGTCCATAATGTTTGGTAATACTAATAAAGGGAGAATCATTGGTTATGATACTATCGGTCTCTCTCCCCACTCTATTGAAAATGTTTATCTTGTGAAAGGCTTTCGACATAACTTGTTAAGCATAAGTCAATTGTGTAATAAAGTCTTTAAAATTGTTTTTGAAAAGGATAACTGCCTAGCTTTTGACAAATACAGAAAACCAAAGCTTTTTGAATGATTTTGAAAAGGAAATATTTATAAAGTTAAAACTTCTAAAGTTGCATCTAAAAATTGTTTTCTTATCAAAGATAATGTTTTTCAATGGCATCAAAAGCTAGGTCATGTCAATTTTGTGCAGCTTGAAAAATTTTGAAAGAATAACCTTGTAAATAGCTTGCCTAGATCGAGTATTAAGAAACATGCTCATTGTGCTTCCTATTCCTAATATAAAATGGTTTCAGTTTCCCACAAAAAGTAAAAATGCATACAAAAGGACCATTGAAACTTATATACATCAATCTATTTAGCTCCATTAGGACACTTAGTCTAGGTGGAGTAAATATGACCTTGTTATAGTCGATAATTTTTCAATGTATACATGGATTCTATGATGTGCCTAAATTTGCAAATTGGATCCAAACATGATCGAAACACACTAAGATCTCTTCAAAAGGATAAGCTTAGGGTAGATAATTAATAAGCAAGACGGTATAGAGATTAATATTATTGGATCTAAGGAGAATTCAACCACTAGACCACTCGATCTACAATATATTTATGGGGTTTTATCTAATATTGAGTCAATAGAAAATAAACAAGGATATGAACGACACTCCCAATGGATATGACACATAAAGGAAAGATCAAACTATACACAAATTACCTGATATGTCCTACCTAATTCTCCATTTATTTGTATGAGATTTGAATGAAATGCACTAATTTAGTATAGAAATCTCACACTTAAACACATGCTTTTGAGTGTTTTTACTATAATATTTTCTAAGTTTTGTTAGAAAATACTTAATATTTTTCCTTTTTAATGTAGGTCTAGAGGTTGCCCATTAGAAGATAATCTTTAGTAGTTGCTCATAAGAAGAAAGAAAGTAAGAAAGTGATGGGACAGGGCATGGTGGCTAAATGCTAGCCTAGCTAACGTCTAGTTAGTAGCTAGAATCTAGAGACTAATCACTATAGGATGCCATCTGAACATTGAAGGGGTGAAAAGTTCACTAAATCGATTCTTTATACCATCTAGATAATAGGACTTCTAGCATTACTGTAAACCTCTAAATGGATAGTTAGGGCAATCACACCTAATTGTAACCCCAAAACTATCGATTATATTAATCACACTTAAAGTAAACCCTAATTTAGTAATTAGGGTGATCGTGCCTAAACTAGCCCTTAAATTAGCAATTTGGGGTAATTATACCTAAATTTAGGGCTTCTAGAAAAGGTTCTTACATTGTGCTTGAAGTTTGTAACATGACCACAAAAGTTAGTGGAAGTAACCTTGTGTAAATGGATTTCAAAATTGAAGTCATAAAATCCTAAAATTGCTAAAAACTTAAATTTTAAGGGATATTTTATAATTTATCGGAAGTTCAAAATTTGAGCTTCGAGATATAACAAAACCTTGAAGATAAATAATTTCGCATATAAAAAATAATAATATGTTTGAAATGATATTTAAAGTGTATATATATACTCACTAAATATACCTCGGTATATAAAATATATATACATATATATGTTAATATAATCCTAAATGTAGGATAAATAGGATAAGTTATACCTTAAACTAATAAAAAATTAACAAACACATGCAAATAAAAAATAATAATAATAATGCATTTGACTTAGACATGGTGGCCTAAAACATAAAAAGGATAAATAGGATAAGTTGTACCTTAAATTAATAAAAAATTAACAAACAAATGCAAATATAAAAAAATAATAATAATGATTTTGACTTAGACATGGCAGCCTAAAACATTAAAAGGTAAAAAATTTATAATAATGAAATAATGTAAAGTAGTGAAAAAAAAAAAAAAAGAATCGACTCAACTAACTGCCCACTTCTCTATATAAAGACATCAGACCTACACATACTCTCATTTTAGAAGCTTGGGATTACAGGAAAAATCAATAGAAAATTAGGGAGAAAATCTTTAAAAAAGAAAGAAAAACTTGTAAGAAAATAATTAGAAAATTAGGATATATGCGTTGGACAACCAAACAAGGAGCTGCTACTACACCCGACCACCACCAGGCAAAGCTACTCTTGCCTAGGCCAGCTAACAACCCCTCATCGGCTGATGGTGACCGGAGCTCCAGCGACTAATACGCACCCAAAACTGTCCAATTTTGTAATTTTTATTAAAAATACTAAACAACCCAGAAAATTATGAAAATAATTATTCCTGTCTTATTTTATGTGTAGATTCATGTAATATTTTTATTTTTTTTTTAATTGATTGGTTTTATATATCACTCTTAGGAATTGCACTATTCATCTGAATTTTGAATCTCATTTTAAATTATCTAAACGATGTTCTTTTGAGTTGAATAATTTATCGTAGACTTCTTATTATATCTAGTTTACATATACGTAAAGGGTTTTTGATAATCAAGAAGTTAAAGATTTATTATATTTTTACCCCTAAAACTGCTAAAAAATGAAATAATATAAAATAAATTGATTTTCAACAAATTAATTGATGAGTTTGTGATTTATGATTCCTATAAGGTTGTGATGACATGATGTGTGATTGATATTCACGTTATATGTAGATGTGATTATTTGCTTAATTAATTATAAATCTAAGGATAAATATGTAATCTTATTTATACAAGCGATAACCCCCCTTTTGATGAACAGCATTATAGATTCTACATATTTTTTCTGAGTCTATAGCAATTTTTGTGAAATTATTTGGTGACTTATGCTATTTATTGTGATTTTTCTATGAAAAATGGCCTATTTTACTAAGTAGAACCTATATCAAGCAAATACTAGTTAAAGTAAATGGATAAAATTGATATATTGAGCTACTATCTGGACTGATCAGTTTTGATGGTGTTCAGTTTTGTGCAAATTCTATGATATCTGAAGCCCTTGTAGTGACCTGTACATGCTAAGGATAAGATAAATACTCATACCTTACATTTTACTATGTTTTATCACTATTTGCAAAAAAAAAAATATAGTATTTATATGATAGAATAGGAATATAATGTTATTATATCTATAAATGAGTTAATTTACGTATTTAGGTAAAATATATCTTTTCAAATATACTTCTATAAATGAAACACATATTACATATCACCATGTTTATATAAACCTAATAACATTAATTTCACCCAATTTTGATAACTACAGACTAAAATGCGTATTTTCACATAATATTATAGAAAATATCGCCTTTTGAAGACTTTTTTTTTTTTTTTGTAATCAAATATGATTGAATGAATAAAATCCACATTGTTATATGATTGAAAAGGCATATTCTAAGTAATATTTTACGGCTTGTTTACTTGGAGGTAATACAGGGAGAATAGAATAGTTATTCCTTTTCAACTATATATTATCTTGTTTATTTAGAAAAATGAGGAGATAATTTTAATTCTTAGGACTTTTTTTATTCTCTTTCCATTAGTAATAGATATTACTTAGTAAAAGGTGTAATTTTTTATTCCCTCTACAATGGAAATAAAAAGTTCAAACATTATGTCTATTATACCTTTATTAATACTACAATTAATGATTAAATAGGGACAAATTGGCAATTTTATCTATATTCCCAACTTAATATTGCAATTAATGAGATAAAATAAATACTTGAATGGGTATTTTCTATAATAAAAAATTATACGAAGTAAAACTGTAATAAAAATTCCTAACTTATTCTCGGTAATAATTATTCTTAAGGTATAATTTTTCTATCTCAATCTATTCTTGTAATACCTTAGAACCCGAGATAAATACAACTCGCCATGTATCCTCACTAAGTGAAGACACGCAAAGGCTCAAACATTATGAATCTCCAACATTTACATTTAAGTATTCATAATGATTAATAAATTCATTCTCCACATACAAGAAGTTAGAAAAAATATCTATCCTAAAAAATACATCATAATCAGTCTCCTCAAATTTATAATAGCAAAAGCATTCAACATCTTAAATACAGCAACAAACTCAAATTAAATTAGTAAAGTCATCCAGTATCTGTCTTTTCCTTCTTCAGACTACTAATCATCATAATAAACGTACTCTACTTTCTTAGTATTTTGATCTATCTCTTGTAGGGTCTCATCATACCTTACCACTTCTCATTTGGTATCTGCAACTAAAAAAGGGTTCCACGAAGGGTGAGCTAACGCTCAGTACGATGCATACCTACACATACACATGCATGCCATGACAAAAACATCAACATATACATAATGCAACATATAATTCATACATGATTCGTTTTCTTTCACAATCACTTAAACCAACACACAATCTCATAACTATAAACATCATACAATCTTTTCACAAACACATATTTATAAATATATATCTATAACAAATGGTACTCCCATTTGTCCATGAGTCTATTCTATATATAATAATATGTATACGATAGTGAGTACTCCCCACTATCCATGAGTCCATGAGTTCTTTCACATCTTACACAAACATCCTTTCACAACACTCACAAACATCCTTCCACATTCAAGACATCAATCCTTCCATACTAGATATCCTACATTTACCTAAAATCATTTCGGTATACGACTCCATTAGGGACAGCGTCACATACCGATCATCGGGGTGCCACCCTAAGAACACTGACCCTTACTCAATTTCTTAGACCTGACCAAACACACTCACATAAACAACAAAACATATTCATTTACAATAACATTTAATCCACTCACATTTATAAATTAACAAGTACAAACAACAAACATAGTATACATGTACCTTAATATCCAACAATTGATCTCCTCACACTTACAGTCTCATAGATCCTTCAAACCTATATACATTCACAATTACATACTCTTAGGATTGCAAGTGAATGAAGTAGAAAAAAAATAGGGAGCGTCACGAATCAACATAGTTGTGAAGAAGGCTGTGTAGAGGAACATGGGTCAGAACATAGTCATGCTAGTGGATGTGTACCTTTTTAAATGTTTTTGCTTTCTAGCATGTATAAGTACACGATTATGTATTTGGTCATGTACTTCAGCATGGTTGGTATACGATTGTATAAGTGGCCGTGTACCTTTCTGTGACTTTGTGCAATTTGACATGCCTAAGTACATGGGCATGTCAGGTGACCGTATACCTTTCTATACACTTTCGCATTTCAGTACAGGTAGGTACACTGGCGTGTACTAAGCCATGTAGGTCAATGTTCATCACGAATTCACCCTTTTTTTTTTCCAATTTGCAAATTCTTTCTTGACCTAATTTCTAAAGAAATATATCTAATTGATCAAAAGTTGTGCTATTCCTAACACATTACAAAGGGATTTTTGTACTTACTTGTTCCGGATTTGCAATTTAGATTCTCGGATTGTCCATTCCTACGCTCGATTTGTCCTGATCCTCGTTCTAAATTCAAATCACACGTTAACACATGGTCTTAGGGCCATGAATCCGTAATCCCCATTATATACTTTATTGATTAAGACTCTTACCTAGTAGAATGGATTCCATTTCTATGGTTTTTCCTTTAAGGTTGCTCTATGGTTTTTTTTTTTGTCCCGAGGGTAGGGGGGAATGGTGTTTAGGGTTCTACAGTGTAAGTGGGCAAAGAGTTACATTAGGTTAAACAAGGTTTAAATACCTTGACCTTGAAATGACACATTTGCCCTCATCTTTTTAGATTGACTACCCTTTTAAAATTGGATTAGATTTTTAATAAAATGTAAATACATATATATTTATATATATAATTACTCGAGTATTTACATTCTCCCTCCTTTATAAAAATTTTCACCTTAAAAAATTATCTAGATTCTTGATTAGTAATATCCTTTTAATATAGAGTTTCTAAATTCTAAGCCTAAATAACATGTAACTTTGATTTATTAGGATTTCACAATTCAACTCTAATCAAGTATTCTAAGTTCACTAATGAAAAAGTAAAAATATATCAAAGAAAAAATTTTCAATAATTTACTAAATTATGAATGCAATTTATTTAAACAGGCTTATTATATTATGTTATCCCCCCTACACTTAAATGGTCCTCAATCTACAATATATATGGGATTCCTAAAGCTATTAATAGAAGGTAGAACCTGAAGAATCGAAGAATTACAGCTGAATATACAAAAAGAACTTAATTGTGTGAACCAAAAACTTAACATTGCTATTACAAGAATTCCAAACCCTTATGGAAACCCTAATATTCTTGCCAAATTTATAGCTGGACAATTAAAAAATTGAGTCTGATTTCGCAAAGCAATGAAAAAGGCTATTGAATTAACTAAACAAGTGGGTATAAAAGGAATTCAAGTACAAATTGTAGGGTGCGTTGATGGAAAAGAAATCACACATGATGAATGGATTAAAGAGGTTAGGGTTCCTTTACAAACCACTCGAGCTAAAATTGATTATTGTTCCTATCTAGTCCGAACTATCCTTCTAATCTAGAGTTTCTAAATTTTAAACCTAAATAACATGTAACTTTGATTTACTAGGATTTTGCAATTCAACTCTAATCAAGTATTCTAAGTTCACTAATGAAAAGTTAAAAATATATCTAGGAAAAAAATTTCAATAATCTACTAAATTATGAATGCAACTTATTTAGAAAGGCTTATTATATTATGTTATTCCTCCCTACACTTAAATGGTACATTGTCCTCAATCTATAATATATATAACAACAAAATAACTAATGGGGAAAAAAATAACAAAAGACTTCCTTGATTATGCTTTCTAAAAGAGAATGAGTTCCTAACACGGTTGATGAACATGAGTGTGTACTCCGGTGTAACTTTTTTCTTTGTTTCTTGTGTCCTATAATTATACTTTCATAATATAAAGATCAAGTGTAAATTATTTTTATTTTTTTATTATTATAATTTTTTATTTTTATAACTAATTGTAACTAACTAAAAAAAAACAAATTAATATTAGACTAATATAAAACTAAGTTAGTACTTAGGTTGTCTCCTAAGAAACGCTATTGTTTAACATCATGTTATTGGTGGGGGTGGGGTAGGAGGTGCAATTATGAATTATGTTTCCAATGTTCAAGTTTCTTGAATTTTCCTTGACCCTTTTGATTGTCATGAATGGCATATTGATGTGTTGGGTCTTTGTGAATGCTATCCCGCACATAAGTATAATGAAGTAAATTAGATGTATTCATGAAATAGTAGGTACTCTTACTCTTTGGAGGATGTGAGATTACGTTAGGCATTTTGAAAATTTGTTCTTCATGCCCTATTTTCAAAGTTAATGTGTGATTGCCTACATCTATTACTACCTTCGCAATAGCTAGGAAAGGTTGTCCTAATATTAGTGGTCTCTTGATGTCATCGTCTATATCTAAAATTACAAAATCCACTAAGAATATGAATGTTCCTACCTTAACTAATACATCTTCAATGATACTAATAGGTTACTTAACGGGTCTATAATCTAATTGGATGCTCATGTGTGTTGATTTAAGTTTCCCTAATCCTAACTTTTTAAATATATAATGTGGCATCAGATTTATTCTAGTGCCTAAGTCAGCTAAAGCATTATTTATTGATAAATTGCCAATGAAACATGGTAAAGTAAAACTCCTTGGATCTTTTAACTTCTTTGGCAACTTGTTTTGTAAGATGGCAGAGCATTCCTCGTTGAGGGTGACTGTTGAGACTTCTTCCAATTTCTTCTTATTTGAAAGTAGGTCTTTCAAGAACCTTGTGTACTTAGGCATTTACAATAAAGCCTTAACAAAAGATAAACTTATATGAAGTTGTTTGAAAAGTTCCAAAAACTTACTATGCTACTCCTCTGAGTGTTCTTTCTTGAATCAAGTTAGGTAAGGAATTTTTGGATCTTATTCTTTTATCTTTGGGGGTTGCTCCTTTTCCTTTAGCTTTTTAACTTCCCCCTTCAGTTTGCACATCGTCTTCATTAACTAGGAAGATTGCCTTGACCTATTCCCTAGGATTGGTTTCTATGTTTCCAAGTAGAGTTCCTTAGGGCCTTTTTGAAAGCATCCTTGCAATTTGTCCAACTTGATTTCCAAATTCCAGATTGAAGTTTCTTGATTCCTCCATGATGCCTCTATAGCTTGGAAGCGTGTTTCAATAGTCTAGATAAACTTTGCCATCAAATCTTCCAAGTTTGGCTTCTTTTTTTGGTAGGTGATGTGCTTGTTGGAATCCGAGTAGGCCATTCCTTTGTTGATTCCCCCAAGGAAAATTGGGATGATTTCTCTAACCCAGATTATACTTGTTACTGTAGCAGTTGTTTGGCTACTTGTTCGGGAGTCCTACAAAATTAACATGCTAGTTAAAATTAGAAATAAACTTCGATTGACCTAGTTATTGTGCCATAGATATTCCATCTATTTTCTTGCTTAGGGCCTCAACTTATGCTGCTAAAGTAATAACAACGTCGACATCATATACTCCTACTACTCTTAGTTGTTTGGCTCTTAGCACATTCCCGTGGTAGCTGTTCATGGCCATGTTTCTATTAAATTATGGGCCTCTTTAGGAGTCTTATTGTTCAAAGTTCCTCCAGCAGTTGCATCGATCATCTATTTGGTAGTTTGATTCAAGGTTTGAATTTGCATCTATAGTGAAAGACCGTGGTGTAGGCATCTCCTCAATAGATCGTTATATCTCTCTCATGTATCATATAGGGTCTCAGACTCTATTTTAGCATAGGAAGAGATATCGTTTTGTAACTTTATAGTCTTTGCTGATGAAAAATACTTAGCAAGAAATTTTTTCACCATTTGTTCCCATATAGTTATCGACCCTCTAGGGAGAGAATTCAACCATTGGTTAGATCTATTTCTTAATAAAAAGGGAAAAGTCATAACTTGATGGCATCATCTATGGCCCCATGGATTTTGAAGGTATCGCAAATTTCCAGAAAGTTGGCAATGTGTGTGTTTGGATCATCATCCTGCAACGCATCAAGTTGAACTAATTATTGAACCATCTAAATAATGTTAGGTTTGATTTCAAAGTTGTTGGCTGCAATTGTAGGCTTAACAATACTTGAATTAAACCTAGTAAGTGATGGTCTTGTGTAATTGAACATTGTTCTCTCATCTTTCTCGTAGACCATGTTGATTGATTGGTTATTGCCTAAGTCTTGAGCCAAAACTTGATATTGACTTGCTTTACGGCATCCCTTAAGCATAAATAATAGAAGGAACATAGAAACTATGGAAAGTAAAGACTAATAAAAAGTAAGTAATAAACGAAATAATTATTAGAATAATAGGATATAAGTGTTCCTAATATCCTAATCCCTAACAACAATGTCAAAAACTTGATATTAGGATCTATCCTACTACTTTAGACCTATAGGCAAGTGCACCTATTGATTATATAGTATAATGGATAAAGGTATTGAGTGTCGATCCTATAGGGATTATAATTATTTGTGATTACCCTTTTCTTATTATCTAATCTACAAAATTAAATGAATGAATAAAAGCAAAAATGAATAAACTAAAGAAAGTAGTAATCATTAAAAGTGTATTAAGGTATTGAATCCTCATAGAATTACAAATGTAATTAACTAATCGAAATTATTATTTTAATCTTGAATTGTAGGAATTCCTAAATTGAACTAATAGCTCTCTCAAGTCATACTAATTCCTAACTCCAAGTTAATTAATTAGAATCTCTTCCTAATTAAAACCCCTAGAATTGTATTACATTTGATTTATAAATTCCGCTATTAGGTTTGACCCTAATCTAGAAGATTTACATCATCTTATTTCTAGGATTGCATGCACCTACTTCCAATTATGTTAAATCTATTCTAATATAGGATCTTTCAATATCTATATAAGAAATTGGAATTCAATTAATATGCTGACAATATTAAATTAAAAGTAATAAATAACACATAATTAAATCACAAGAATAATAAATAAATTATTGAATAACAAATCAAAAAATTCACAAATTCATTTTAGGGTTTATAATACTCGAATATGAAGAAAAATTTAAGTTATTAATATATTGAATCTAAACGCAGGAATGTAAAAAAACATACATAAATAAAAGTATTAAAATATAAAAATCTCTAATCTACTTTAATCTATCTTCTAATCTACCTATCTCATCTCGTCTAATTCTATCTTCTATCTTTCGTATTCTAATTCTCCAATTCTCGTCTAAATTCTTTCTATCTCATCTCTCTTGGACTGATCGGCTATATATATATATATATATATATCAGGAGCAACACGGGCGTATCTCCTCGCGTCTATATATATATGTTGAACGTGGCACGGGAAATCTTGCACTTCAACTCGGGTGAAATCCTCCGGCGCCAACACGGACGTATCTTTCCTCCGACATGGGTGTGCTTTCCTCGCGTGCTGCAATCTGTGCTTTTTTGGCTTCTGACACGCCCACCAGCACAAGCGTGTCGACTTGCGTGTTGGCTTCCACGGTGATTTACACTCCTTTGCACGGCTGCCTTGGTTGTTTTGCACGATTGGTTTTGTGGCATTGGATACAGCCGTGCTTCTCCACGTGTTGGACTTCCAATCTTGTAAATTTGATAATTTTTTTTTTCAACTTTCATATAATTATTTCATTAAATCATAAGGTATATTTTGTGACTCTGAAATTAAAATAAAGATTGATTAAGTGCAATATCTATATATAATGTAAGAAAATTAAGTAAAATGTTTATTATAGTTATTATAACTAATTAGTACTTATAACCCTTATCAGTACTCAAACTCAACACAACATTCAACACCTCGGTACATGTATTATGTATACTTCTAAATGCATCGAATACACATGAATGTGATGCATTGGTATTAAATAGAACATATGCTTTAGTAGAATGTACTAACAGCGTACTTACCTATGTATCCGTATTTGGATTGACCTATCTTTGTAGTGTAAGCACTCATGTTGGTGCCCTTTGTCTTGGCCCTACATGCTGAAGTTTGCTACCATTATTTCTAGCCTGATTTCTCCTTGTTGGTGTTGGCTGCACATTCTGCCTTCCAGTGTTTGGGCAATATATCATTCTATAACCCTGTTGTTTGTAAGAGAAATAGAATGTGAGAGGCATTGATTTCTCTAGATTGGTTTTACTATTGTATCTTGTCTTTCCACATGGAAAAAGGCACCCTCTAGCCATTTACATTCATTCAGCTTGTGTGGCCTATAGCATCTCAAACACCTATTGCCTTGACCCATTGATGAGGTCTTGGCTTGAGAGGAGGGCATTGCAATGACCACAGGTCTAGTCTGCATGGTATGGAGTTTCTTGCCCTTCTCTTGAATTACTACACCATGGTTAGGTCTCTTTCCTAGCACAATCATAGCCCCCAGTGTCTCATTCTTCAGTTCTCTTGTGGTTTTGTTTGAGGAACTTGGCTTTATTTACCACTTCAGAGTAAGTGTTTAGTTGAAATGCACCCACTTTATGTTGTAAGGTGGGTTTTAGGCCCTATATAAACCAATGAGCCCTAGACTTCTCATCAGCTCTGAAAGCACGTGACGTAAATTTCACTAGGCGATTGAATTCCGCCTCATACTCATCTACTGATCTCTTTCCCTAATAGCAACTATAGTATGCTGTCTCCCTTTTATCCCTTATGCTGCTAAGGAAATATTGTTCATACAATATTTCCTTGAATCTTTCCCAAGTGATTACTCCTATAGTGAGTCTAGAAACACTTGACCACCATTTAGAAGCCAAGCCCCTCAATAGATATATAACATACTTCACCTTCTTATCTTTAGGAATTCCCAACACTTTAAAGGTCTTCTTTAGCTTATCAACCCACTGCTTAGAAATCAATGGATCATCAACCTTAGGCTTGAACTCCCTAACCATTTTAACAAAATGGTGCAAACTCACCTACCCAGCTAGCCTCTCTCCAATCTCCCCCATCATTTATGCTTGTCTGACATTCAACAACTATAATTCTTGTATTTGCTGTTGCTACTATGCCACCACTCCTACTAAAGTATTAATAGCTTCTAGTGTCTGAGCAACATTGACCTCATTTCCTCTTGATCCATGTTGAGGAGGTCTGGCTGGCTTCGGTTATTAGGAGCATCGCCTCTAGCTCTTGATGTTGATCCTAGTCCTGAGATTCTCCTAGGCATTTTACAAAATAAACAGGCGTTGTCTCAAGATATCATACTATATTAGTAATATAGTACATACAATTAGAATGAATATATATTCACAAGCGTTAGTTCCATTCACTACCCACTCTCATCATGTATCATTGCCTTAAAGATCTTATACCTAGGTAGTCTAGAGATCAATAAACCTATGCTTTGATACCACTTAAGTTTTAACACCTTGGAACCTAAGATGAGTACAACCCACCGCACATCCTCACTAAGTGAAAACATTTAAAGGCTCAAACACTACAAATCTCCAACATTCGCATTCAAGTATTTATATTGATTAATAAATTCATTCTTCACATGTAAGAGGTTAGAAAGAATATCTATCTTTAGAAATACAACATAATCAGTCTCCTCAAATTTATTATAGTGGAAGTGTTCAACATCTTAAATATAGTGAAAATGTTCCTTTACCTTAAGAAGTATATGCATTTGTTTAAAAGAAGTCAATTTGATAGGAATTACTTCTTTTAGAGAGGTCATAGGAGGGGAGTTGTTCAATACTCCCATCGCCCTTGGCAAGATTGTAATATAGGGTCTACAATAGATATTCCTTACTTTAGAATCTATAGCCTATCGACATATAAAAAATGCTAATATAATAGCTAAATTAGTCGAGTACCTCTTAATCATGCTATAAAGATAGATAATGTCATGAGAAGATGCCATGCCTATGCTCTTTCCCTTGCCATTGATGGTGTGAGACAATAACTAGTGGATTACTCTGTGGATAGAGTTGCATAAGTGGGAAGATTTTGAAACTTTTAAATTGTATATATCTTGGTCACTTATCTTTCCCCAATAAGACTAGTAGGCAACCCCTCTTGGCAATTGGTAAGGTAAAGCTACAAACTCTTTAGTATCCACATAGTTAGCATCATATAATCCTATATACATACTAAACTTGATCATAGAAATCTAGTAAGGCAGGCTACAAATTCTAAAGTTTAAGCAATTTTGTATCCCCCAAGACATTCCTTCATGATCCAATTTGTAAGTGGTCAAGAACTCCAGCGTTAATTCTTTATAAATCGGGGCCCTCAATGAAAGTAACCTCTCCTATGCTCCCACTCCTACCAACTCTCTGATCTCTTCTTCCATTTGGAGCCTTTGGATAACATCCTAGTTAATGTAGAGTGTTTGATTAAATGTCTTCTTCTTCAGCTTTTTATATCTATCCAAATGAGTTGTCTTAGTAAACTCTAGCATGGGATGATCTAGTGGTGGTGGTAAGCCCATTGGAGTAGTTGAAATTAAAGTCTTAACTGAGGAAGTAGATTTTCCTAGATGATTTTTACGCTGAACTAGTTGCTTAGCTCAACTTTGTTTTGGTGCCATTTTTCTTGTAAATAAAAAAAATTCTTTGACATAGGGAAATACACTTGCTATTCAAAATATCCATGACACATGCATAATATTATATTAGTAAGGAAATAGACTTAAAAATGTAAATCATTTATCTAGTATTAACATCACCAAATGATTTAATCTAAGTTGATTTCGAATGCACCAAGATTAACTATCCTAATTATACAAATCCAAGCACTAGGTCATCTTAAATATAAATCTATATTGTTCATTAAGCTAACATGAAGTGGATTTGCACAAAAACAATGGATTTATTGTGTAATTGTAAACATAGAGAAGAACACAACCTATCTTGGAATAGACATGGCCGTGTCTCCCTCATGTCTAATCACTCGATTCAAATAGAAGGATTTCGTGATTTTGAACTTTCTATGCATGCTACTCATTGTTTCTACTTGAACTTCACATGACAAAAGCTACCTAAACTAGCTAATATTGCTAGAAATAACAAAGTGCAACCAAACCCTTAAACTTAATTTAATGTTAGTTCAAAAATAGCGAAAAATAGATAAAATGAAAGCATTGGAGTAACAAGATTGGGAAATATACCTCGCGCGAGCAAGCAATCGATGAAAAATACAACAATAACGAAGTGTGTGGTGACACTATAGCATGCTTGCTCAAGTGCATTGTGTTCATGTTTGAGGAGAAGGAAGTGTGTGAATATGTACTATGGAGTGTAATGTCTATGTGCGTGTCTAACCTTTTTATAAAAAAGGTGACATGCTAGGTTAACATGAGCATGTCTAGCTTGTGTTTGTTCCCAGAAAAATAAAACAAAGAATTTAAGGTTAAATAGCCTAGACACGACCATGTCTAATGAACTACACTAAGCTACTTAATACTTAGGTTACCTCCTAAAAAGCACTTTGTCATACGTCATTAACTCAATGAAATTGCATCAAAATTCACAAACTTGGCATAGGGTGAAGATGCAACTCCTTCCTTTCAGTTGATGTAAATTGTCCTCCTAAGTAAAGTTTTAACCTCTAACCATTTACCTTAAAAGTTCCTTTCTTACGATATGTGACTTCTATCACTCCATAAGGAAAGACATGGGTCATGTGAAAGGACTGGGCCATTGGGACTTTAGTTTCCCTAGGAATAAATGCAGGCGAGAGTAGTACAATAGAACACGATCACCTTCTTTGAATTGTTTCCCTTACTTTATTCTTTGATCATGGCGTTTCTTAGTTCTCTCCTTATAGAGATTGGAATTTTTGTATGCTATAGTATGCCATTCATCAAGCTTATTTAATTGGAGTTTCCTATTAGTACCTACATACTCAATTTCTACTAGTAACTGGCAAGCGATCTTGTAAGCTATCCTATATGCCTATAGAACATTCTCCAACTTATTGGACTAATCCTTCCTATGATGCTCAATGGTATTTTCTAAAATTCACTTAAGGTCCCTATTGGTGACTTCTACCCAACCACTTGTTTGTAGATGATAGGAGGTAGCTAGTGTATGAGTAACACCATAGCGTTTAAACACTTTTTATAACTTCCTAAAATTTCATTCAACAAAAACTTTATCGAATAGGCTATGATAAAAAAGATATGCTTAAGCTATAGCTCCAAATAAACCCAATATTAGTCTAGAAATTAGAGATAATCCAATATATCATAAGTTGACCTAAGTTAACTTAATTAGAGTAAGAGACAACAAAATTCAACTAACTCCACTCAACTTATTAACTTAAGTCTTCTATTTAATACATCTAGGAAGACTTGAGTAGACTTGATGCATTAGAATTAAGAATCAATATAGTTTAGATAGAGTTGGAAGATAAGACATCTTAAATTTATAAGATACATCTTTTCCATGAAACTGATGGATTTGACTTAATAAAATTTTAGTAAAAAACCATCAATTTCACTAAGCGTCACTAAACTCCTTATCTAAGGATTTGGTTTTCACCCTAAGACTTTGTTTAACAAACTAAACCTAAATTTGATCAAAATTCACATACAAGATCAATACTTAACCCTAAGTATTTATGGAATATTGGATTTAAGAACTTGAACATGATTACCTAAAGTCCACTCCAAATTGACCGAAGTTAACTTTCGACGAATAATTTGATGATTAAAAAAAAACAAGTGTTGACTTGAATCAAATACTTTCTAAATCTAGCCTATCTAATCCTAATCATAAGGATTAATATCTTTAAACATAGATCAGCAAAAATAAATACAAATTAATAACAAATCCAATTATAAAACCAAATTAAAATCGGAAGTCCTTTAAACTTTGCCCTAAAACCTTCTAAGTGGTTAAGCTTAAAATCACCCCAAAATCTTTATCTATTTTAACCAAATTTTTTCTAATTCAATATTAAATCTTTAACTATCCAATAATACACAAAATATCAAAAAATCTAGATAAAACTCTACCAAATATGCCCCCTTCCCCAAGACGCCACCACAAGAGACAAGTTTCCCCTTCAAGCTTTGAAAATTCAATTCTTACCTTATCTTATCAAGAGCAAATTTATTACACTTGATCTTATCTCAATCCTAACTTATTTTATCTTGTCTAAACTAAGAAAAATACATGAAACTAATTTGAAAATTAGCACATGGTGACTGGGTTTAAGAAAATATACTAAACATGTGATTTTTCCAATTGTTACCAAGGTTTACTTACCTTAATCTATCTTGACCTATTCTTATTAAATCTTACCCAAATTTTACCGTATTATACCTTAAATATACCTTGATTACTCAGTAAAAGTACATGAAAAAATTCAAAAAGATGAGCTCACAAAAACATATTAGAACCGCTTTCTTCACATGGGCATCTCCATATAATTCCATCTAACTTGTCACCATTCAATTCACCCTTCCTATCTTAATTTAATTTAATCTAAACTATCCTAGATTAAATTGATTAAAATGAGATAAGAACCTAAAAATATCATGAAAAAATTAGAATTTTAAAGTCTTATAATTAAAAGAAAAATTACATCTAAATCTCATCTCCAAAAACAGCTTATTACTTAACCTTGTTTCATCCCATGTTTGGGGCCATCATACCTAATCTTAGCCTAATAAAAAGTAGCCCAACATTTTTCATGATTAAGCTAAGGAAGTGAACTGAAAATAACAAAAAATTAGCCCAAGAAACCACTTGGAAGCTACCGAAATATGTCCCCCTCCATTGATCATGTCAACTCCATGTGATTTTATCATCAACATTATCTTATCTTGTGCAATCACTACCCTAACTTATCCTAGAAGATATTATGCCAATTATAACCCTAAAAACTACCTAATCTTTTCCCCTTAGGTGTGGAAAATTAGAGCTCAAATTAATTTTCAAAACAACAAAACTTAACTAATATAAAAAGGAAGGTAAAAAGTAAATTTACCATTGTAAACAACCCCATACTTACACGCCACCTTGTTGCCTTTCCCTTTGAAAAATTTTCCATCAACTTTCCACCAAAAACATCTCATATTCCCCTAAAAATTCAAAAATTTTCACCCAAAGTTAACCCCACTTGCATCTCCAAAGCCAATCATAGTTTTGGATTACCAACTTTTAATCTAAGGTAAGCAACTTCCAAGAAGATTGAGCCATCTTTTGACTCTCTTAAGGAAGTTACTAATCTAACTTATTTTCTATATTTTAAGGCCTCTATGTTATGTATCTAAGGAGTTTTCATCAGATTAAGGTAATCCCAATTAACCTAAGTCATTTTCATAGCATACTCTTCATGCATGTAGACTAACATCACTTAATTATAAAGTTGTAGGTTCCACCCACAATTCCACATCAACCAGTCTTTATCTTCATAAGATTACACTATTCTTTTTCATTTAGAGCATTTATTTTTAGTATTTAGACATATTTCAAACCCCTAATAAATATAAAAGTGCAAAGAAAAGATGTTAAGACCTTATCTTTGAACTTTGAGGACTTATGACCATTTATGACTATCTATGAACTATTGAACATCTATGGACATATTCTTGACATATATTCATGGACATACTCTTGACATATACTGTGGACACATATTTGCCTTATTATGGCAAGAACATGACTTTACCTTGATGGTGGACCGATTTCTTAAACGAAGGACTTAATATTAAAAGACTCTAAAAGAATTTAATAAAACATGGGGTTAGCAACGAGATGCTAAAATAATTTATCTTAAAAATAGTTATTTCTTACATGTATAAATATTTCTTCATGTTTATATAGGTTTCTCTAAAGACTTCCAGGTTTTACTCGAGGATTATTATGATCCTTGAAAAAGAATGGCAAGGTGAGTACCAATGATGATTGCCACTTGATTTGTGCTTGTAACTTTATTAGAACCTAGAGTTGAATATTAATGAACCTATGTGTGTGTTTGATTTGGTTGATTGTTTGATTGATAAGGCCTAAAGAAAAAGAAAGTAAAGTTGCTTGTATTTATAGCTATTCTTATAGTTGATGGAGTGTTTGCAAATTGTTTAGTCACCTCCTAACTTACATTAAGCATATTAAAATACTTATTTTGAAATGGATCATGCATAACACCTTCTTGCATATCCTTGTATATTCCATCACAGTTACACAAGTAATGGAAGGATGTCCTGAGAGAGTGTCATATTCCAACAATACAAAAATGACTAGAGGATCGTTGTGTATTGGTATGAATCCGTATTCATTATTTTGTTTTAGGCATATGCATCTGGAGGTGTAGGCAGGGAAAACATTATTTTCTTTTGGTTTGTCTCGGGTCCTTGCTTAGAAGATCATTCTTCTAGCATAACTATTGATATATAGAGTGTGACTCTGATTTTGTGTAGCCAAGGATGCATGTAAATGTAATGAAATTGGTAGCTCGAACTCTGATGGAATTTTAAAATGATTCTCAACCTAAGGTCAAAGGAAGGGTATATTGGCTAGAAATGTCCTTAGACTTTATGTAGTTTTCGGTCGACTACATGTGATGATTGGCATATGATTGTTCATGCATTAAAATGTTAATGTGCTTATTTTGCATGAAAGGTGGTTTTAAGCTAGGATCTCACAAAGCTTTTATAGCTTACACCCCCATAGTTCACCCTTTTTGCATGCACCATTTTGGTTTTACCTTGGTAGAATACAGTCAGTGGTGAGAATCTTTAAGATAATAGTAGATGGGCGAGTAAGGAAGAAGACAACTAGAATATATATTTTTAATTTTGAGTATACTTGTCTGGATAAATGTAATATTAACTACTTAAAATTATTTCTCTATCTATTATATATGTAGAACTCTATGTTTTACATTAAAATATGTTAGCTTCAATATTTGTAAAACTGTTATTTTTATGGTGGTTTCTAGAGTAACAATGCCTTTTGTACTATGCTGAAGTTTGTGTGTGCTGGAATTTAGCTAATCATGGACTTTAGTATAGTACATGGTGAGCTATTATGACTAGGGTTACCCCTAGGGTGTGACACTTTTTCAAGCTAAACATTGTAAAAGTGTGTTCCTTTATTGCTAATAATCATTTTAGGAGCACCAAATCGGGAAAATAAGGTTTGAAAGAACCTTTGTACTACCTTAGCATTGTTGGTGGGTAAAGCTTGAGCTTTGATCTATTTAGATACATAATCAATTGCCACTAAAATATATTTATTCCCATTAGAATTGGAAAATGGCCCCATGAAATCTATGCCCCATATACCAAATACTTCACATACCAAGATGAGGTTTTGTGGCATCCCATCTCTACGGGATATATTTCTTGCTCGTTAACAACTATCACAAAGTTCCACATGCCTCTAGGCATCCTTAAAAGGTGTAAGATAGTAGAATCCCAACTCTAGGACCTTATGAGCTGTCCTATTAGCACTATGATGTCCTTCAGTTGGTTTAGAGTTACAATGGCTTAATATTTACTACCCTTCTTTGTAGGACACACATCTTCCAATAACCTAGTTAGCACAAACCTTAAACAAAAAATGGATCCTCCCAAAAGTAGTACTTCACATTAGAAAAAAATTTCTTCTTCTATTGATGTGATAGTCCTTTTAGAAGGATTTTAGCCATGAGCTAATTAGCAATGTTAGCAAACCATAAGGTTTCTTGTTCCTTTACCTAGGCTATTGCATATAATCATTCCTTTAGGAACTCATCATTAACATCTTGTTCCTCTAACTTCTCCGGATTGGGATTTTCCAGTCTAGATAAATGGTCTACTACTAAGTTTTCTACACCCTTTTTATCCTTGATTTCCAAGTCAAATTCTTATAGCAAGAGGATTTATCTAATTAGTTGTGACTTGGCAGCTATTTTAGTTAGCAAATAACTTAAAGTAGAATAGTTAGTATACACAATAACCTTTGAAAGAATTAAATAAGAGCAGAATTTATCAAATGCAAAAACTACAGCCAAAAGCTCTTTTTTAGTAGTTGTGTAATTCTTTTATGCATTGGTAAGAGTCTTGCTAGCATAGTAAAATGGTTAAAAGTGTTTGCCCCTTCTTTGTCTAAAGACTATGCCAATTGCGAAGTCACTTGCATCACACATGAGTTAAAGGGCAAATTCCAATAAGGTGCAAACATGATGGGAGCCTTTATTAGTTTGCCCTTCTATAGATTAAATACATCTAAGCATTCTTGTGAGAAAACAAAAGGCACATCTTTCTCTAATAGCTTGGTTAGAGGTCTAACTATTTTAGAAAAGTACTTTATAAATCATTGATAAAATCATGCATGTCTTAAAAAGCTTCTTACTACCTTAACTAAAGTTGGGGGTGGAAGTTTTGCAGTGGTGTCAATCTTGTTACTACCTACTTCAATACCCTTATGTGAGATTTTATGCCTAAGGACAATTCCTTCTTGTACAATAAAATGTCACTTTTCAGAATTTAGCACAAGGTTGGTATCTTCACACCTACACAACATTTTTTCTAAATTAAGCAAACAACTATCAAAGGAATCACCAAAAACTTAAAAATCATCCATAAAAACTTCCATGATTTCCTCTATGTATTCTTCAAATATGGCCATCATACACCTTTGAAACATTGCTAGTGCATTACATAAACTGAAGGGCATCTCCTATATTCGAGGTGCCATATGGACATGTAAATGTTGTCTTTTCCTAATCTTCTAATGTAATTGGTATCTATATGTAACCTAATAGGCTATCTAAGAGGTAATAATACATATGACCTACTAAACGCTTCAAAATTTAGTTAACAAAAGGGAGGGGAAAATGATCCTTATGTGTGGCATCATTTAATTTTCAGTAATCAATGCACACCCTGCAACCTATAACCTTGTGCATGGGGATCACTTCGTTCTTCTCGTTAGGGACTATCGCCATCCTCCCTTTCTTGGGCACTACCTACACAGGATTGACTTATAAGCTATCAAAAATTAGATAAATCATACTTGCGTTTAGCAACTTAATCACTTCAACTTTAACTACTTCTTTTATATTGGGGTTTAGTCTTTTTTGAGGTTGCACCACTGGTTTGAAATCTCCCTCCATTAAAATTTTGTGGGTGCAAAATGAAGGACTAATCCTCTTTATGTTTGAAAATTTCCATGCAATGACCTTATGCTTCTTTAGTACCTTTAGCAATTTCTCCTTTTGATACGTTTTTAAGTTGGAAGCTATGATCACCGATAGCTTAGCATCCTTCTCTAAAAAAGCATACTCTAGATAATTAGGAAGTTGCTTCAATTCTACTACTGGTGGATCTTTGATGGATGGTTTTAGCTTGGTTTCCTTCTTCATATTGATTTGCTTAAACCCCTTCTCCCCAATAATGGAATCATTGGCCTCTAATTAGGCTGCAATTTCAACACACTCAACGTTTGCTACTTCTTCTTCTTCCCCTTTTTATAAGCAACACTCTAGGGGATCCTTGGAAAACATCTCCTATGCACAATCAACAACAAAGAAATCAGTAGCGTCTAGGTAGTAGCAGGTATCATCTTGATTAGTAGATTTTTTTTCATAATTTCTGATACTTTAAAAATTATCTCATTATCTCCTACCTTTAAGATGAGTCTATCATCATTGACATCACTAATAGCCCTAACTATAGCCAAGAAAGGTCTACCAAGGATAAAAGGTACTTATATGTCTTTGTCCATATTAAGTATAAGAAAATCCATGAGAAAAATAAACTTTCTTACTTGGACGAGCACAGCCTCTATAATTCCCTTAGGGTATGTGATAGATCTATTAGTTAGTTACAAACTTATACATATGGGTTTTAGCTCTCCTAACCTTAGTTTTTGAAATAATTTATATGGTAACAGATTAATATTTGCTCATAAATCTACTAAGACCTTATCAATTAACAAGTTACCAGTTAAACAAGAGATAGTAAAATTCTCTGGATCTTTCAATTTCTTTAGCAGCTTGTTTTGAAGGATCATTAGGCATTCCTCGCTTAATGTAACGGTTAAAAGCTCCTCCAACTTCCTCTTATTGGATAACAAGTCCTTTAAGAACTTTGCATATTTTGGTATCTGCAATAAAGCATCAACAAGAGGTAAGTTAATATGTAACTACTTAAAAAGATTAAAGAACTTACTAAATTACTCATTAAAGCAATCTTTCTTAAGGCATTGAGGATAAGGTATGAGTGGTCTATATTTCTTCACTTTTTGTGGCTCTATACTCTCTTTTTCTTTAGCTTTCTTATCTTTCTTTTCTAATTCCCCACTAGTTTTCTATTCAACTTGCAATTCCTTTCCACTTCTAAGGGTCACTACTCTCACAAGCTCTTTAGAATTAGTCTTAGTGCTTCTTAGTAGTATCCCTTATTGCCTTTCAACCATCAATTTTGCAAGTTGACCCACTTGATTTTCTAAGTTATGAATATAGGCTTCTTGATTTCTTAGAGATGTTTTAGTATTCTACAATCTAGCCTCATTAGTTTGACTGCATTTAGTTAAAAGTTCTTTCAAACCTAATTTCTTTTCTTGTGGTAAAGGTCACTGGAATCTTAGTGGAGGTAAATTCATCCTTTGTTGATTTTGATTTTGATTACTCCAAGAGAAATTTGGATGATTCCTCCATCCTATATTGTCAATGTTACTATACGAGTTGTTTTGAGGTCTAGAGGGGTTTCTTAAATAATCCGCTTGTTCCCATTGGTCATGTGTCCCAAATCCCTCTACACTTGCTTTTCAAAATTATGTCGGGGATTTATAGAGAGTGTATCTAATTTCTTGCTAATTGCATAAACCTTTTTGGCTAAAGTTGTCACTGCATCCAACTGATAGATACCCAGAGCCTCATTTCTCACCCTAGCTCCTTCTCATTGAGAACTATTCATTGCCATGTCCTCAATCAAAGATTGCACTTCTTTGGGTGTTTTAGTACTCAATGTTCCTCTAGCAACAACATTTATCATTTGCTTGGTTGACAAATTGAGACCATTGTAGAAGGTTTAGATTTGCATCCATAGAGGGAGGCCAATAGCTCCTTATATCTCTCATAAGTATCGTACAAGGTCTCAACTTCTAATTGAGTGAGTGAATGATGATATGTCTTTTTGAAGCTTAGCTGTTTTAGCAGATGGGAAATATTTTCTGAGAAATTTCTAAGTCATACCATCTCATGTAGTAATGGATCCCCTTAGGAGTGAAATCAAGCATTGCTTTACTCAACTTCTTAATGAGAATGGTGTAAACACCCCATTTTTTCCCTAGGAATGAGTAATAATCAATAATAATCGATTTTCAATTTTTTCCTATTTTTCCCAATTTTTCTAATTTAGCAAAAATAATGGAAAATATTCAAAAAATAAAAATAAATAGGAAAACACATCAATTTTGAAAAATGATTTCAGAAATAGTAATAATAAGGGATGAATAATTTTTATAAATTTTTGAAATTTCAAAAAAATACAAAAAAATGGAAAAATCGCATTGCATATATGCAATTTACGATATAAAGAAAATCGAGAAATTGGGTCAGCTCAGCTGGTTCGTGCGTGCGCTGGGAACGTGTAGGAGGCTTGGAGGTCGCAAGTTCGAATCTTCCCCCGAGCACTCGATGCAATTTTTTTCCTTTCGCCTGGAGCTGCCACTTGGCAGCGCGTGATTGGCCGAAGGAAATCACGCGTGTTGCACGTGATCGTCTTCCTCACCCAGACAGACGCGAGAAGAAGCCGGAGCAAGTCCGACGAAGGTGGAATCGATCATTTTTTTTTCAAATCTTTTAGATTACTGTCAAGATAAAGCCAAATCCATAAGATAAATCAAAGAAAAACAAGAGATCAACATTAAACCGCCGGGATAAAATCAAATCTAAAAACGGAAGAAATTCGGATTTATCCAAATCGGCCGATTTGAGCTTATCCAAGAGGGTTTCTGGACGCCTATAAATAGAGGAGGAGGGGAGGAAGCTAAAACACTAATCACAATTGAGAGAAAGTGAGGAAAGAGTGCAAATCGGAGAGCATCGGAGAAGGATCCAAAACCGCGAGCATCGACCGGAGCTAAACCACCACCAGGAGGCGATCTGGGAGTGAACCACCGCCACCATTTGATTCAGCACTCTCAAGAAACTAGGATTCGACACCTCACCCGCTGCAAAAGGCCGCCGGAACACCGTGAACGAGCCCTCTCCGCCGCCATATCCGACCGATCCGACCTGACCCGATTCGACCCGACCGACCCGACCCGCGCACCGACCCGGATCCAGGTAAGTCGGATTTTCCGGATTTTTTTATTTATTTTATTTAATTAATTAATTTTGTTTATTTATTTATTCCGAATTAATTAATTTATTTATTATTTGTTATTTAGTTATTTATTTGTTTGTTTGTGTTTTATTTTTAATAAATAAGAAAATGTAGAAATTAGATTTTTCTAGAATTTAATAATGTAGAAAAATAAAAAATAAAAAAAAATAATAAAATAAAATGTAGAAAAATAAAAAAATATATATTAGGAAAATAATAAAACTTTAGATCTCAAAATAGGATAGATATTAACTTAGGATAAAATCTTTAAAAAATTCACAAAAATTATAGAAAATTTAATAAAAAATAAAAAAAATCATAAAAATTATAAAATAAATAATAAAAAATCATAGAAAATCATAAAAATTAATAAAAATTCAAAAAGAAAAATGAATGAGTTTTAGAACTTAGAAAAATCATTTTTCTAAAAAATAAATCCAAAATGGATGTTTTTCCCTAAAAATCATTTTCAAAATTAGATTAAAACTTAGGCTTAGATTTTTTCAGAAAAAAATCCCAAAAATGGTAAGAACATAAAGCAAAAGAGATTTCAAAATTAAAATTCACAAACCCTCTTAAAGCTTTTAGAAAAGCGAACTACGGCTTGTTTGATCCTGAGTAGCAGGTACGTAGGCACCCATTCGGGTCAACCCATAAAATGAATGAAAAATCATTTTTCTTGAAATAACTCAAAAACATAATAAAAAGTAACAGAAACACAATGAAGCACATTTCTAAATAAGATCAATTTCAGGAGATTAGGTGGTAACCGTAAAGGTTTTAATAGGTTAGCCTCCGAACTTAGAAACTCTGGTTTTCCCTTTTTCCTCTTTTCACAAAAACGAAAAGAGGAAATAACGTCGACTAGTGGTCCAAATTAAGACTAATCCGCTCCTTTAGTCTTAATTCAATATTTCCCAACAACAGTTGGGTGGCGACTCCAAAAATCAAACGAAATTCCTAACTCAAGTCGAGGATCTATATTAGATGAGCATAGGGTGTAGTCTAGATCGAATTAGGAATGGGAATTCAAAAATTAGACTCGACAGGATGGCGACTCCGCTAGGGACCCATGCCAGTAGGCTAAGCCACCTGAATCTTCGAATTGTTCTCCTTAAATGTGCTTCAATTATTATTCTGTTACTAATTTTTCAGGAATTAGTTAGATTCTAGTTTCTTTGCTATGGGGGTTCAGCATGCATACATATGTTTGTGTGAGTAGATGCGGTCGAACCCGGACCGTCCTAGAAACCTAAGACGAGAAGCCATTGTGTAGGTTTCGGGCGAAGTGAGTTGATTCACCGTTCGGGACCGATTAGGCTACCCCACCCTATGCTTTGATATGGCCTGAGATCCATTTCTCCGAGAATGCGGGAGGCCATAGAGCTCGGGAACCAGTTAGAACCAACCTACTTGCATACATAACATCATAAGGGGTTGACAATTGGATGACAATGTAATGGTTTGTTATTTTGTCCTTGGAGTTCAGGACCATTTCCCTGTAATGTTTTCATAGCTCTGTTTGTAACTAGGCTATTTCTTATTGTAAATAGATGGCCAGCAGTGCAGTCGACCGTCTCCTCCGCAAAGAAATTCGGGTGTACAATCCTTTGGACCCAAAATTGGTACTGGACCATTGGTTTACCTTGTACAACCCAGAGGAGCAGGCCTTCATCCAGCAAAAGATCGGCCCCGTCCTCTCACTGATAAGGATAGAGGTGAATTTGCCTTTAGTCCGAGCCATGCTCCAATTATGGGAAATCGAGCCCGCTGCTTTCTTTATCGGGCCGCATGAGATCACCCCTACCCTGGAAGAGTACACCCAGTTGCTACAGGCTCCAGCATTGACTGATCAAATCTATACGCCAGACCTTGAGGCCGGGCCAGCTGGTACCTTTAGCAGATTATTAGGCATCCGTAAAACAGCAGTCAACAAAGCCCTAGCAGACTGTAATGGATATTGCATACGAATGGATGATTTAGAAGCCTGGTTTATCGCCTGAGAGGACAATGGGGATAGAAAGGACATCCTGTGTGGGGACCCCAAGACTTACAGACAGAGAAGGGTGAACGCTTTCATCTTGACAACCTTCGCCATCATACTGTTCCCCACCGGGACCTTTTATATTCACTACAGGGTTGCAGAGCTGGTGACCCAATTCTTAGAGGGAAGATCCTACATCCCGGCTCTACTGGCTGAACAGATCCGGAATTTAAACTTCCTCAAGAAAAAAGGCCATGGGATCCTTCGCTCCAGCCTCAACCTTCTGCTAATATGGTTTGTAAGCCACCTCAAATGCTTCGGGCTGAACATGGTCAGGAAAACCCTAGCCCAACAGGTGGATCTGGTGGATTCATGTATAGAAAAGGTAAAGCTACCCGACAACCTTACTAGCCACAGTTGGGTAGAGCTGCTTAGGAGCTTCAGTGCCGAAGATATTCTATGGACAGCCAGGTGGAGTTGCTGTAACAAAATCCTTTTGACCTGCAGAAACTTCCAAGCAGTGCCTTTAATCGGAATCAGCGGATGTATCGGATATCACCCAAACTCAATGGTCCGCCAGTTCGGCACTATCTAAGACATAGTTTATCGGCCCTCGGTACAAGCAGTTACCTTTGAGTATCAAGATTCGAACCTGTTAGTAGCTGAGAAGTTTGTGAAGCTGGCAGAGGGCAAAGCACTTTGGGAAGCCAGAGTTGAAAGCCCGAATGTGGACCTCGGGGAGCTAGATGGCGAAGTGGGAAAACACCGAGCCACCAGAGAGTTTGTAATCCGCCAGCTATACCAAACAGGGGAAAGAGCGTACCAGGTTCCAGACGTCACCCAACCAAGACCAGACAAGATCAACCCAGAGACAGAAATCTACCTGGAGCAGGCCAGGGCCTGAATGGAGGTATACTTTGAAGCTGCGGATCATAAGAAAGACATCTGGAAGGGACGTTTCAAAGAATCCGACCAAAGGAACAAGGCCTTAGAAGCACAATTGGAGAAATGCCAAGCTAAAGTCAAGGAATTGGAAGCCGTCATCAGTGGGAAGTTTGAGCCTCCACAACAGAAGACTAAAAGAACTAGGAAGTAGATCTTTATTTGTAGTATTTCATTTTGAACTCCAAAATTTTCAATATTAATAAAAGTAAAGTTTCAATATTACATTGTCAATCAGTTGTCAACCCTTTTACTTTTAGCATCCGCGTGACACATGCATATCATTCGTGCATTCATTACACTAAAAGCAAAACAAAATGCGAATCCAGGTATCAAAATAGCTTCCAAACAATTGAACCCTCCTAGAAGCCCAGTTCTCACGTGCTCAAGAATAAAAATGGCCAACAGCAGTGACAACCGCAACAACACCAATGTTGAAGCTGCCTCTGACTCTAGGATCATGTCCCTAGAACAAACAGTCCAACAATGGGCTGCCCAGGTTCACCTCTTAATTGAAAGCATCGGCCTCCTGCGCAACACTTAGCCAACCCAGGAAGAGTATTCAGGGGCCAGAAAGAGAAAAGCAGTGGAGGGACAGCCTCCGGAATATGAGGAGATCAATTCCCACCTTAACCCGGCTTTTGAATATGAGCCAAAAGTCAACCAGGGGCCGACCTTTGATGACCTGAAGAGGGAAATGGAAGAGAGGCAGAAGGAGATGGAGAAGCGACTCTTCCAGCAGCTCCATGACAAGATGAAAAGCATTGAAGGCCCTGATGGTTTTGAACAGGCCGGAATCACCAATCTGCCAGCATACAGGGAAGAGATATACCCTGAAAAGTTTAAAACCCCAGAGTTTGAAAAGTATGATGGGACCGGCTGCCCCAAAATGCATACCAGGCAATATGCCCGGAAAATGAGCAAGTATGCTCAATACGACCAGCTCATGCTCTAGACATTCCAAGACAGCCTCACAGGCCCTGCACTGGTCTGGTATGCCCACCTGGACTTCAACATTGTCAACACTTGGGAGAAGCTAGCCCGGGCGTTTTATGATCAATATAAGTTCAATATTGAAGTCGCCCCATCTGTAATCGACCTGGGGAGTCTCCGGAAGAGACATGCTGAGCCGTTCAAGGAATATGCTCAGCGCTGGAGAGCCCAGGCCGCCAGGGTAGCAACCCCGATATCTGAGAAGGAATTGACATCCATATTTGTCAATACCCTGGACAAGACCTACTTTTCACACCCGGTAGGCCAGACCTTGTCCAGTTTTGCAGAGGTAGTGGTTGCGGGGTGCAAGATTGAGAATGCCATCACCACCGGTAGACTCCAAACAATAGAGCCTCCTAGGGTCACACCGACACAAAGGCCTGTGGGAGGAAACAGAGCTAAAGAGTCCACTGTCAGCACGGTCCACTCCGGTAAAGCAGAAAAAGCCGGGACTCGTGTTACATTTCAGACCATGAGTACCCCAGTCAAGCAACCCACGACGGGTCAAACTCAGGCTGTCAGGGTCCCAAGGCAGTTCACTCCAATCCCCATCCCACTCAGTCAAGTCTTCGCTCGGTTGAGGGCAGACAACTTAATTAGCTTCGAGATCTCCAACGACCGATACGAGCCCAAGAATTTCGACTCAAGCCTCAAGTGTGACTACCACATGGGTCATGAGGGGCATTCCACAGATAGGTGCTGGAGGCTCCGGCACAAAATCCAAGACTTAATTGATGCAGGAATCATACAATTGGATTTCGTAAACGCCCCAGCACCCAATGTCAACACCAACCCACTGCCCAATCATAAGCCCGCCATCAACATGATTACGTTAGAGGAGTTAGCTCCCAAAGAAGCCCCAAGGCAGAATATGACAGAGCAACAGAAGAAGCAATCCCACCAAGCTCCAAAGGAAACACCAAAGGCGCACATTAAAAGAAGGTGGTTAGCTGGAGACCCAACGGTCGGCACTTTGGGGGAATCACACGGGAGATTTCAGTATTTAGTGAACTATTCTTATACCCCGACTGAGCAAGGGCCACCTAGCGGATGGAGACCAGAGTTTGAGAAGGAGGACAACTTGGCAAAGGAAGAGGGGAAGACTGTCCACATGATCAACTCTCATCAGAAGCCCAGGGTTATACAATGCTATGAGGGACAATCAACTGAGGTACAAATCCCAAGAAAAAGATATGTATTCAATGTCCCGATACCGGCAGAGAATTACAAGGCTACACCGTTCGACTATCAGGCCCTCGAACAAGAGCGACCTCCTATAGTGGGAGGCATCACCCGCTCTGGGAGATTATATGATCTAAAGTATAAAGGCCCGACTGAAGAGCCTACCGTGGAAAAAGGGGAAGAAGAGGAAGAGGGACTTGCTGCGTTTACGAAGATGGTTAAGGCCAGCGAATACAAGATCATGGAACAATTAAATAAGGTTCCAGCGCATATATCACTTATGGGCCTTCTCACAACATCCGAGCCTCATAGTGAAGCACTCTTTAAAGTGCTGAAAAAGATTCAGGTCCCGGAAGGTATCGCTACAGACAAATTAGGTCACGTGGCGGACTCCATCTTCGCAATGGACCAAATATCCTTCTCTCCGGAAGAGCTAGGAGAAGAGGGAGACCAACATACCAAACCACTGTTCATAGTGGTAAGGTGCTATGACACCATTGTCTCCCGGGTACTTATCGACAACGGATCATCCCTCAACGTTTGCCTATTGGCAACGCTCGACTTACTGGGGGTCGATCCAAGCAATATAAAACCTAGCTCCACAGTGGTCAGAGCCTTCGACGGGTCTAAAAGAGACATAGTAGGGGAAGTGGGCCTACCGGTGGAAATCGGTCCACAAATATTCCACATCTCCTTCTAGGTCCTTGACATCCCAAGGTCTTTCAACCTGCTTTTGGGATGACCCTGGATACATGCTGCTGGAGCCATCCCCTCTAGTCTCCACCAAAAGGTCAAATTCATCGCAAACGGGCAGATAGTCACTATACTGGGCGAGCAGGATTACGCCATATATAAGGAGAATGCCATACCTTACATTGGGGAAGAGGGTTCAGAAGACCTGGGGCTGCAAATCTTCAATGAAGTGAACATGGTAACCAGCAAGAAGGGCCATCAGTTTAAAGAGGGGCAGCATGGGACGTTTGGACTAGGGTACATTCCTACGGCTGCAGAAGAAGCGCAAACAAAAGGTGTCAAAGGCAGAATAAGGGGGAAGCTGATCGACACCTAGATGTGCATCCCACCTCTCCAACAATCTTTCCGAAAGGCAAACGTCATTCAAGAGCTTCGGATAAATGAAGAGGACGACAGCAAAGGGAAATCGACCCCCCGCACGTCCAACCAGCATCCGACTCTAAACAATTGGTTTTGTTATCCTATCAGTAGCGCTAGGTTAGCTCAAAAGTAGAGAAAAATTATTAAACAAAATTTATTGAGACTCTTTATCAAGTTCAATTACAGTTTGTTTTTTTTCTTCTTATATATATATGCTTTCATTTTACTCAGATCTCCTACTATTGAACAGCAGGGATATTTCGCGCAGGTAAAAAGTAAAAACGCTGATATCGTTTCCAACGCTGCTGGGTCAGTTGTTGAAGGCGATATCTTAGACCACGAAATAATACAAGGAAACTGGCTAAAACATGAACAAAGCGGAATCTCGATCGACGAGCCTATGGAGACAGTAAATCTAGGAAGCATGGAAAACCCTAAGAACCTCAAAATCGGGACCAATTTGAGTGCCAAGCAAAAACATGAGATAACCGAGCTATTAACGGAATATGCAAATGTGTTTGCCTGGTCATATGGTGACATGCCAGGGCTAGACCAGTCAATAGTAGTTAACAGGCTTCCCACAAGGGAAGATGTTAAACCTAAAAAATAAAAACTGAGAAGATTTAAGCTTGACATCTTACTGAAAATCAAAGAAGAAGTCAAGAAACTACTAGAAGTAGGGTTCATTGAAGTATCCGACTACCCAGAGTGGGTAGCAAATATAGTCCCTGTCATGAAAAAGAACGGAAAAGTACGTGTATGCGTAGACTTTCGGGACTTAAACCAATCCATGCCAAAGGATAACTTCCCCCTACCTCATATTGATGTTCTAGTAGACAACACTGCGGGAAACCATCTCTTCTCATTCATGGACGGTTTCTCAAGATATAATCAAATAAAAATGGCTGAGGAAGATAAAACCAAAACGACTTTCATCACAACATGGGGGACTTTTGTTACAAAGTCATGCCCTTTGGTTTAAAAAACGCCGGGGCAACGTATCAGAGAGCCATGGTCGTTATACTTCACGATATGATGCATCGAGAGGTTGAAGTATATGTCAACGACATGATAGCCAAATCCAAAGAAGGAGAAAGCCATTATAGGTATCTGAGAAATTGTTTAAACGACTGAGAAAATTCCAGCTCAAGTTAAACCCAGGAAAATGTACTTTCGGGGTCACAAACGGGGAAATTGTTTAGGGTTTGTCATAAGTCAAGAGGGCATTAAAATCGACCCTGACAAGGTAAAGTCTATATTAGAATTACCTTCCCCAGCTCCGTTAAAAAGTAAGAAGCTTATTGGGAAGATTAAATTACATAGCTCGTTTTATCTCACAGCTCACCGACAAATGCCGGCCATTATTCCGTCTGTTGAGAAGAACACCACAATAGAATGGGACGACGAATGCAAAGAGGCATTCGAAACGATCAAAGACTATCTTAAAAAACCTCCGGTCTTGATAGTCCCGAAACAAGGAAAGCCCTTATTCTTATACCTCACTATACTCCCTGAATCTATAGGATGTGTGCTGGGGTAGAAAGATGACAAGGGAAGAGAACGTTCCATATATTATCTGAGCAAGAAGTTCACAGATGGGGAACAGAGGTACTCAGAGGTGGAGAAGATATTGTTGTGCTTTAATTTAGGTCATGCATCGACTAAGGCAATACACCCTTTACTACCATATTGAACTGCTGATAAGACATGATCCCTTGAAATATTGGCAGAGAAACCAGCCTTGATAGGAGAGATCTCTAAGTGGCAAATGCCCCTATCCGAGTTCGATATACATACGTAAATCAGAACTCGATGAAAGGGCAAGCCTTAGCCGACCAGTTGGCGGAACACCCTATCGAGACAGATTCCCAAGAACTACAAGCCCAATTTCCGGATGAGAATATATTGACAGTGGAAATATGCCAATAGAAACTTTAGGATAGAGCAGAACCTGAAATGGAATTTTTTTTTCGATGGAGCCACCAACGTATTCGGTTGTGGGGTTGGGGCAGTATTGATATCCCGGACGGCACTTAATTCCCTGCAGCGATGAGACTTACATTTCCCATATACAATAATATCGCAGAATATGAAGCATGTATTCTTGGCCTCAAAATGGCCTTGCCAAATGGGAATCCGTGAATTAGAGGTATACGGGATTCGTCGCTCATCATACTATAGACAAGAGGGGAATACAAGACTAAGACCCCAAACTGGTACCATATCATCAACACTTGACAGAGCAATTTTAGGAATTCAAGGCAATCACTTTCACATACATCCCGAGAACTCAGAATAGTTCGCAGATGCACTAGCCACACTAGCATCTATGATCCAGATAACAGGGGGAGCGAAGTTCAATCGATGAAAATAGACATCGAAAAATCGGCCCGCCTATTGTTTAAAAATGGAAAAGATACAAGATAACAAACCTTGGTATCACGATATCAAGAACCTTTCTCCAAAAGGCAAATACCTCGAGATGGCTAACAAGAAATGACCAAGAACACTCAGAAGGTTAGCAAGCCATTTCCTATTAAGTGGGTCCATACTTTATAAGAGATCATCTAATACCACCCTGTTGAGATGTGTGGACAAAGATGAAGCATGTAACTAATAAAGAAGTGCATGAAGGAGTTGTGGACCTCATATGAATGGCTACATGTTGGCCCAAAAAATCATGAGGTTAGGATATTATTGGTTAACCATAGAATCGATTGCATAAAATATGTCAAGCACTGTCATTTGTGTCAAGACTATGCGAACCGGATCAATGCTCCGCCCAACGAGCTACATTTGTTTATCAGCACCATGGCCATTCTCCATGTGGGGAATCGACATAATTGAGCCCTATCACTCCAACAGCATCCAATGGCCATAGGTTTATACTAGTAGCGATCGATTACTTCACCAAATGGGTAGAAGTTCATCATATGCTAATGTCACAAAAGGGGTAATAGTCCGCTTCTTAAAAAGGGACATAATAGCCCGATATGGAGTTCCTGAGTCTATCATCACCGACAACGGTACCAATCTCAACAACAAATCGATGACAGGTTTATGTCAACAATTCCCACATAAACCACAGAAATTCAACTCCCTACCGACCTTAAATGAACGGGGTAGTAGAAGCAGCTAACAAAAATATCAAAAAGATCATCGAGAAAATGACAACAACTTACAAAGATTGGCATGAAATGTTACCGTTTGCCTCTATGGCTTATAGGACTTCAATAAGAACATCTACTGGAGTACCCCTTACTCATTGGTATATGGTACTGAAGCAGTGCTACCAGTTGAAGTTGAGATACCATCATTCAGAATCTTATCAGAAACTCAGTTACCGAATCAGACTGGGTAAAGAAGAGGCTTGATCAGGAATCTGATTGATGAAAAAAGAATTACCGCATTATGTCATGGCAGTGTTCCAACAAAGAATGGCCCGAGCATTTAACAAGAAGATGAGACCTCGGTACTTTAAAGAGGGGGATCTGGTGTTAAGGAAGGTTCTCCCGAACGCTCAAGACTCCAGAGGGAAATTTACCCCAAACTACGAAGGCCCTTATGTGGGAAAAAGGTTTATCAGGAGGTGCTCTGATATTAACCCAAATGGATGGTCCAGAATTGAGAGACCCCATTAACACAGAGCTGTAAAGATGTACTATCCTTAGGCAAGGAAATGGAATTTTGCCAATGTTTATGAAAGCCAATGTTCGATATAGATTTCGTCGAGTCAAATTTTTACTTTTTACAAGTAAAGTTAGATATTCCTCGAATGGTTAATAATTCAAATCAATTCACACAACAAATATTCCTAAAACACATTACTACCATTTCACCAATGAAAGATAAATGCTGAAATGATAATGAATCTTAATATGGTTTGTGATATAATTCTTCTACTTTTGAGCATTAAAACTGAGCGCATTATTAGGATAACATTACTGTCAAAAGAGCCTTGCACATAAGAAAGGAGCACATCAAAATTTTCAAACCCAGTATCAAGATAGAAGAAATGAAGCGAAGCAAACCAGCCGAAGGTTCGGTTGTTTGTTTGCTATCCACGATAAACATGGCCAGCAATTAAAAATAAATAACTATATCATATCATCACATCATTTAGTTCAGGTGTTGAAAGCATATTTAAAAGCCACAAAATGAGTCAGCCATAGTGGGGCATTTTGTTTAAACATTCCCATAATAGGGTAGTCAGCCCAAAAATGGGCACTTCCCTAGATCTCTTCCAAGGTCAGTCTATAAAGGCACCTTTCTAGATATCTTTTGATATTAGGTTAGTTAGCCCATAGGGGCACTTTCCTAAAACTTTGTTCTCATGGTTGCCCATAGGGGGGCACTTTTTGAGACAAATTCAATTCCAGGTTAGTCAGCCCATAGGGGGCACTTTCCTAAAACCTTGTTTCTCATGGTCAGCCCATAGAGGGTACTTTTTGAGACAATTCAACTCTAGGTTAGTCAGCCCTAGGGGCACTTTTGAGACAATTCAACTCCAGGTTAGTCAGCCCATAAGGGGCACTTTCCTAAAACTTGTTCTCATGGTCAGCCCATAGGGGGCACTTTTTGAGACAATTTAATTCCAGGTTAGTCAGCCCATAGGGGCACTTTTCTAAAACCTTGTTCTCACGGTCAGCCCATAGAGGGCACTTTTGAGACAATTCAACTCCAGGTTAGTCAGCCCATAGGGGCACTTTCCTAAAACCTTGTTCTCATGGTCAGCCCATAGGGGGCACTTTTTGAGACATTCAATTCCAGGTTAGTCGCCCATAGGGGCACTTTCCTAAAACCTTGTTCTCATGGTCAGCCCATAGGGGGCACTTTTGAGACAATTCAACTCAGGTTAGTCAGCCATAGGGGCACTTTCTTTAAAACCTTGTTCTCATGGTCAGCCCACAGGGGGCACTTTTTGAGATAATTCATTCCAGGTTAGTCAGCCTATAGGGGGCACTTTCCTAAAACCTTGTTCTCATGGTCAGCCCATAGGGGGACTTTTTGAGACAATTCAAACTCCAGGTTAGTCAGCCCATAGGAGGCACTTTCCTAAAAATTTGTTCTCATGGTTGGCCCATAGGAGGCACTTTTTGAGACATTTCTATCATAGGTTAGTCAGCCCATAGGGGGCACTTTCCTAAAAATCCACCTCATGGTTAGCCCATAGGAGGCATTTTTGAGGCATTCAATTTAAGGTTAGTCAGCCACGAGGGGCACTTTCTAAACTCTCCCGATTAGTCAGCTCTTGGGGCACTTTTCGGAAATGCTCTTCTAAAAAAGTTGCTAATCTAACAAGACGCTTCTATTGACAGGTAGCTAGCTCATAAGGGCGCTTCCTGAGTAAAATTTCTTTCCAAGGTTGCAATTATGATAAGATGCTTCCTATTATCATTTCTCACACATTCTACACAATGCTTGAGTGTGTCTGTCGCCAATTAGTCGCATAAAGCACTTTTTGGGAAAAAAAACATTACTCTAAATTGTTAGGGACCGTGTTAGCTATCCAAGAGGCCAAAAATGGCGTCTTTTTTTTTTTTTTTTTTATCTTGTGTTAAGTTTTTCAAACTTTACTACAAAGGGGGTAGCTGTAAACCCCCATTTTTACCCTAGGAATGAGTAATAATCAATAATAATCGATTTTTCAATTTTTTCCAATTTTTCTAATTTAGCAAAAATAATGGAAAATATTCAAAAAATAAAAATAAATAGGAAACACATCAATTTTGAAAATGATTTCAGAAATAGTAATAATAAGGGATGAATAATTTTTATAAATTTTGAAATTTCAAAAAAATACAAAAAGATGTGAAAAATCACATGCATATATGCAATTTGCGATATAAAGAAAATCGAGAAATTGGGCCAGCTCAGCTGGTTGTGCGTGCGCTGGGAACGGTCGGAGGCTTGGAGGTCATGAGTTCGAATCTTCCCCCGAGCACTCGATGCAATTTTTTTTCCTTTCGCCTGGGCTGCCACTTGGCGCGTGTGATTGGCCGAAGGAAATCACGCGTGTTGCACGCGATCGTCTTCTCACCCGGACAGACGCGAGAAGAAGCCGGAGCAAGTCTGACGAAGGTGGAATCGATCATTTTTTTTCAAATCTTCTAGATTACTGTCAAGATAAAGCCAAATCCATAAGATAAATCAAAGAAAAAAAGAGATCAACATCAAACCGCCGGGATAAAATCAAATCTAAAAACGGAAGAAATTCGGATTTATCCAAATCAGCCGATTGAGCTTATCCAAGAGGGTTTCCGGACGCCTATAAATAGAGGAGGAGGGGAGGAAGCCAAAACACAAATCACAATGAGAAAAAGTGAGGAAAGAGTGCAAATCGAAGAGCATCGGAGAAGGATCCAAAACCGCGAGCAACGACCGGAGCTAAACCACCACCAGGAGGCGATCTGGGAGTGAACCATGCCACCATTGATTCAGCACCCTCAAGAAGCTAGGTTCGACACCTCACCACTGCAAAAGGCCGCGGAACGCCGTGAACGAGCCCTCTCCGCCGCCGTATCCGACGATTCGACCCGACCCGGCACCGACCTGGATCCAGGTAAGTCGGATTTTCTAGATTTTTTATTTATTTTATTTAATTTATTTATTTTGTTTATTTATTTATTTCGAATTTATTTATTTATTTATTATTTGTTATTTAGTTAGTTAGTTATTTATTTATTTGTTTGTGTTTATTTTTAATAAATAAGAAAATTTAGAAATTAGATTTTTCTAGAATTTAAATAATGTAGAAAAAATAAAAAAAAATAATAAAAAATAAAAAATAAAATAAAAATGTAGAAAAATAAAAAAATATATATTAGGAAAATAATAAAACTTTAGATCTCAAAATAGGATAGATATTAATTAGATAAAAATCTTTAAAAAAATTCACAAAAAATTATAGAAAATTTAATAAAAAATAAAAAAATCATAAAAATTATAAATAAATAATAAAAAATCATAGAAAATCATAAAATCTAAAAATTAATAAAAATTCAAAAAGAAAAATGAATGAGTTTTAGAACTTAGAAAAATCATTTTTCTCAAAAATAAATCCAAAAGGATGTTTTTCCCAAAAATCATTTTCAAAATTAGATTAAAACTTAGGCTTAGATTTTTTCAGAAAAAAATCCCAAAAATGGTAAGAACATAAAGCAAAAGAGATTTCAAAATTAAAATTCACAAACCCTCTTAAAGCTTTCAGAAAAGCGAACTACAGCTTGTTTGATCCTGAGTAGCAGGTACGTAGACACCCATTCGGGTCAACCTTAAAATGAATGAAAAATCATTTTTCTTGAAAATAACTCAAAAACATAATAAAAAGTAACAGAAATACAATGAAGCACATTTCTAAATAAATCAATTTCAGGAGATTAGGTGGTAACGTAAAGGTTTTAATAGGTTAGCCTCGGACTAGAAACTCTGGTTTTCCCTTTTTCTCTTTTCACAAAAACGAAAAGAGGAAATAACGTCGACTAGTGGTCCAAATTAAGACAATCCGCTCCTTTAGTCTTAATTCAATATTTCCCAACAACAGTTGGGTGCGACTCCAAAAATCAAACGAAATTCCTAACTCAGGTCGAGGATCTATATTAGATGAGCATTAGGGTGTAGTCTAGATCGGATTAGGTATGGGAATTCAAAAATTAGACTCGACAAATGGAAAGAAAGAGTCACAACTTAATTGCATCATCAAAGCCCCATAATCTTAAAAGTTATCACGAATCTCCAAAAAAAATTGACATGTGAGAAATAAGGTCCTAATCCTATAGGCCATCGAATTGCACAAACTATTGTACCATTTGTATAATATGTGGTTAATATTAAAATTATTGGTAGCAACAGGTGGCCTAACAATACTAGAGTCGGCTTTCACCAAGAAGGTTTTGATAATCGAACATAGTTTGTTATTGGTTCTAGTTTTCGTCACTCATAATTTCTAAATTATCCTCTTCCCCTTCTGTCTTAATTTTTATAGGAGATCTTGATTTATTTCCTCACTGTTTGTCTAACTATCTTCCTTAAACACCTAGCTATCTTTTAATCTCTAGATCAAATATTAGCACATCCAATGGACTACTTTAGGTCATGCACTATAGAAAAAGAAAACAAAAATAAGAAACTAAAAACAATGGTTAAATTATTAAAGTGATCAGTATTCTATAATACCATAATCCCTGGCATGGTGTAAAAACTTGATACAAGGTTAGTGTACCGATCAAATTTTGTAAGATAGTGAATTGAATATGGATTTGGTCCCATAGAAATTATGAGTGTTGATATTAACCTATACCTTATTATCAAATAGATAAATTGTAAAGATTAATTAATCTAAAACTATAACTATTCTCTACTAAACTAAAGACTCAATTGAAAGAAAGAATAATAAAACAATTGTAATTAACTTCAAGATAGAAAGAAAAGTATCCAAACATTACTTCCCCAAGGATTTATTATGTGACATCAGTAAAAATTATTCAAACTCATCTTTAATTTGATTGATTGGAAGGATTCCTAAATTAGATCAATAACTTTCTCAAGATCGCAGTAAGAATATTGAATTCTCTAAAAACAATTAAATCAATTTTAGAAGAAATCATATAACTTATCTCTAAGATTATATAAATTCCTTTTAATCATGACAGTTCTAATTACACATCAGATTTCTCAATCATAATACATAATATCAAATAATTAAAATAATATTCCAGAAATATTAATATAACAAAATCAAGAATACATAATTGAATCAAGAAACTAAAGATTCTATTGAAATAACAATAAACTCATTCAATAATAACCTTAAGATCTATAGGTCTAGATACTAAAAGGTTTAAGCTCTAATCATATTGAAATCGAAATCCTTCAATGATGAAAAAGCATGCATCTTCAAAAAAATTCAAAAGAAAAAACCTTAATTCTTGAAGTAAAAGAATATGTTCTTTTATTCCTTTAAAAGAACCCTAAAACCTATGAAAAATGTCTTCTAAAAGTTAAGGTTGACCCCCTTTTTTTTTTTTTTTAAATTTTATGCAGGGTCCAAAATTTGTTGTCATGCCAAAATGTTGTTTAATATGGTCGTGCTTTAAGTTGTGTAAAAAACGTCGAATGAAATTTCCAAAAACTAGATTTCAGTTGAATGGTCTAGACCGGTTGTATCTAAGTCACTATTAGAAATAATTATTTCCCAAAAGTTAAACCCAAAAGAATGATTGTGTTTTACCCTTATATAACTCTTATAATTTATTTCTTCAAGCTTCAATTTTACACAATTTTGGTATGGTCATGTCAACTGCTCGTACTGTTTTCAAAATTTCAAACTTCTTCTATTAGCTCAAAATTGAGAAAAATTTGTTTATTTTCTTTTTTTTAATTTTTATTCATAAAAGCCCAAAAATCAAAATATTACTTAAGTCAAAAATAAAATCTTTCAAAAAACACACAAAATTAGAAAAAATTTTTTTTTAAATTTCTTATGTAATTAATTTAATTAGTATCTATACATTTCATAACATTCATAAAGGTTAAAATAGGATATCAATATTTGGCAATGTTTTTGCTGATAGCATGACCACCCATATATCTCCCCATTACCTATCCTTTTTTGGGAACAATTAAGTAAGCTAGTGCATAGATTTGTACTCTTTTAACATCCCCTTAATAAATTCATATACTCACCTCTTTGATTCCTTTGCTCTTCTACATTCATTGAAAAGCTGGTTATTGGGTAATACAACTCCTGTAAATAAGATTGATATATGCTCTTACCTCACTTTAGAAGAAATCCTTTGTAACTTTTGGGAAAATACTTTTGCAACCCCTCCATTGGCCCTTTGACTTTTAACTCAAAACTTATTGAATTTAACATGACATAGGACCTCCAAATCTATAATATTTTGAACCTTACATTGAGTCATAAACAAGACTCCTTTCAATCTTTGATACACTTTGGTTTTCCCTCATTTTAGAAGGATTCTTAGCAACAACAAGGTCATCTTACTATCCTTAGGAATGCATAAGTGCCCCAATATTCATCATGGACTTTTTACCCATCAAATAATATGCCCTTTCCCTAACAAATATAAGAAGGACTAATGAGAACACTTACACCCGATCTCACCTTGTAGCAACTAGAGTAAAGATTGGATCTTGACTTGTTTGTAACAGTGTAGCTCCTTTATCACTAAGCCCAAAAAAGCTTTAAGATTTAAGATGTTTGAATAGGAAATTTCAATTCTTTATCAAAAAAATTATGCCACTTGGTACAATATCCCCCATAAAAGTCATTGCACTGTTGCCCCCTTAAACTAAAGCTTTGTGAAAAGAGTTATCCCTTTTTTTGCATCCATTGGTAATTGCATTTGAGAATCTCATTACTAATGAAAATTTTGCATTTTAGCACACTTTTTTACCATTTACCTTTTTTTCCCATATGTCTTAAAATATCCTTTGGATAGTACAATTCTTTCTCCTACTTTCTTACTTTTAAAATCACTCCCTTCCTTTTCCCTCACCATCACCCCTTTTTTTTGGGACATTATTAGCCACATGTCCAATTCCAAGACATTTAAAGCATTTAATTTGGCTATGTGCCTTTAATCAAAACCCTTTATCTTCTCCCCTAGCTTAAAATATAAAGGGATCCTTTTAAAATTGTCCTTCCTTTTTTTTCATTTTCTTATTTTTTCCCCCCTTACTTCTTCTCTCTACATTCTTTTTTGACCTCCCAGAAACTTCAAACTTTGCCACTAAAGGACCCTATAAGAGTTTCTAATCAATGTTGTTCCACCTTTATAGCTAAAGTTTACCCCCATCCCAAAAAAAAAAAATCAATCTTCTAAAGTTCCACTTCTTTATAATGTATATACTTTAATATTGCTATTAATCAAGAAATAGTATCTCTTTGGTATAACCCAATGTGATTGATCTCCCAAACTTTAAATATCCTTTACAATTAGGCCCCCCTCCCCAAAGTATTAAGCCCTTTTGTACAATCCTATTAAATACTCAAAGATAAAATGTGTACAATTAGATGTTATCCAATCCATGTTTTACATCACTTCATTTCTATTTAAGCCTTTTAAAATTTTTCAATCAAAGGTAGCATAATCTCAAACTCTAGTTTGCTAACCACTTTTGTCTCTTCATCATAATTATGCAATAAAAAATCTTGTCAACCTTTTGTTCTTCAAAATATGCTTTATAGATCATGTCCTTTAAAAGGCAGAATTTTATGTCAGGGTTCCTTCTCTCACTTTTGACAAATTTTTTCCTTTTTATTTTCTTTTCTCTCAAAGTTATCTCCCTTTACTTTTCAAGGCTACAAATACCCCTTTTTGTTGTCCAATACTCCCTTTTCTTATGCCTTCAAGTTACCCCAAATTTTACATTCATGGCCTTTTAGATCTGTTAAGTCTTGCAGAGTATGTTCAATTGTAACTTGTGCTGCGTTTTAACTCTTCTTTACCCCTTCTTTCTTACACTTAGCATATCCCATTGTCACCCCGACACATTTTTTTGACGTTTGAAAAACAAAATGTATTTCCCCCTATTGGAACTTTGCTTTTATCCAAAAGATGATGTGCCCAAATTTGTAGAGTGGATCTAAACATGATCAAAACACTTTAGGAGTTCACAAAAAGCTTAGGATAGTTTAATCATAGAATACAAATAAAAAAAAACTATGGAATTATGGAGTTTTAAACACTAGCCCATGGTTACAATATTTTTATAAGTTTTTTTTCTAATTTTGAATAAACAAAAAAAAAAAAAAATAGAAAAAAAAGAAAGGATGGATATGAGATGAAGGGAAGGGGTTTAAAAAAAAAATTTAAAATTTTATTTGCTTAGTACAATATGAGAAAACTAATGAGACTAGAAATATTGAATAAAAATTTGGCTCATGAAAAATTTTAAAAAAAAAGAAAAGGGTTAAATTTAAAATTTTTCTTTTAGGTTACATAAGACTATTTATACTAAAGCATTAACAAGTATGGAATAACTAAAAAAAAATTTAAATAAAAAACCTTTTAAAAAAAAAAAAATATTAAATAAAATCCTTTTTTTGAGCCTTCCTTAGATTTTCAAAAAATTTTAAAAAATAACTTTCAAAAAGCTCTAAAGGAATAGCTTTTTTAAAAAAAAAATTTTTGGGCCTTCAAAAAGTCATTTAAACCCCTTTTTTAAAAATTTAAACTTAAAATTTTGGTTTAAAAAAAAAGGGCTAATATATTTTTCATGTCGGAATCCCCCAAGTTGGAAATCCCAAAATCTAGTCAAAAGACCCAAAAATTTGTTGGTAAACCATTTTTAAAATTTTTTCAGACCCTTTAAAATGCCCCCCCTTTTCCTTAGTTAAAAAAATTTTTTGGGTTGAATCAGACCTATAAAAAAAGGGGGTAGGTAGGTAAAGAAGTCACATCTGACAAGGGGGTTTTAAAGAGTTAGATTAATCTCAAACTTGGGGGAGCCCACCAAAAGTCTATTTTTTCCAGCATCTTAATGCCCTTTTGGACTGTGGGGTTTAGAAATATAAAATTTGGGTTAAAAAACCCCAAAAAACCATTTTTTAAGGAAACTCTTTAGGATGGGGGGGGAACCCCCGGTCACAAAAATCCAAATAACCCCCCTTTTTTCACACACTTTTTTATATTTTGAATGTTGCACCATGATCTCTTTACCCCCTTTACATTGTTGATTTTGAATTGAAGGGTTTTCACCCAAAGCCCCCTTTAACCCCCTCATACCTACTAATTTATTTACAACCATTCCCCCCCTTTTCCCAATTTCCATAAAAATAAAAATACTTTAAAAATATTATACCCAATTTTTTTTTTTTTAAACTACTTCCCCTCCTTTCTTTTTATTTTATTTATTTTCTTAATTTTTTTCCAACTTACCCCTTTTAAGGAAATTTTTTTTAAAAAATTTTTGGGGCTAGTCTAAAAATTTTTAGGACATTTTAAATTCTAAACTCCACTATCTTTTCTAACCTTTAAAAAATTTTTTAATTGTAATTATTTTTAAAATTTTAATTAATAATTTAATTTAATTATTCATATTAAAAAAATTTAAATTTTTTTCAAATTAAAAACAATTAAAATAAAATTAAATTTTTTTAATTTTATTTAATCTTAATTTTTCCTTAAAAAATTTTAAATTTAAATATTTTATTTTTTAATTAATT